>JARFJA010000064.1:458854-930396 GCA_036326145.1 Rhagophthalmus giganteus
TGTTAATTAATTGTTGAGAAAGTCGCTGGTTGCGTGTTCATTTTTTGCATTTAGTTATTAATTATTAAAAAATATTAGAAAAAGGATTTTTATGTTACTTGTCATAATTTATTTTACAACAACTATTTGTTTTTTCGGTAACTATGTATCTTTTTTTTTTCTCGCCGACTTGTATTTTCGTAACAAACCGGCCGCCTTGAAATCACATGATTTCGAAATTAAAGGTAAATCGTAACAAAGACAAATTAAACAATAATCAAATTTAAAATGAACACAAAACAACAATATAGTCTTAACGTCCGTTAATATTGTAATTTATGGGGCTGGTAAAACACAGATCTCACAGATCACAGATCAAACGGTTTAATCGTAAGATGGCGCGATTTTGGCATCAGCTATTTAAATGTTAATTCCTGTTTTCTTGTACTAAATAGTTTCTACAGAGTGCGCTTTTTCATCGATGCATCGGCATCTAATTTAAGTTTAAGTTTACGTTGTAAACTTTGCTAGCGTTTTAATTATTAATTCTAGGATACAAAGTTACAGAATATAAATAATGGGCATTTTGATGAGAGACACAAAAATAATGAAATACAAGTTAACAAGCTTAAAAAAATTATTTAACTTGCAACCAGAAAAGTTACCAAGTTATGGGAGCGGAAAATTCAAAATATTTCTCTTCAAGAAAGTCACAATGATAATGATTATTGATTTTTAAAATTTATTTTCGTGTAATATGTGAAAGAAGTGAGCTGCCATTATTAATACAAAATAAAAATTGTAACAATAGGAAATCCAATATTACTGATGTAATTACTTATGTATATATTTCAGAATAATAATTATTATACCATACCATTAATTGCATTAAAAGTTAAATAGTTACAGTTTCGTTCTCAAATACATGTAGCTATCGTTATTCACGATAGGTTCCAATGCACGCAGCCATGCACAAAAGTTACTAAATTGTATATTTGTAATATTCAGATTAAAGTTTTGAACATGACACTTCGATGTCTACCGATGATTTACCTGCACACATATGACATGGCAAAATAGACAAAAATCTATTAGTACTGTAAAAATACGAGGTTTTATTGATGACGTGTTGGGACCTATCGCGAATAACGTATGTATACTATCTACTTATTTATGGGAAACGTCCACCGCATTCTCGCATTTCTCAGTAATTCACAGAAATCATAAACAACAACACGTCGAAATGCAAAATAATTATGTTTACTATCGAAAAACAAATCGAATCAGATTCTATATTTTATAGAATGAAAACTTATAAATAAAACTGTAGGTATGGCAAATGTGCCTACATACATACTTAATTTTAATTGTAATTTTGAAATTAGACCTTTTAATACAATATTATAAATCATGTACACGTACGTATTTGTAGAAATGGTTGGAATTTCACTATTTAGAGTATAAGAAAATACAGGAGTTCAATTTTTATTTAAGTTAAAGATTTCGTAATAAGAATTACGAGTTCATTTTCGGTATAGGTACACTTCTCACAGAAAAATTCGGGACAGTTGAAGGATAGAATGTTAAAAATAGTTGGTTGTGAATTAGGTTTTAGGTAAAATGCTTGTATGTTTAAAAGGGAGCTATAAATCATCATTGTTACCTACAAAGTGGACATCTCTGTGTGATTTCCGATACTAATAGAACAAAATACTTTAGAAGCAATTGGTAGGCAGGTTTAGTTTACGCTTTCTGTAAATTTAAACATTTATTGATCGGCGTAATATACGACCGATAACATGTAGATTTATATGAAAGAATGGTTGCTTACACAAAAAAATGATATCGACTTATACTCACTGTTTTAAAAACAATACCGATAAAAATAATTATTTATTTCAAGTAATTTGTTCATTGAATAGAATAACTAATCTTCACAACATGTTTGGCAGATTCCTCTCGGGACACCCTGTAAGTATCCTTAATTACTATATGTGTTATTCAACCTACGAACCTTATATCCAAGCACAAGAAATGATAAATAAAGTAATTATGTAAGTAAGTATGTAATCATTCTTCGTGTGTAGTAAAGTAATAAAGATACAATTTTTTGGCCGAATTAATATATTATATATAAATTAATTGTTTCCATCGTTTTCCAAATCAACATTTCAACAAAAATAATTGTTTGTTATGATATTTGGAATCGAAATCATCAGTACAAAAAAAAGAAATTATCCCACAGCGACGAAATTATCGTAAGACGTCAAAATTATATCAAAAATATTACATTTAATAATCAAACAGGGTTACAAACAGGTTACAAACAGAACAATGGATGAAATTTACAGGTTCTAGACGAGAGCGGTATAATGGAGTATCGACAGATATACTGGACACATCTTTCACTGGAAATAAATATTTGAAATGTATTTTTAGACTTCATCAGTAATTATAATTGTAGAGGAAGGAAATCAATATATAATTCAATGCATTGACATTATTGTAGAAAAATATTTAAAAAAGCATCAAAATATCAAAGATATAATAAATGGTAATATTATCGAAATCATAGTTGTTTTCATAACGATCACATTCTAAATTAACATTAGAGAAATAAAGAAATGCCAAAAATCATAATTCGCAACTTTGTTGGGTGAAGTTTGCCTGTTACGTTCTCGTCTAACAACAAGTAGAACCCGTAAATTCAATACATTGTTCTCTTTGTAACTTTTTTCTATTCTTTTACTACGGATTAGTAAATGTCATATATTTGATATAATTTTGACGTCTTACGATAATTTCGTCGATTTGGGATGATTTCTTTTTTTGTGCTGATGATTTTGATACCAAACATCATATAAAAAAATTATTTTAAAACATAAAAAAGAGCGAACTGTGGATTGTCATTTGATTTACATTGAAGTTTGTTAGCTTACTGGAAGGTGGGGCTCGTCTTAAAATGCACAAGGCTATTTCAACCTTTTACAAACAGTTTATTTAAAACCCGATTCGCAACATAACATTTTTAAAACTCTCTCCTTCTACTGTCCCGAATTTTTCTGTGAGAAGTGTACATTGACTATAAATATTTCACAACAAAATATGCCACCTATGCAGTTTGATGTTTGTTTATCATACGGGAGATTAATGTCCCCGAATCAATCAGCCGGCAAATAAAAAAAATACCACTATAGTATTTTTACAGCACCATCTATTCAATAATAGTTGGACAATTTTGTTAGACAAATTCTTCGAAATCAATTAGGTATCTGTAAGATAGCTTTATACTTGAAAATGACGATTTTTCGGAAAACGGTTTACGAATTCTAGCAACAATTACACCCTGCACTTTCGTATACGTATTCACTGAACCTTCTTCTAGTTACTCCTTATAATATTTTAGTCATATAGTAGCTAAATATCTTATAATTTGAAGTATTTGGAAGCATGTGTACAACTTAGCAAAACTATTCCTTTAACTTTTTTAGGATAAAAATATAGGGAGCAACTAGGTAATTGAATTAGTATTTATTATCAGTTAAATTTTTTAATGGGCTTAAATCGAGGAAAAAACAAAAACCGATATGGTTGCACCCTTAATAAAGGTAAGAAAATAAGCTACGGGCCAAAGCGAGGAAAAACGCATGAATTAATCAAAATAAGGACAAAAAAGAAAGGCACAGAGAATTCAAAAAAATTAAAAAACTCAAAATTAAAAAGACAATTAAAAACAAAGGACATAAAAGGGGAATACAAAACAGTAGCCGCCTCCAATTTAACCAACCACACTCTAAAAAGTCATTACTATAGACAGCCTGATGGTCAAGAAAACGATAGCCAACGAACGGCAGGTCAACCGATCGAAAACTAAGCTAAATTAAGTATTCCACACACTGACACCGATTGGAAAGCAAAACTGAATAATTCGTATTGGCAATATAGAATGGGCATACAAAAACATTCTTGGAAGAACACTAATGGGAATACTAAAATTAAGCATTTGAACAGCTGAGACAAGAAAAGCATGAAAGCAAAAGTAAAATAAAACCGGTGCAGAACCTAAATAAGAAAGAATCAAAGAATAAAAATTAAAAACGGACACTACATTATCAACAAGACGATTATTCGCGTGGACCAACCAAAAGTAAAAGAGCCCATCATTGACTCGAAATCAAAATACGAAGCAGCATCAAAAATGCAATATGATGACCATGACTAACCAAGATCGATAATAGATAGAGATCAGAAATGAATATAGAACTGCAATACAAGCTTCAATAGAATCGTGCACAACAGTCAGAAACGTACACTCGACGCCAAAACTCACATGGTAAAACCTACAACGAAAAATTCGACCTCCTCAAAGATAAAGTATTCAGATCACAAGCAGTATAATGTAGCTAAAGCAATTAAGGATGTTCAGAAAAGAACTGCTCTGAATTAGAAGAATAATTACAAAACCATATAGCAACCATATTCAATCATGCAAGCAATTCTAGAGGTACTCAATACTAGAGTATACTCAGCATGTACAATAATTAAGATAAACAATATTCAGATGGATCAGACAGATAAAACTGACCAGAAACGCGCAGGTGCAGCTTACGAACTAATGCCGTTACGCAAGCTAGTATTGGCACAAGATCTCGCTAATTCGACATAGTAAATGCATAGCATGAACTACAACAGATGTACAACATAAATGTACTAAGCAATCAGCGACGAGAATCAATCAACCTAAACGTAACACATGAGCCAAAGTGTGCAGCAATTGCTCATTAACAGAGGCACATTACATCAGAGCAGCTAACTACATGAGAGCTGACATGATCAGCCAACTAGTGGTACATAGACGAGATGCTATAGCTCACTCGATACGATCGGACAGACATTAGAGCTTAGTAATCAGGTTTAAGCACAAAAGCCAATTACAATGCAAATATAGCACATAACGTGCATAATTCGATAATACATGATCATTACGAAGGTCAGAAACCGAAGAACAAATAGTAAGTAACTGGAAGAAGAAAAGTCTAATGCTGCAATGTAAAACTAGCTAATCGAACATTCATCTAAGGATGTGTCTGCAATTCGAGTAAGGCGAGTTATCATAGGAGTCAAAAAGCTAGTTCAGACTATAGTGCAAGATATAGATCCAAATTAGCACTATTCCGACAGGATTACAAGAACTCCTGAAGAGTCACGAATCGGATACATGATACGCAATATAAGTGCAGTGTCTGAAAACAGCGTTTAGAGAAGAGCAAGTGACGATCCTAAAGCGACGTGGACGATCGAAACTAGACACGAGTATACTTCGAAGTTTCAACTAAACAGTATTGAAGTAGCTATCTTAGATTAGCAAGACATGTTTGAGCAATTTTTGGAAGTGATAATATGTAAATTGAGAATTATGCAAAGACTCTAAATGGAAGCAAACCAATACATTGGATAGCTCTTCGATTCGCCAACGTGCGACACGATGCGAGGTGCGATTCGTGAAAAAAACTTCGCAGAGCAGTTCCAGTTCGACGAATTCGCTGAGCACCAAACGGTCATAGATCGGTCGAAACGACAGGGATGTCTATTGAAAGTAAAGCAGTCAAATCTATTAGATGTGTATTACTTCGATGTTGATACGATGTCTAAGCTATACGATATACACATAATTTGATACTAAACTGTCAATCGCTACGACTATAACTGCGAGCAATGCGTTCGAACGAGCTTGAGAGCAACAGTCACTGCGAGTCGAAGAAGATGGCGAGTGGTGCTGTGAACTCAGACGACCCTTACGCGCTATGAACGCTAGTTGTCATAGTTGAATTTGTAAGTGCACTTATTCATAACATGGACAAGATTGATTCTTAAGCCTCGAATGAAGCTTGAAGAACTGAGATGCTGATGGTCACTAAAATACATGCAAGCATTGATACGGGTGACGACGAATGTGATAGACATGATGTTCGAGATAGGATGATCAAAGGCAAGCTAAGACTGACAGGAGTCTAACAGCGGCCTTCCTGAAAGATGAGCTTACAGGTGGGATAGAGAACGCCAGGTCTTCAAGCTTACATTCGAAGCATTCTGATGGTTGATGCACAAGCGATTACGATGATTGTGCTGAAGCAGATCAACACTAGCTATCGCATAATTCATGAAGACGATCGATAGCGAGGATCGGCAGAGGCTAGATCACTAAAGACGGATGAGCTAAACGTGCTAAGGATTGAAGGCAGAATCGAACGTCGATGGGCGAGCTTTAGCTAGTCAAATTCCCGTTAAAATGAGAGTCATAGGTAAGAAGTTCATCAGAAGCTTGTCACACCATGCCAACTCAATTCGAAGAGGCGTTGGTATGCAAGGAGGAAGCTTTAAAACCAAGACAACTGCGATAGACATTACTACCTGGCATGCGATGCAACAGTTCAGATCGACCATTGGTACGATGCAAAGCAATTGATGTTGAGACGAAATGCTAAACTTACGATGAGTATTCAACTGGAAGACAATATTGATCGTAACCTGAAGCTGTGCGCTTCTTGTGAAACAACGTTGGCTTAACTATCCGGAAAAGCCTGCTACCCACTCGAAGTGCTCAGCTCGAAGGCATGGAACGAAGTGTCAGTTGTAAAAGTTCTGATCGTCCGAGCCTAGCACATGATCAGAGTCAGTCAGGTGGATCACAAGGCCGAAGATTTTGTGCGTGCTTGAGGACGGGTTAACCACCATTGTCTCGAGAGCGACGACACAGAACTGGATTGGTCATTACTACGACGAGGAGTGCTGATACGAGGCCTGAAGTTGCAGAAGGCTGTCCTGAAGTCGAAAACTGCCCAGCCTGAAAGTTCAATCTAATCGAAAGTTAGTCGAACGAATTGACAGATTTTCTTTGAAATCGGTGAGAACGAAACAACTCGTCGAAAACTGACTGCGAGATGCACGAGAAGTCAGTGCCAAGAGTGCGCGAATCAGTCTGAGAAATAACGCTCTGAAGATGATAGCTTACAAGATAGTTCGAAGATTGATTTTAATCTGGAAGAATTCGTAGATAGTTCGTCTATCGGGGAAAAATGCGACAGTGTGAGTCAGGTGAAATCGAGTCATAACAAGTGATCTGACAGTTCGAACCTCGATATGAGAAAAAGCTTTTGAAGGATTCTAAATAGAATAATCGACAGAGCCTAAAGACGAATATCGCACGACGAAAATTGTCCTTATTCGTTAAGTACGATAATCTATTATTGTCAGATGCATCATTCATAAAGAATTTCGAAGCAATTCTAACAGAAACGAATCGAAAACGGTTTTAACATGATAGATAAATTGGCCATATAATCTGCTCAATAGGCTGAACATCTCGTTACGAACGTTAGCAATTGATCCTGTATCGCAATTGCAGCGGTCAATTTCATCGATATTCGAAATCGCCTAGTAGACTGACGAATTAGCGAAAAGGTCTCGATAGTCACGCAGACTTCTCACGAATCAATTGGAATAAGCAGTACAATTCTTATCGACATGTAGCAAGGCGAATCTAGTTGCTTCGGTCCATGACGAAGATGCGTCTGACGTAACTCAATTTAACGACGATAACACATCTGTAATCGAATTACAACGTAAGCACTCGAATCTCTAATCGACATGCTTATATCGAAGGCTGACGTTAACGGCGACTCATCGTGTCACTACTTTCTGCACACGGTAACCTCGAATTATAAAGGACTAAAAGTTTATGATCGAATTGCGAATAAAATCGAACGATTCAGCAATCGAGGCTACAGTCGACCATAGAAATCGGCCCATTAACACGATCTATGTGCGACGCATAAACATGATAAATTAAACTGGTGTTCAAAATATCAAGTATGGTTTCATATTACGAACTATCGACGTGACGACAACAGTCAATACGCTTACGTGAACTAAAATTAATTAATCGCAAAAAAAATGACAATTGAAGCGCTACAATTAATTAACAGTCGTCATATTTTCTACCAAATCCGATTAAAACACTATAATATTGTAGATAGTGTAAATAATTAATGTTATAGCTTAAACATCAACGAATTATACCTACACATTCGAAATCCGTCAATTTGTGCAAAAATCAAAGTTACAATACGTTAAAACTGATTAACACAACTAGCCGATATATGATACAATTTAGTCAAATGTAATTGCAGATCAAACTTACAATCGACATGTCGTCGCTGGCGAATTCATAATAAAAGCGCAAAGTCTGCATGAACGGCAATATTAAACCAGTGAGCCCACAATCGTATCGCAGAATAATACCCGTCGACACAATTCGCACTTATCGCAAAACTAACGAAGTCCGACGCTCGAATCGCCCGAATCCGCACAACAAACTCGACTTAGAATCGCTAAAGATTGCAATCCGTATCGTCAAAATTCCGACTCGCGAACTCATTCAAGAATAGTCGAACTAAGAATAATGCAGCAAATCCACCTGCAATTTGCTCGACTACGTCGCGCATCGCATTCAGAGTCGGCGATAAAACTCAACAGTCGTCGTCGATTCAAAGACACTCGAGATCTTCATCTAACTGATTGAGTCCGATATGTCTTATGGTACACTCGGACTGAAGTCCAATTGATTCTCGGACTTGGACCGTCAGTACGTGCTATCGAACTTCGGCACTATGCTCACATCGACTGATACTTGCACTGTTGACGTTTTAATGATCGATCTATCGGTACGTAATCGTTTAGTTAATTTTGCTTTTAGTCTAATATTGTTTTTGTTCAAAACTTAGTTGTACTATGTTAATGTTCTAATGATTACGTCATTAGTTAATGTTACGTAAATGGATAAGTTATTCTAGTAGCTAAATGGATAAATGTACAATTAATTGATAATCAAGTAACTATAAATTTTATACAATGCAACATATGTTCATATTCATGTCATGTTAAATCACTATTTAAAATTATGTGATTTCTTCGTTGCTTAGCAATAATATTTTATGTGGTTTATTCATACATCTTTGATATATGCATTAACTTTTATAATACTGTAATTGCAGATACTAATATCATCTGAATCACGTAAGTCTTTATGCAGGTAACGATTTTATCTCAGATTTTGAGTATCTTTCAATGGATGTTATTTTCTTTGTCGAGTATTGAGAAAATTTGATTATCATGTACGATGATCTTTTCAGTTGACTCTCGCTAATTCTTAAGCGTGTAATTACTTTCATCGACAACTCGTAACTTGTTATACGATCTATAAATCTAGTATTTATGACTTTTATCATTATATACGTTACACGATAAACTCTTAGTATATACTGTTTAATTTATCGATTACGAATTTAATTTATACGTAAGCATTTACACTAGACTACTTTACATCTATATATCGATACACAAACTGTCTTTACGCACCCAATGAACATGTTATCAAGGTGTGCAAAATTACCAATAATGCAAACTGATGCTTACGCTATTCCAATAATTCTGGAATTATAGCTCAAAGAGTTTGATACGATAGTAATTACGATAGATTAAATTCACGAAACCTATGCTCATACCTTAATCATTATAAAAATTTATAATACAGCAAGCATGAATTAACACATGTAATGTATACAAAATTTATGCGCAAATGAAAAATAACAGTTGTTAACGCATAATAAACTAGAAAAGTCTTCACGATACTGACAGTAGATCGCATGATGCATACATACAGCAAATGCATCAGATGTGAAGCAATGTTGTGCAATCATTGACACTGACATTGTGATACCAATAGTTGTGTGCAATGATGACATCACAATGCATGATGAACAATTGTGGAATTTGACCGATGAAATTTGATTCAATTGTCAGAATTGTTAAATTTCAGTACAACTTCATGAATTAGACGTAAACTATTAGTACACTAGGTTCACTTCACCCAATGTTGATTGAACCACGTTATATCGAAAAGGTAAAAATCGCCATTTGATA
Organism: Rhagophthalmus giganteus; assembly: GCA_036326145.1. Lineage (NCBI taxonomy): Eukaryota > Metazoa > Arthropoda > Insecta > Coleoptera > Rhagophthalmidae > Rhagophthalmus > Rhagophthalmus giganteus. Next base: position 468,815 of record JARFJA010000064.1, read on the forward strand.
TTTGAGAATTGCAGATAAATACATGACGCGTTTGATACGATTGATACGCGATTGATCACGTGTGATGTATGTGAGTTAAAAATGGACATCGATCAGGCTCGAACTATTTCATGAAGCGTAAATCAATGATGGTGATGATTTTTCTAAAAGCAAACATCGATGAGTATTCGCTAGCAGAGTCGCCGAGCATAGATCAGATTCGGAATTAGTTGAAGTAGTTTTTCGAGAATAACAACGCAAGAAATGACAGTCTAAGCGCGTTTCCGGCGATTTAAAATTTTTGCCAAATCTCGTAAAAATCCCCTTTTTCTGGCAAAATTTTGACCGCGAGGTTTTAAGCTGTAAAGTTCAGGACAAGTCGAAAACGATTAGAAAACTGGCATTTCAGGTATTACGGAGCAATCATTAATTAAGCGCCGGCGATTAAATAGATTATAATTTTTTATTAATTCGATAAAATGACGCCACCTGATACGCATAGAACAGGTCCGGAATTAGTTGAAAAGTAGTTTTTCGAGAATAACAACACAAGAAGTGACAATCTAAGACAAGATACATCACAAACAATTTAAGGTTCTAAAATATAATAGAATCGTAAATACCTTTTTCTTCTTTCTTCTTAATGTCAGCTTCTCTCTCGGAGTTTGCCGATCATTATGACAATTTTTACTTTCGATATTGCGTGACGGAAGGATTCGGTTGTCAAAAGATTAAACCAATCCCGTAGATTGTGCAACCAGAAGATTCTACGTTGTCCGTGGATTATTAATTGCAGTAGTTCGTATTTATTATTTTGGCCGATATGTCCCAGATATTTTGTATTTCCAGCTTTTTTATAGTGAAGGTGGTTTGCACAGTAGTACTTTCACATTGGTGACTTGTATTTGTCCGTGACGTATCCCGTTGATCGTATCGCCATGTTTAAAATTTTAAAATTTACTTTATGAAATATAAAAAAACCATATTCATACCTGTTTCAACGGTCTCCTTCCCGACGTTTCTCAAAAATAAAACTGCTTTATATCGACCTTCTGTCGGCAATTAGAAAAAATTAAGCGACTGTTACTTTATCGTGCCGTTGCCATTTTACCAATCGTTCCTCGGGGTCCGGTGCAGACGATTCTTCAACTAAATTCAACTAAAAACTGTGAAAACGAACAACTCGCAAATTTACTACGGCGATCGACGACACGAAACGAAAGTTCAAAACAAACATCGAAACAGTACGAAACGTAAGGGGGCAAATAAAGAAGTCAGTTTCTAGTTTTCCTTTTATTATAAATGATCAGTAGCTTTAACTAACATAAAAGTGCCCATCCCCTGTGAAATTATTGTAGTAGTATTACGGAAAGCAACATTGTTCTTAATTTACAGTGTATTTCCTACTCTCTATTCTTGTCATCCTAACAATTAAATATATTTTTACTACATTATTATGATTTTTTTAAAGTGCGCGCTCCTCTTATTCGTGTCGCATTACAAAAAAAAGAAAAAGAAAAGAAAACTCATCCGATAAATCGCGTATACGTGTATTATAAAATTCATTTGTAAAATATAACAACCGAAACGCGTGTCGCGCATAAAAGCAAATTGAAATTCTTGAGCAGTTCGTCGCGCACAATAAACGGTGCAACAAGAATAAGTGGAACGGCATCGGGATAGCCAAACGGTAAATATCTAAGTACACGCATAACAGATCCGACATTTTTAAATGAACCTGCATCACGAACATCTGAACCTAAGCCGCATTTAAATTTGGCAGTTACAATATATTTATATATATATATAATATGTTCATTTATTTATATGTATATAAAAAAATTATTTGCAACGCAAACATTTAAAACCGCGATTATAATATGACGAACTATTCAAATATGTACAATACACATTTAATATGTTTTAATGCTAAAAAACACACCATCAAATTTAAACGCAGCACCGTTTAATAATTAACAACGCACGCACGCACGCACACGCACCCAAGCAGCACATCAAAATTTAATCCGTCATTCACACTTGATCCTCGCTTAATATTTACATGCCTCGAGAAAGCAGCAAAAAAATAATAATTAGAGACGCAGGCGAAGTAAACTTTTTTTAAAGATCTTCGAGAAGCCGTGGAGAAACGAAAGTTTACAAGGCCCGACGAGACAATACTTGGTGCCAAATAGGTTTGCATATTAAATTAACGGTTATCGACATTTTTTTGGCAAAGTACTCGCCGAGACGCGGCCGGGGAATCTGCGACGGCCCCCCGGCCCCCCCGTGCAGTCGGGTTCATCTTAAAATCGTGTATGCTGTTTTTTTTGAATTGACTACCGGTCACAAATTTAATCGACAAATTACGCGGAAACGTAACACACGGCGGCGTTCTGTTGGCGGGCGCGCGTCTGAACAAAATTTACAAATCGAACGAAAATTGGGCTTACTTTAATAATAAATATTAAAAAGATTAATTCACATATAAAAACCCATGATGTAGTAACAAAATTAATAGTAGGTACCGTTTTAGTGTTAAAATAATTTCGTTACAGCTTTATTAAAACACGAGTTTATAAGTTCCTCCTGGTCTTGCGTAAATTTTCCTAGCCGGAGTATCCTCTCCAAGTTAAAAAAAGAGATCTCGGTATATTATTTGAAGTATTTTAAGTGTAGAGATTTTTTTACTAAGTTGGGAGCAACATCCACGTATATCACAAGTTTGGCTTAAATAAATCGTTGAAAATATATAAGTATATAACATGTGTATCATCATTATCATCATCATCATAATCGTATATTAACTAAAATAGAACAGTCTTAGAACTAAATTTTCAACTCGAATGCATAGTTAAAAGTTGTAGATTTGCTTAACGAACAAAGACGTTTCCGTTTTGAGTTTTTTCAAAAACAACAATAAATACTTGTACCCGTTTACTATAGGTTAATAGTCGATCTTTCCGAAAGAACAGTACCGAAAATGAAAAACAACAAAGCACTAAATCGTGAAATTGCTATCCAACTTGGCTTCCTCCTCTCCTCACACTGGCTCGGCAGATACGTCGGGCCCGCTAACGGGCAGTCACAGTTTCAATTCGTTCGCTATCTTACTAGCAATATTTTTAAATCCGATACTTGTACCTGAAACAAACGGAGAGAGAGCCTCATTAAAATTTCGAGTATTTGTTTTACCGAGTAAGGACGTACTCGGAGCGTTCTCAAAGTGATTACAACGCGCGAAACCTAAGTGTTATCATTTACGCGAGGTGATATCCGTCAGACTATCGCGAAAATATCATGTTCCAAGTGCCACAAGCACCGCCGAGCACGAATCAGAATAACGGTATTATATTAACACCTGTGCCGCAGACGCCAGAGATTACCACTAGCAACTTGCAAGCGCAGCTACAGCAGGCCGTGAACGAGGTTAATCCAGCTGAAAAGGCAAGTATTGTTCCTTACGGGAGCGGAATGAGAAATTATTGCAATCAAACGCAAAGGGAAGATCGCCGGAAAAGAAATCGTACAGTCCAGCAAACTCGGAAGAGGAAGAGAATCTCGCAGCCAGAGAAACGGATTGGCTCTTAGCCGAATCCGAAAAAAACCTAAAAACAAAAATATGAAAAAGCGAAAGGCCGTCGAATCTCCCGAAAAAGCAGATGAGAGCCCAAAAAAGCAAGCAGATAAAATAGCTAAAGCTATTAAACCGCCGCCAGTAATACTAAGTAACGTAAAGGATTTAAGTCGGAACCAAGTCGTTAACCTTCGATGGCCCAATGTTCCAAAAATGGAACATACCTTTAAAACAACACTGCTGGACTTGGATCTAATCAATCATTTTTTCATTGTTTCATTTTGTTCCCACATGTTTGGGCTATGCATATGTATTTTTATTATTTTACAGAGTGATTTCGTTCATGAGTTGTGCACGTTTGAATGTCCATGTTCCATTTTTGGAACATTGGGCCCTTCAGGGTTCGAAGTTTTAATTTTTGTTTTTTTCAGATAATTTTCTTGTTAGAGAATGCCAGTTCGTCGTTATTTAACTGTGCAGGAAGTTGTTGAGAGAATCGAAGCTGATCCAGAAATCCAAGAAGCTGAGATTGCTATTCTTCCACCTGTTGATAATCTGGAAGCATCAGATGTTGAAGATATCGATGATAATGACATCGACCCTATAGAACCGGCTGATGTATGTGGAGAACTTGAGGTGCGAACTACCAAGATGGCACCAGATTCTGGGGAAAGTAGTGGTGATGAAGCATTAGCTGACTTGTTGGAGGATCCACGCCGAAAGAGACAGAAAAAATTGCAACAGAGAATTACGCCAAAATGGTCGACCAATGCTACATTTTCAAAGCCACTGGAATCAGCCATCCCTCTGAGACTCGCTGAAATTCGGCTTGATTTGATTCCAAAATCACCATTTGAACTTTTTGGGGAAGATTATTTCACCCATTTGGCTGAAATGTCAAATCTGTATGCCAGACAAAAATTATCCACGTTGAACACAGATAGCAACGAAATAGTGCGATTTCTAGGATTTTGCTATTTAGTGGCTATCACTGTGTCCCTAAAGAAAAGTTCTACTGGGCTACAGCTGAAGATTTGAGCAATAACATCATTCCCAAAGTGATGAGTAGAAAGCGATTTTAGAAATAAAACAGTATTTCCATTTGGTTGACAATCTGCATTTGAGCAGCGGCAAAGCAGCGAAAGTTGCTCCATTCTATGATCACTTATCAACGCAATTCACTAAAATTGCTGGTGTCTTTCCGAGCACCTGAGCATTGATGAATCATCGATGGTGCCATACTATGGTCACCACAGTTGCAAAATGTTCATTCGTGGTAAGCCAATACGCTTTGGCTACATTTTCGATGAAAATTTACACTGGCAAGGATGATGCTAATGAAATTATGGAAGGTCCCCTGGGTAGCCGTGTCATTCTTCACTTAGTGACAGTTGTTGAGGATTCTAAATGTCATTGTTTATTTTTTGATAATTTTTTCACTTCCTACGAATTGATGACAAATTTGAGCAGTCAAGGATTTCGAGCTGTTGGAACTGTACGTGATAACCGCACTTCAAAATGTCCACTTGTTCCTGTGAAAGAGTTTGCTAAGAAACCGAGGGGAGACTTCGAAGTTCAAGGTGATGGGCAGGTTGTTTGCATTCGATTGAATGATAATAGTGTGGTAACAATAATGTCTAATTGCACAACACATTTGCCATTGCAAAGTGCCAATCGGTATTTAGCCAAAGAAAAATGCAAGAAATCTATCCAACAACCTAAGCTGATTGCTGATTACAACAAAGGTAAATTTTATAGATTTACTTTCTAAAAGGCTTTGGAAAGCTTTTTTGGTTTTAGTTGTTTGGACATGTATTTACAATCATAATTCTTATCCAACTTGTTTCTTTTGAGGTATGGGTGGTGTAGATTTGCTCGACCGTTTGATGGGAACATACAGGCTAAAACTGCGATCAAAAAAATGGTGGTGGAACTTATTTTCCAATGGGTTAAACATGGCTGTTGTGGCAGCTTGGCGCCTTCATTGCCACTTGATTGGTAAAGATGCCATTTCCCACTTAGAATTCCGAAGGGAAGTTGCAATTGTTGCAATGAAAGTTGGTTTGAGCACACTTCGCCAAAGACGGGGTGGGCCTACTGCTGCAGTCAGTGCAAACCACTTTTTGTTCAACATTTCGCAGTTTGTTCCAAGAATACAACAAAGTGGTGCGAATTTTGTGGAAAACATCTTCATGAGCGCTGCTTCCCATTGTTCCACAATGTTTGAAAAAATCTGACTAAATTTGTCTAGTGTGCTTCATTTTTTCTTCATGTGAAATGTTTTGAGAATAAAAATATATTTTGATCAAGTTTTGTATAGATTTGAACATGGCAACAATTTAAATATATTTTTGCAATTACTATTAATTTCACACCTCGAAGGTCCCAACGTTCCAAAAATGGAACATGCCACATTTCATTGAATATTGAAGATACCAAGATGAAACTTTTTTAGTATCATATTCATATTCCTTACATCAAAATACCATAAGGTGGATATGTTTGGAAGAGTGTTTCAGTATGTGGGCCTTCAAAGGTTAAAGATAGCCTAAACACTGGAAATCTTGTATATAAAACAAGTATGATGGGTAACAACCAAATTAAAGTAAACGTCAGCTCTAATGAAGAGTACAGGGCGCCGACAGCCTCGATAAACAATTCTAATATTGAATGGCACACTTACGAAAATAAAGCCGTGAGGTCTATAAAAGTGACGGCTAGAAATTTACATCCTTCAACTGCAGCAGAAGAGATCTCCAATGAACTCGAAGAAAGGAATTTTAAAATAATAAAGGTAACCCAAAAATTTAAGAGAAATACCGACAACAATAAGGTGAATTATATTCGCTTACCACTATATATGCTAGAATTTGATAGATCAGAAGATATCAAAAGAATCTACGACATTCAATACATTAACCATATGAAAGTTAAAATAGAAGCAGTAAGGAATAGCAAACTCATCCCGCAATGTAAAAGATGTCAAAGACATAGTCACACACAGAAGTTTTGCAGAAGAACACCAGCCTGCGTGAAATGCGCAGGTGAGCATTTAACGACAAAATGTACTAAGGAGCCAAGCAAACCTGCCAAGTGCATCAATTGTTCTGAAGCACATCCAGCTAATTATAGGGATGTACAATAGCCAAAGAGATACAGAAAAGAAGAGACGCGGCCAAAACAAAGAAGGCCTCAACCAAGACAAATTGTCCCAAACACAGTAAGGCCTGGAATATCTTATGCCCAACGCACACAACAAAAGATAGCCGAACCAACACCTGCCCCATCGACACAACTGAACCATCTATGATGCAGCTTATGCAGAATATGATGAATACATTAAATCGAGTCAATGCAAGGCTTGATAGATTAGAAGCCACGAGCACTGGTGCTATACCAAAGACAAAATAAATTATGGACCAAAAAGATCTACGTATTGCTGCCTGGAATGCAAACGGCATTCTAAACAAAAAGCATGACCTCGAAGTCTTTCTAAGTACGCAACATATTGATGTCTGTCTCATATTAGAGACACATATGATAAATCAATCATACCTCAAAATAAGAGGATATAAAACATATTATTCATCCGGATAACCAAGCCAGGGGTGGTAGTGCAGTCATAATAAAAGAATCACTCAATCACTTTGAAGAGTGTCATCTGCAGAGAGAACTAACAGTGGTTGGAATCAAATCAACAAAACAAACAATGAAAATAGGCGCTATATACTGCCCACCAAGATATAACCTCAAAAAAGACGATTATGCTACCCTTCCGAGACACTTAGGGGAGAGGTTCATTGTTGGTGGAGACTTCAACTCCAAACATATAGATTGGGGCTCCAGACTAACCACGACGAAAGGAAGAGAACTACGCAAAGCAATTAAAGAGATGAATTGCAGCTACCACTCAACAGGAAAACCGACCTACTGGCCTACTGATACCGATAAAATCCCCTTCTTCATCACTAGGAAAATATCCCCCAACTTCATAGAAGTGGAAGAGAGCTTCGATATGGACTCCGATCATTCGGCGATTATACTAACACTAAGCGAAAAAATAATAAAAAGAGCAGCTAGAGTTACCCTCACAAACAAAACTACTGATTGGGAGAGCTTTCAGATTGACCTTCAGAACAACATCAACCTGAACATCAGTCTGAGAAAACCGATCAATTAGAAGAAGAAGCTGAAAAATTCACCAGCCTTATCCAAACAACGGTATACGACAACACCAAAGAGATTATACATATAACCAAAGGTGTAAATTATCCAGCTGACAAGGGAACATCGCCAAGTGTCCGACGCCGATCGAGCTGATTTTTGGCCCAGAGGTAGACCTATATGAGACTAGTAAAACCCCCAAATATTAGCTGCCCTAACCCGGAGAGTGAAAAACTACGGCCATTTTTATTTCCCACTCGCTGATTGTCCACCTCATAGCCAGTTTTGAACACTATAGAAATATGTCTGTTTGGCGCAATCGGTAGTGAGCTCGACTGCCAGTCGGGAGGTCGGAGTTTCGATGCCCGGAGGGGTGGGTATTTGCTTTTTAGAGGTAGTTGATTTTTTTAGTAAATGTAATCCTCGAATTTCGAATTTTTTCGTTTGTCGGCTTTTGCGGTCGAATTTTTTTCGAAGGTTTTGTTGCAAAACAAAAAACATGAAAACACCCCTCCTCTCCCTCCGGGCATCGAACCCCCGACCACCCGACTGGCAGTCGAGCTCACTACCGATTGCGCCAAACAGACATATTTCTATAGTGTTCAAAACTGGCTATGAGGTGGACAATCGGCGAGTGGGAAACAAAAAATGGCCGTAATTTTTCACTCTCCGGGTTAGGACAGCTAATATTTGGGGGTTTTACTAGTCTCATATAGGTCTACCTCTGGGCCACAAATCAGCTCGATCGGCGTCGGACACTTGGCGATGTTCCCTTGTGAGATCAGAGAATTGGTCAAGGAAAAACGAAGAGCTAGAAGAAGATGACAACAGTCGAGGGATCCCGCAGATAAAACCATACTTAATAATAAGACTCAACAACTCAGAAGAGAAATCCAAAAACTTAAAGAAGAATCTATAGGCACCTATCTACAAGAGTTATCGGCATACCAAGAAACCGATTACTCGCCGTGGAAGGCAACCAAAAAAATTAAAAGACCCGCGACTTCTATTCCTCCGATTAGAAACAATAACGGACCATGGGCCAGAGACAATAAGCAAAAAGCAGAGTTATTTGCAGAACACTTGGCCGAGATATTTACTCCTAATCCAACGCAAGTAAATCAAGAGATCATTAATATTGAAAATCAAAGAACTGAAAATATCACACCGGTTACTCCAAAAGAAGTAGCCGACGAGATAAAAACTAACCTGAACCCAAAGAAAGCTCCAGGATACGACCTCATAACTGGAAAAATTTTAAAGCACCTGCCCAGAAAGGGTATAGTTATGTTGACCTACCTATTCAACGCAGCTTTTAGATTAAAACATGTGCCTGCATGCTGGAAAGTGGCAGAAGTAATTATGTTACTAAAATCAGGAAAGCAACCTAATGATGTCAAATCATATAGACCAATTTCCCTCCTGCCCATAGTCTCAAAACTCTTTGAGAAGCTACTACTCAAGAGGTCGAGGCCAATAATAGAAAATAATAACCTAATCCCAGATTACCAATTTGGATTCAGACAAAAGCACTCTACAATAGACCAAGTGCATAGAATAACTGACGTCATCGAACGTGCGCTAGAGGAAGCAAGAAAAGAAAGCGAGAAAAGCGAGCGAGAAAAGCAAGTCTGTTCGGCAATCTTCTTAGATGTGGCACAAGCCTTCGATAAGGTATGGCACGAAGGACTAGTATATAAACTAAACAAAATGTTACCAAAACAACATGCTGACATATTAACATCGTACATATCGGAGAGATTATTCAGAATCAACCAAGAGGACGAATATTCAGACCTAAAGGAGATCAAAGCAGGTGTGCCGCAAGGCAGCGTGCTTGGGCCCATTCTATATCTATTATATACCAGAGACTTACCACTGCTAGAAGGAACAGTCATTGCTACATTTGCTGATGACACTGCCCTTCTCGCAGTGGATCAAGACCAGGAAAGATCAGTTAGTAAGCTCCAGACGGCAAGCAATGCGATAGCTGATCGGACCAGGCGATGGAGGATCAAACTTAACGAGCTTAAATCCGTACAGGTAAATTACACCAACAAGAAAATAGCCGACCCACATCTGCTAAATAATAATGGAACAATTATACCGTACTCGACTACTGCAAAATACCTCGGCATGAATCTGGACGTCAAACTTAGATGGAAGGAGCATGTAAAGAAGAAAAGAACTGAGCTAAATTGGCTGATTGGAAGAAATTCAAAACTTTCAATCTCCAATAAAGTACTAATCTACAATCAGATTTTAAAACCGGTGTGGTTATATGGCATTCAGCTATGGGGCTGCGCTAGTGACTCCAACTTAAAGAGCATACAAATGTTCCAGAACAAAGTGTTGCGTAATATAGTAGATGCTCCCTGGTATGTACGCAACTCAGATATCCACAGAGATCTCCAAATTCCAACCGTTAAGGAAGAGATCAAAAGATTCGCTGGGAAGCACGAAGCCAGGCTTCACTTACATGTCAATGTAGAGGCTCTTCAGCTGTTGGACAACAAACATCAAGTCCGAAGATTGAAGAGAAGAAAACCTGCCGATCTTGTGTAATCTGTTGTGTACCAAGCGGAACACAGTGAGCGAGTGAAGTATAAATAGTTTAGAAGACATCATTGGATAGACTCTAGTCGTTAAGTATATAGTTTAAGATTTATTAGAGTTAAATTAATGGTTAGTCTAAAGACTAGTTTTAATTATAGGCACAAGTGCTAATAAAAAAAAAAAAATTAAAATTTCGGATGCACAAATTCGTGTCGGGCGTCAAGTGTCCGCGGGCCGTAACGCGAAAACGAAAATTTCGCAGAAAAGCGTCCCGACGGAGAATTTCGCGAGGAGTCCAAAACACCGGTCGACGTCGACGATCCGATCGCAAACGACGGCGATGGGGGCGCGTTCGTTCGAAAACGTCAAACGATCGCCTTATTTCGAACGACCTTATTTAGATTAGATCGAATTTGTTTTAAGGCACTTTTTCGAATACTAGCGTATTAATTTGCAAACACTCACAATGCCAAACGAAATATTAATCTAATTAACAAAGTACAGTGTGGTACCTCGATATACGAGTGTTTTGAGATACGAGCCGCTGAGCGAGCGATATTTTGCTTTGAGATGAGAGCAAGATTTGAGATACGAGGAATCGCACACTACACCGCTGCGCACGACCCCAACATGCGGGGCGCATGTTGGTGTCGTGTGCAGCGTCTAGCAGTTTCTCCCACCTCAGACTAGACCTCAGTCTGTGTGCTTGTTTCCTTCGTTTTCGAAGCATTTTTGATAAGTTGGGTTCGCGTTTTTGCTTTTGTACATTTACAAAACATTATCACATTTATTTTTATAACCATGGGTCCGAAGAAGAAGATGATGTCTATTGAATTAAAGCGTGAAATCATAGAAAAACATGAGCAAGGTGTGCGAGTAATTGACTTGGCGAGGATGTACGGGCGTAGCACATCAATGATATGTACTGTGCTTAAACAGAAGGAGTTGATAAAGGGTATAACGCCAGCTAAGGGCGTTACAATAATCTCTAAGCTCCGGACCTCTCTCCGTGAAAAGATGGAGAAACTACTGATGGTGTGGGTGACAGAGAAGCAGCTTCAAGGAGGAACCTTAACACAAAGCATCATATGTGAGAAGGCACGAGCGATTTACGGTGATTTGCTGAAGCAGATCCCACACACTTCCACAAACGAGGAATCGGAAGACTCGTTTAAAGCCAGTCGGGGCTAGTTTGACAACTTTAGGAAAAGGACCGGCATTCGCTCCGTCGTCAGGCATGGTGAGGCAGCAAGTTCGGATGTGAAGGCAGCCGAGGTTTACATCAAAACGTTTTCCGAACTGATAGAAGCCAAAGGATAGATCCCCCAGCAAGTCTTCAACTGTGACGAGACAGGGCTTTTCTGGAAAAGGATGCCGAATAGGACTTACATAACGGCAGAGGAGAAGACGATGCCAGGTCACAAACCCACGAAGGATAGATCAATTCTAGCACTTTGCGCCAATGCGAGTGGCGACTGCAAAATCAAGCCTCTGCTAGTATACCATTCGGAAAATTCCAGAGCCTTTAAGTCACATAAGATTTTAAAAGAAAAACTGCAAATTATGTGGAGGGCAAATCCGAAGGCGTGGGTCAAATTCTTTGTGGAGTGGATAAACCTGGTGTTTGGCCCTTTTGTTAAAAAATATCTACAGGAAAACAACCTACCCGTGCAAGCCCTTCTCGTCCTCGACAATGCCCCTGCTCACCCACCAAATCTCGAAGATGATTTACTCGAAGAGTTCAAGTTTATAAAGGTTCTCTACCTACCACCCAACACCATTCCTATCCTGCGGCCCATGGATCAGCAGGTGATTTCTAATTTTAAGAAGTTGTACACCAAGCACATTTTTCGGCGCTGCTTTGAGGTGACGGAGAACGCAAACCTTACCCTTCGAGAGTTCTGGAAGGACCACTTTAACATCGTGATATGCCTAAGAATTATTGATCGGGCCTGGCTGGGTGTTACGACGAGGACCTTAACCTCTGCATGGAAGAAGCTGTGGCCTGAGGCTGTAGCTGAAAGGGCCTTCGAAGGATTGGAACCCGAAGTGTCAGTGGTAGATGAGATTGTTTCTCTGGGAAAATCCAGGTGTACGAGAGAGATGTGAACGAACTCGTCGATGAACAGTCTCGGGAGCTGACAACCGAGGAGTTACACGATCTACATTCGCAGCAGCATGCGGTGGTTCGACGAAAAATTAGTTTTGAAGAGGAGCCAGAGACGGAGGAGGTTATTTCTACAAGAGACATAAAGGAGATCTTGGGAATACGGGAGAAAGTTGTAGAGTTCGTGGATAAAAATCGCCCCGAAAAAGTTGCAACTGGTCGTGCATCCGAGTTGTTCAACGAAACTTGCCCAACTCATTTCCGCAATATCCTGAAAGGGAGGGAAGAAACAAACCTCCTTGGACAGGTTTTTTTTTAAACGATCTGCAGGTGAAAACGAGCAAAGCGCGACGAAAAAAGCGAAGACCAGCGACGAAAATTAAGCGCCTCCGTAAGCACTTCGCTTTTTCTTCTATTACGTTTTTATAGAATATGTATTTGTTATTTATAAATGAATGTTTCTTCTTGTAAATACCATTTTTCTTAACACTTAAAAACAACTGAGGTGGTGTTTTGGGAGCTGGAACGGATTAATGGCGTTTCAATTAATTTCAATGGGGAAAATTGCTTTGAGATACGAGCAATTTGACATACGAGCAAGGTTACGGAACGAATTAAACTCGTATGTCGAGGTACCACTGTACTTGAAAATATTCGCACGCGCAAAATTTACAATTTCGATAAGTCCAGCGACGTGGACGCTTCGTCGACTGAAAATACAAACGTTGCGACAGCAAACTCACCTGAAATTCTCTTAAATCGAACACCATTTAGTGAAAGGCGGGGTAGTTTACAAACTTCGATCTCCCATTGTACAAGACTGTCGGTGTTGGGGTCTCCGTGTACACAAAGGAGCAAGAAGCGTTCTCTCTGCTCGTAATCGCAATTGTTCGCGTCGAGCACTTTCCTTATCTCGGCCATGATCTCCGAGGGATCTCTGCTCGAGGTGGTCTTCATCGACCACGTGAAGCGCAACGAGCGCGGCTTCACGTGTTCCTCGTTCTGCGCGCCGCCGACCCTACAAAAACGGAAAAAGGCACGTGACTAATTCGTCCTAAACGACAATCGTCTACGACTTTTATTAGTTGTTTTATTATTCGAGGTATTAAAAAAAAAGATGCGAAAACATGGCTCCGGCCCACACCTTTCGGGGGTAAGACGGGCGTGAAGCACTAAGAAAAAAAACTACTAATTAAGGTACGAAAAAACGCAATTCATATAATAATATGGAGAATTTTCGTTTTTAAATGTACGCCCTGCGCATCGTGTGTCAACTTACCCGACGACAGGTGAGGCGCCATGTTTACTAGCGGTCTGACCAGGTTCTAACCCTCTGAAAATAATAATAAAATGATTGTGGATGTGGAATTAAAAAAATATAATTATCAAGACGAAAGCGAAAGCCACACCCGACAATAATTCCGCCCAGTTTTAAAAAACAAACTCGATATATTTGTCAGGCAATAGGCACATATAATAATTAAACTACGGTGTTATAAAGTATTTTCAAAAAGTTACAACTAAATCGACTAAATCAGTTCATATTTTATGATTAAATCTAAAATCTTATTGTTATAGCGTTAAAAATGGAATAACTGTCGCACTTGGCACAGAATCCAACAGTTACATTATATTTAAACTAGTTTCAATACTACAAATCCTCGAATTTTAATTAAACCTACATTTCTAGTACTGAATTGGTAAAGGTGGTAAAGGAATTTAAAACGTTTGCAAGCCGTCGAACTCGGTCCGCTATTGGTCATCGCCGATCGACGTCGCTGCGCGGCACAATTTTGACAAGACAAAAATAACAAAGACGCTCGCACAACGGGCCCCTGAACGGCGAACGAAAAGACTTACAAACCGACGTGTCGAGCAAGCGCAATTCATTTTGCAAATGTAATCGCCGTTTACAAAAATACGACTTAACGCGACCGGCCGACAGAAACTTCCCCCGCCCGCTCGGCTCGCAATTGTTCCACAAAAACCACGAACAAATCAATTAATATTATAAAGGAATCCCACAGAATCGAGTTGGTCCCAGAAAATTCCCGACGTGCTGCGCTTATTTTTCGAAAATCCGTCGAAAACCGTCAACGTCCGACGACTTACGAACAAAGAAAAACAAAGCGCCACGCGTGAAGAAGCCCAACTTTGGCGGCCTAAAAGAGCTCGACCCGAGATCGTCGTTATTTTTTTCAAATCGGAAACAACTCGGGATCGTTCGGGCCGATTTACTAATTAATAGAGGTCCGTGAAGTTAGCAGCACATGAACGGCACAAATCTCGGGACCTGGTCCATTCGTTTGTGCTCGGCAACATTCGGCAACACGAACCGTTCCCGAGTTGTCGCGATCTTTAGATGTGCCGCAAACTTCGCGCACGATCGATCGCACAAATCTCGGGACCTGATCTTAACCGTTAATGTTCGTTTTTGCTAGTTTACGTCATAAGTACCGAATTAGTTTTTCGGCAATATTAACCGTTTTTGAGTTGTAATCGCTTGTTTTATTTAAATATTTCATTTCTTTCGTCCGTCTACCGCCACACATGTTGTTTACCGTAAATGGGCAAACACGAACTCGTATTAGGGTTATTTGTTCGTAAATGGCGATAAAGCGTATATTAAAATTAAAGTTGCGAGGTAACTATAGAGGTTATCGCGTTAACCGATAAATTTTTATTATGTAATGTCAAATCGAAAAAACCACCTCATTTAAAATACAAATCGCAAAAAATTCGTTCCCATCGTGCAGGCAGGTGCATACAAAACTACTTTTATTGTTGTGGTTTTACTTCGATACTTCTTTATGTTTAAGGTGATTTTTATCGCATGCTAATATCTATTTATTGCAATAGTAAAGCAATTGGACATATTCGTTCTTTTGACGGCAAAACGGAACGTGATTTTAAATGAGCATGAAGCATCACTAAATAGTATGCTGCATTTGAAAAACAGTTTTATTGCTTAATTGGTGGTTACCTGCTTTTATCCCTCATTTTGGAGAGTACAATTTTTGCAGATGTTAAGAATTTATTATTTCGACGTGTCGAGAAAATCTGAGCTTTCACTCTTGCACCTGCCGATTTGGTCTATTTTAGTGCCCTTTTGTGGTCAAAAGCTTAAATAAATATGCTGGACTAATCATCATCAACAACGTCGATCTTTTATCATCGGTAACGTCTACGTAAAGTTTCTTAGTATTTTAAATGAGGTGTTTTTTTTTTGATTTGACATTACATAATAAAAATTTATGGGTTAACGCGATAACCTCTTTATAGTTACCTCGCAACTTTAATTTTAATATACGCTTTATCGCCATTTACGAACAAATAACCCTAATACAAGTTCTAGTCCGGGAGGTGACGACAGAAATTTTCGGGTCATTTTCTCAAGACTCATCTTTTTTGTACGAGTTATCCTAATAATATGTAATATGAAAATGCACGTCTTCCATCGCAACCCCACGACAGGGTGGTGCAGGAGGGTTGCAATTACCGCAATAAATTTGGGAAAAAAACTTATAGCCTCATACACGAAACTTCTTGTATGTATTACTTTATATATAAGAAGTTTAGAAGACATCGTCTTCCGATGATAATCCACAACGAACCTTGTCTTCTACCCCCACAATTGAATGCATAAAAAGTGTAAAAAAAATTTATAGCCGCAAGGATGAAACTGATAACTTTGCTTGTTTTCATACTGGCAAATACAAAAAAAATAGTCTTCCACGCATAAGATACGACGAAGATCGTCTTAGATCGGCATCGTCGCGAGTGTCCTCAACACGAAGAGGCTGATACAAAAATTACTTATCACATAAGCAACATCGATTGTGAAGCCAATGTTGTTGTGCGATGCTCTGACACTGACATCTTGATCATATTGCTGGGCAATATGACACACATGAGAAAGGATGTAAAATTGTGGATTCATGTTGGCACCGGAAATTTTCAAAGATTTGTCAATGTTACGAACTTGTACAATAAATTAGGAGTAAAACTATGTAATGCGTTACCAGCTTTTCACGCCCTAACGGGTTGCGATTGCAACCCATCGTTTTATCGAAAAGGTAAAAATCGCCCATTTACTATTTTGAGGAATTGCGATAAATACATAGACGCTTTTGAAAAAATGAGCGATTTGGATACCGGCGACTTATCAGCAGTTTGTATGCCGTATGTACGGATTAAAAAAAATAGCTGACATCGATCAGGCTCGTGTAGCTATTTTCATGAAAGCGTACAAAATCAATGATGGTGATGGAATTTTTCGTACAAATGCAAAGAACATCGATGGAGCAGTATTACCGCCTTGCAAAGCAGAGCTGCAGAAGCAATTACAACGAACTGCGTACATTGCACATTTATGGAGACATGCTTATCTTCCACAACCAACAGAATTCTCTCCCACTGATTATGGTTGGGAAGAATCAGAAAATAAACTCATTTTTCCAATGGTTCGAAGGTGATCAATTACCAAAATTTGTCGAAGACATAGCAATTAATTCGCAAGAAAATCAAGGTATCGTAATGAAACTTATGAAATTATATAACAATAATTCGGTAGTCCTTAATAAAATATTATATTTTTACATTTACACATAAAGAAGTAAATGCAGGAGAAGACGAGGATCAATCAGACGAAAGAGATGATGCTGCAACAGATAATTCCGATATCGAAGATTTCAATGTTACACTGGACGAAACAGATGATTCGATTGATCAATTTGATGTAGATGAATGGTCTTAAAACATCGTCAAAATCTGTACAATTGAAACATGAATATAGAGTTTTCTTATAAAAATGATGGAATGAAATTGTTTAATACAATTTATATGTCTATTTTAATAAAAACACTCGATGGAATTTGAAAAAAAAATTATATTATCAAATGGAAAATTTTATAAAAATTATTTCTTAATGTCTTCGTAAAGTAATAATATTGCTGAATATTGTTTATCTGAAGCATCTCCACAAATTTAAAAAAAATATTTCAGTCTCGATTTTCATGGTAAAAGATGTATTACAAAGTAATTCGGCAATAAGAACGGCGCGTCTTTCGATTCGGCGTCGTGTAGACGTGTCAGTTGCTTGTTGCACTCAAATATTCATAGATCTGGAAGACGATCTTCGCCATATCTTATGCGTGAAAGACTATTTTTTTTGTATTTGCTAGTACGAAAACAAGCAAAGTTATCAGTTTCGTCCTTGCGGCTGTAAATTTTTTTAACATTTTTTATGCGTTCAATTGTGGGGGTGGAAGACAAGGTTCGTCGTGGATTATCATCGAAAGACGATGTCTTCTAAACTTCTTATTTATAAAGTAATACACACAAGAAGTTTCGTGTATGAGGCTATAAGTTTTTTTTCCATATTTATTGCAGTAATTGCAACCCTCCTGCACCACCCTGTCGTGGGGGTGCGATGGAAGACGTGCATTTTCATATTACATATTATTAGGGTAACTAGTAAAAAAAAAATTAACTTTGAGAAAATGGTGTTATGAAATCTGTCGTCACCTCCCGGACTATTCGTGTTTGCCCATTTACGGTAAACAACATGCGTGGCGGTAAATGGACGAAAGAAATGAAATATTTAAATAAAACAAGCGATTACAACTCAAAAACGGTTAATATTGCCGAAAAACGAATTAGGTACTTGTGACGTAAACTGGCAAAAACGAACATTAACGGTCCCAAGATTTGTGCGATCGATCGGGTGCGAAGTTTGCGGCACGTCTAAAGATCGCGATAGCTCGGGAACGGTTCGTGTTGCCGAAAAACTGATTACGGCACAAATCGGCACAAACGAACGGACCAGGTCCCGAGATTTGTGCCGATCATGTGCTGCTAACTTCACGGACCTCTATTGATGTGCTTTCAATTGCGCGTTGCAATTATTTCGCGCTGAAAGCGACGTTTTTAAAGAAAAACGTTTCGGACAAAAGTTGTGAGGTTTTAAATGGAGCCCTGAACAGCGTCGTCAAGGTCGCATTCAGGACGTCCAGGTGTGTTTTCGCGATTCGGTTTGGCAACGAACGCGTCGAGTTGCTTTTCGGGTTACGGGCCCGAAATTTCGATAGTGCCGCCGCACCGGCATCAGCATTACCCGGAGATCACAGGGACCGAAAGCTGCACGATCGGATTTACACCTCTGTTGGGCGATGTCTTTTGAGAATCTCACGTTTTAAAATTTGTCGAACATGCCGGAAAATTTCGATGCGGTAACACTACAATGTTGATTCGAAATTTCGAGACCCACAACCCGAAAAGCGCTCGATAACAAAAACGCTTTGTTACGGCGGTTTGAACAGTTCAAGAGATAAAAATGTCGAGGGCGAACCTCGCGTGTCCTCAACTATGCCGTTCTTACCCGATGCACCGTTCGGAACCTTACAATTTTTGTCCTAAACGTGTTTTTTCTAAAATTTCGCGTTTGGTCCAAGACATCCGATGCATCTCCGAATGAAGTTAACAAGAGGAATAAAATCTTTATCATCGATTAAACGACAAAAAGTCGTTCTTCGTAAAAGAATTCGTCGACAAGCAGAATTTTTTTTATAAAGGCCGACTTTTTGTCGCAAAATCGACAATAAAAGATTTTTGCCACTCGTCAAAACTCCGTCCAGGGGACATGCCGATTTTTTGGAAAAATCCGTCTGCGCGTACAAGACTGACGAACTTGGAGCTAAAGCTCCACGTCCACGAAAGACCTCGCGAATCGTGTTTAAAAAAATAATCGACACTCCATTAGCCAGACCGAGCTTCCGTACATACACACTACACACGCGCACGCACGACAAATGAATGCAAAGAAACCGACCAATATTAAACATTACAACAAAGTGCCCGCAGATATGTGAAATTTGGTCATCACGGCGTTTCCGAGAAAATGCGGCAGTTAGTGGGCTTGACTAGTGTTCGGTTAAATGCGACAAAAACGGAACCGAGGGAAGAGCGACATTTGCGAGTACAAAAAAATTACGCATCGTGCAGGAAATGGGAATAGGAGCTTAACCGATCGTGCACATGGAAGAATATTTTGTACATTACAATAGCTACCGAAATATATATATATATATATATATAATCGATCTTACATGTTGGTCGAAAACTTTTAACCAAAAGGAAGATAATAACGTGGCATTACATGATTGTCAGTTTTACTTGTTTAAATTTACAGAGTGGCGGCGACCAGCTACGCTTATGGCCGCTTAACAGGCGCAATTGCCCGCATCCCGAAGTGATCGTTTCTCGTTTACGCTCGACGATAGTGGAGGTGCAAAAAATTTTAATTCGACAACGCGCGCAAGCGAGTTAAGCGATCATAAGCCAACGACTTAAAAATTTAAAATACCATTTTCAAAATATTTAGCTACACAAACACATTCAGAGTTTTTTAAGATACCGTTTTCGACAGAACGAAGTCAAAATTCAAGTCCCGAAGAATGTCCGCTGGAAAAAAAAAAAGAGAAAAAGTCAAATATTGCACAAATCACTTTCTAAACAAAGAGAGTTAGAAAACTTTCCATATCGCACTAATTTAAACGGTAGTTATATCGTTCCTGTAAAGCACTGTTTGTTTGTTCTTTACCACCGTCGTTCACTCACTTTGAAAAAAAAAAACCAAAATAAAAAACTACTAGTTTTCGGCGACGTCGGTCACGTGGAGAGATGTGGCGGCGCAGCCGACGGCGACCCCTTCGTGTGGCATGGTACGCCCTCCCCGGCCTCAGTGGTCGGCCCTGAACCAGAAACAATCTTGAGCAAATAGCATGGCCGGTTGGGACGTACCACGCACACACACAAACCCCATACATTACGCAAAATCGCAGGCCCCCTTACTTTAATTTGTCTCTCTCGAAAAAAAAAAAATCAAAGAAAAATCGTTCCGTTTGCCAAAACGAAAGTTCAAAAGTAAGGGAGCTGCATTTTGGAGACGCGCCTCGAGCCGACTTTACATTTTGTTACCGGACGACGACGACGAGCAGCAGTGCCGTCATTCGCCGACAAAATGTAAAGCCGGCTCCACTTCAACGTTTCGATAAGAGAGAAGCAACGTTGAAGTAACGGCCACGCAACAACAATATAACAGGGCGTCCCCGTTTTTTGTAGCGGGACTTTCGCAACTTGTAGTAAAATTCATTTTGAAAACAAAACTTCATATAAACATATATGTGCGGAGGCCCCGTTTTCGATTTGCGGGGTGTCGAAATTTAAAAAAAAATCGGACGTTTCATTCGTAAAACAAAATTCCCTTTTTCGATTTTGTTGAAACTTGGGCAGTTTCGTTTGTAATAATAATAATAATACGCATTTTTTCGCATCGTTGAATTCGCCCCACTTCTTCCGGTGCCGCCGCAACGGGGGACCGGCTTGATAAAAATAGAAAAAAATATGGCACGCCCCTGCTTTTTTGTGAGTTTGAATTTTTTTCCGATTCGGCAATCAAAAATGAAACTTTTTCTATTACGCAACTTTTTTCCTATCTCGCTTCGTTTAGAGAGAAATAAAACATTTTCACAAAAAGTTCGAGATTTGCTTAAGTTGTTTATTTTATTTGCTTGTTACCGCTCGCTGCCCCAAGTAGGCTTAGGACGATTGTTGTTTGTCCGTTTTGCGAGTTGCCAAGGCACTACAGCAAATGTTTTGTTGTTTGTTGACGTGTTGTTAATGGACGTTTTCGATTTCAAGTTCCAAGTGTGTAGGTATTAGACACATTATTATTTCTCATAAAAATGCCTTTTCGATTCCGAAATGAAGAATACGCTGACATGCATTATTTGTATGTATTTTGCGATGGAAACTCTGCTGGTGCTGCTCGAGAGTGCAGAAGAAGATTTCCCAATAGACGACGACCACGTCCAAGCGTTTTTGTAAAAATACACCAACAGTTTAGAAGTCGCGGTTTAAAGTCGCTCCAAGCAGCAGCAGCAGGTGAACAGATTCGGCAAAGGCGTGGGAGGGAAGAACAACGAATTTTAAATACTTTTGCAAGAAACCGACAATTAAATGTATCTAAAAACAAGATATGGAAAACTTTAAAACGGAATGGTATGTATCCGTGCCGTTTACAGCCGGTACAAGGATTACAACCCGGTGATGGTGAACGTCGTTTAGATTTTTGTAATTGGTTACTAAATCGAGCAAGAGAAAATCCCGAGTTCCTCGATAAAATTATTTGGACGGACGAGTCTTGTTTTACAAGACGTGGTGTTGTAAACTTCCATAACCTTCACGTCTGGGATAACGAAAATCCGCACCTAATTCGGCCAATGAGATTCCAACAAGAATTTAGTGTGAACGTTTGGATGGGAGCGTTTGGCGATTTTTTGTTGGGACCCCACATCCTGCCCAATAGATTAAACGGTCAATTATTTTTGGAATTTTTAAATGCAGAGTATCATAACATGATGGAGGATGTTCCAATCCAACAAAGAATAGACTCGTCTTTTCAGTTAGATGGATGCCCTGCCCATTAGGCTTTGGTGGTGCGGAACTGGCCGAATGCGGCATATCCGCAAAGATGGGTGGGTACCGTGGAGGACCAGTAGGGTGGCCTCCTAGATCGCCCGATCTAACACCCTTGGATTTTTTTGTTTGGGGATTTATTGAGGAAGCAGTTTACTCTACGCCTGTCAATTCACAAGAGGAACTTGAACGACGAATCCGAAATGCCGCTCTTAGAATAACTCCAGATCATTTGGAAAACGTTCGGCAGTCTTTAATGCGTCGTCGTAATTTATGTGTCGAACAAAATGGCAGGCATTTTGAACAACTCCTTTGATCTTATGTCTCTGTTTATCGAATAAGTTTCCTTTCATACCGTGCGGTTGATTTTTGACATACAAATTATTATCAAACAATAAATTCTGTAAAAAAATAAGTTTTATTTCTCTCTAAACGAAGCGAGATAGGAAAAAAGTTTTATTTTTGATTGCCGAATCTGAAAAAAATTTCAAACTTACAAAAAAGCAGGGGCGTGCCATATTTTTTCTATTTTTATCAAGCCGGTCCCCGTTGCGGCGGCACCGGAAGAAGTGGGGCAAATTCAATGATGTGAAAAAATGTGTATTATTATTATTACAAACGAAACTGCCCAAGTTTCAACAAAATCAAAAAGGGAATTTTGTTTTACAAATGAAACGTCCAATTTTTTAATTTCGACACCCGCAAATCGAAAACGGGGCCTCCATACATTATATGTTTATATGAACTTTTGTTTTCAAAATGAATTTTACTACAAGTTGTGAAAGTCCCGCTACAAAAAACGGGGACACCCTGTACTATAAGCGGTTCAATTGAGAGAAAGATAAAGAGAGAGAGAGAGAAAAAGATGTACGTGACATTTTTATCTACAGCATGTCCTTTCTTCAATTAAACTCTCGACAAGAACGAAACATTGTCCTAACGAAATTACGGTAAGAATCGAGTGCAATTTTAATTTCGACACAAACATAAATCATTCTAATTAATACGGACACGCTGTATAAATGTACCTACTTAAGGTCTAAGCTTAACAAATAAAAGATAACGGATTAGTAATAAAAACAAAAGCACACAAATCATATTCGTATAGGTACAGTTTTTCATTCCAAGTTAGTAATCAGATTTCTAAATTGCGTCGTTATATCACTAATATTAATCGTAACAACATTGGAAATGTGCACGTCGGCAACAGGCTGTGCTAAAAAGTAAAAATTACAGAGTGCGTTTCGAGGATTACGTGGCGCAGATAATGCACCGACTGTGTTTAAAGTAAAACAGTCGATGCACCAATCAAAAACAAACAGTTCCTAACGTTAGGGACAAGGTCGCCACACGTAAACCGAACAATTGACAAACACTTTTTTTTTTTTTAATAGATAGCACTAAATTGAAATAAACAACACAGAGAAAGGAGTTAGTCGATAAGCACACGTAACATATAAATTTGGGCGGGAAAGTTATTACTTTAATCACTGGCCGGCCAAGTATCACCATATTTATCACTTCATCACTGGATTTTTTGTATTTTTTATTTATTCACTATTTTTTTCCACAACATAATGAGAGAGAATACGGTCGAGGTTATCCCCGTTATAATTAATCTACAATTATCGAAAATTGAACAGCAAAGAACTAACCTTTTAATAAATAAAAACGGAAAAAAAATCGTCGATATAACCTCCACCAGAATTAAAAAAAAAAAAAACATCGAGCAAGATCGTGCGATCGTGATCGATCTGAAACAATTGACGGATCAAGGTGACGATGAACGTTAGCGTCCAGATCATAAAATAAAATGAAGCGCACGAGCGCGCAGCGTTAAAACAATGGTCGCATTCAGGGAACGGTAGCGCTGTAACGCTTCATCGAAGCGATGCTCCGAATGGCGTCTGCTTTACTCGCAGTGCTGCAGCGCCTTAGTAAAGCATTAAAGCATGTAAATATTCCGCTTTAACGCTTTACAACTAAATAAAGCAATGACGTACCCGCGCGTTCTAACCTAACAAATTATGTTGCTCGCGTACGTTTTGGTTTATGCAAAAAATAAAGATGGCTTATAACGTTGACAATTCTTTTTACTTTTTCCTTTTTACAAAATTAAGTTCTATAGTAAAGTGCTCAACGCCCCGAAAAACGCTTAGAAATGACTTTCGTGGGGAGGTCGGGGTTACAAGATGAAACCTCGTCAGATCGAAAGAGCGTATTTTTTTATTTAAAAAGCCAAAAGCCGTCAAAAATCGTCCAGTGCAAAAGGGCGCTATCTTCACCGAAAGAGTTATTCCGCGTGCGTATAGAAGGAAACGTGAACTTTCTTTTGCCGTAAAATTCGTAATTGGTTTTGTGGAATTAATCGTTTAAGAAATTTTGGAAAAACGCAAAATACACGGGCTCTTATGGAGAAAATAACTTTCGGAGTCGATGTCTCGGTTCGAACAGCTAAAAGTTCACTTCAATTTCGCGTTTTTACCGTTTATACTGTCATAATTACAAAACAGTGCGACATATCGAAAATTTTATCCTTTAAAAAGTTTGGTTCGTCCTTGTAGCATCCGACGATAGAAGAATTATATTTTTGTGGGGCTTCATAATTATGATAAATAATTAAAAGTGAAAACATGCGAAAATTGCATTTGCGAGAGTCGCGCTCTCAAGTGGGCGCATCGCGTCTCCCATCTCACTTTTTCCCGTAGCTCCCTCTCATTCTATACGTAATTCAAAGAATTGCGACATACTATGATTATTATTGTAAATACACCTTATCCGTTATTTTAATAATTAAGTACATAATATAAGAAGCGTTTTATATTAAATAAATTTACGAAAAGCTTCTATTTCATAATAAAACTACAGCGACTTTAAAATTTAATGTCTGTTATTGTTATTTTTACTTTTATAAAATTGTGGTAATAAGCCAATAACAACAATTAATTAACACCATATATTTCAACTCTGTTTAGAGTTATCTTCAAGTGGTAAAATTTTATAATTTCCGCAGTAAATAGCAAAAATTTGGTGCAAGAAGGAAACTCCCGGTAGGTATTAATTGTATCCTTATTAGGGCTATTGGCCCTAATTGTAAGTGTATTAAATAACCACAAGTTAATCACCATTTTTCTACTACAGTATGCCAAATGTGCCTCACAGCCTTAAGTTTGTTAACAAATTTGGTATTACCTATGTTAAAAATCAAATTTAAGTAACCATTACATTATTTTGTACATTAATTTTAACGATATTCGAAAAATAGTGGTATCCTCACCTTAAGATCATATTATCAAAGTAAAGTTTTGCTAAATTCATTACAACTACAACCACAGTTGCCCGACGTAACCGATTCTGGGTGGAAAATAGATTTGGAAGGAAATCTGATACCTATACTAAGTACTCTTCCATCCTTCCCAAATAACCTAAGAGTGTGGTTGTAACAAAAGTATTCTTCTAACATGCATTATTTGCTGATTCATAAATTTCATTTCATTATGTTTTCTAGATTGCAGTAGCAAAGTGTGCAGATGCAGGAAAATCGAACGAGTTGCATTGGTTTCTGTAGATTTATGGAACAAAAATGTACCAATGCAGTGACAATTCTAAATGTGTCAATGTATGATGAATAAGGTGAGTGTTAAATTATTAAGGGTGTGTAATATCAAGGCTGTTAATTTAAACTGCGAAAAGTACAATTTTGAACGTAGTAATACCAAATTTGTTAACAAACTTAAGGCTGTAAGGCACATTTGGCATACCGTAGTAGAAAAATGGCGATTAACTTGTGGTTATTTAATACACTTACAATTAGCACCAATAGCCCTATTAAATTGCCATAATAAGGATACAATTAATACCTACCGGGAGTTTCCTTCTTGCACCAAATTTTTGATTTTTACTGCGGAAATTATAAAATTTTACCACTTGAAGATAACTCTAAACAAAGTTGAAATATATGGTATTAATTAATTGTTGTTGTTGGCTTATTACCACAATTTTATAAAAAGAAGAATAACAATAACAGACATTAAATTTTAAAGTCGCTGTAGTTTTATTATGAAATAGGAGCTTTTCGTAAATTTATTTAATATAAAACGCTTCTTATATTATGTACTTAATTATTAAAATAACGGATAAGGTGTATTTACAATAATAATCATAGTATGTCGCAATTCTTTGAATTACGTATAGAATGAGAGGGAGCTACGGGAAAAAGTGAGATGGGAGACGCGATGCGCCCACTTGAGAGCGCGACTCTCGCAAATGCAATTTTCGCATGTTTTCACTTTTAATTATTTATCATAATTATGAAGCCCTGCAAAAATATAATTCTTCTATCGTCGGATGCTACAAGGACGAGCCAAACTTTTTTAAAGAATAAAATTTTTCGATATGTCGCACTGTTTTGTAGTTATGACAGTATAAACGGTAAAAAACGCGAAATCGAAGTGAACTTTTTAGCTGTTCGAACCGAGACATCGGCCCCGAAAGTTATTTTATCTCCATAAGAGCCCGTGTATTTTGCGTTTTTCCAAAATTTTTTAAACGATTTATTCCACAAAACCAATTACGAATTTTACGGCAAAAGAAAGTTCACGTTTCCTTCTATACGTACGCCGAATAACTCTTTCGGTGAAGATGGTGCCCTTTCGCACTGGACGATTTTTGACGGCTTTTGGCTTTTTAAATAAAAAAATACGCTCTTTCGATCTGTCGAGGTTTCATCTTGTAACTGCGACCTCCCCACGAAAGTCATTTTTCGGGGCGCTGAGCACTCTACTAATATAAATATTGTAGATAAACACATGTGTAACTTATTTATAGGTTACCAAAAACAAACAAAATTGCCAACTTAAGAATTAAAAGCCGAAAAATAACTATAGTACCGAAAACGTTTATTCGGGCAAGATAAAGCGTTTCGACGCTACAATTCCCCGAATGCGACCATTAAGGGCAAACGTAGCCGAATAACACGTTCGCCCGTATCGGTCTATAATTAAACGGCAAAACAAACTCAAGCGGTTACTTGTTTAAAAATAACGTTAACGAAACAGTGCAAAAATCTGTGTTAGTTTTTCGCTAGCCCGGCATCGGGGTCGTTTACGTACCTTTTCGAGAATTTCGAGCTGATCTTCGAGAAGAACGACGTCCTCGCCGAGTGCGGCGAATCGCCGGGCGACCCCTGGGCGTACGTCGCCCGCGGCCGCGTCTGGCCCGAATGGAACGTGCTACGTGATAGCGTGTTGCGGGGGAATGCCGGTTGCCTTGTCGGTGCCGGGGACGCGCTCGTCCGACTACTAAAAAAAATAAAAAGCGTTGCAGGTAAGAGACTGTTAATGAAAATTAAAATGAGGGCAACGTTAGTGATTCGTGCGCGTGCGCCAATTTAGGATCCGACTTGAAAGGTTCACAACGTACCTAGATCGTAGGGGATCGGCAGTAGGTTCGCCGGTGCTACTGCTGACCGACGCCGATTTGACGTGGCCCTTGTTGGGCCTCAACGTGTCCCCAGCGCCCCCCGTCACCCCTCTGTAGCACATGCAAGCAGCACAGTAAAGATTAGTATTAAGCGGTCAGGTTAACATGTACAGAGAGAGAAAAAGTACTTGGCGGGGAGGGAGTAGAAATTGATTATAATAAAGAACGTTACTGTGTAAATCGTCAAAATAAATATTAAGCAGCTTCTAACCGAATCTTTTTTTTTTTTTTTAGAACCGCAGCACAGATGACGCGTACTAGTCGCGTAATGCTAACAAGGGAACATCGCCAGGTGTTCGACGCCGATCGAGCTGATTTTTGGCCCAGAGGTAGACCTATATGAGACTAGTAAAACCCCCAAATATTAGCTGCCCTAACCCGGAGAGTGAAAAATTACGGCCATTTTTTGTTTCCCACTCGCCGATTGTCCACCTCATAGCCAGTTTTGAACAGTATAGAAATATGTCTGTTTGGCGCAGTCGGTAGTGAGCTCGACTGCCAGTCGGGAGATCGGGGGTTCGATGCCCAAGGGGGGGGATTTGCCTTTTTAGAGGTAGTTGATTTTTTTTTAGTAAATGTAGACCTCGAATTTCGAATTTTTTTTCGTTTGTCGACTTTTGCGGTCGAATTTTTTTTTCGAAGGTTTTGTTGCAAAACAAAAAAAAAACATAAAAACACAAAAACACCCCTCCTCTCACTCCGGGCATCGAACCCCCGACCTCCCGAGGGTCGGTAACTTATGTATTAGTGTGTATTTATTTCTAGAATGTAATACAGAATTACGTTGAATTACTTTGAATTACTTTGTATTACTTTGAATTACTTATGAATTACTTGAATTACCTTTGAATTACTTTTGAATTACATTGAATTACGTTGTATTACATTGTATTACTTTGAATTACTTTTGAATTACCTTGAATTACTTTGAATTACTTTTGAATTACTTTGTATTAGGTCCGAATTACTTTGAATTACTATAAATTAAGTCTGAATTAGAGTCAACTGCTAAAAATTAATATGAATTAGTATAAGTTAGTGCTAAATTGGTCTGAATTACTATGTATTCCTATTATTTATTGTAAGTGGTATTAATCACAAATTACAAAAATTATTTAAGTTTAAAAAGTATTTAATAAAATATATAAGTATGGAGGTACTATAAGGAGTATATGGATAAGTGCCGGCATCGGCATTTAATTATCAAAAAATATAGTATACTTATATAATTGTAGTGTTACTTTTGAATTACTTTTGAATTGCTTGAATTACAATATTAATTTAAGTTTAAATTTTTTTAATTTAAAATTAATTTTTAATAAAAAATATAAATATGGAGTAAATATAAATTTAAATATTATAAATATCGGCACTTAATTAATTATCGAAAATGTGCCGGAACACAAGGGTTAATATAAAGTAGTCAAAATCTTCAAACAATGCGAGGTCAGTTTAGAAATTATAAAATATGATGAAAATTCGAAGACTGATCGAGAAAATTGTAGTACCTATGTATATATTAAAAATAAGCGAAATCAGAAACGAGTAAATTTTCCGTTAAAAAATCCGTTATGATTCGTTACCGAAATCCGAGAAATGGCGACCAATTAACGATCGCCGATGTGCATTTACGTCTTTCTTTGCCATGCCATGTGTCCAGGTAAATCAATGGTAGAATATACCACGTTCAAAACTTTAAACTGAATATTACAAATATACAATTTAATAACTTTTTATGCACGACGTAAATTGGAATCTTTCGTGAATAACGTATCTAGACTAAATATTTGATAAAATATATTAGCGTTCTCCAGAACGTCCAATTTGGTTGGTAATGCGTCTGTGAACTCAGCGTAATCTAGGCCATTCAAATTTTATTTCGATGCATATTATCACTATAAGTTAGTAAATGATTCTGTTTCACACAGTGCCGTACCACCTTGTAGTTTTACAGTATGAATAAATGGTAGTCTATCTTTGCCATGTGTGCAGGTAAATCATCGATAAAATGTTATTTTTATGTAATTTTTATTAACGTCGTACGTTGAAATAAAATTTGAATGGCCTATAGCTCTTTGTGCATTATTTTTTTTAAATTTTTAATAAGGAATCTGCTGAAAAATGTAACAAACGTAGGCGAGCTCCTACGAAATCGGAACATGTATAGATGATAACGCTAAAAATATGTTTCATTTGTTTATGTTTAGTCAGCGTCTCGATAACCGTTTAGGAATACGATCACGTTGCATGTTTCTATAAATGTATATTTTTGATCTATGAACAAAAAAATGTGCTATTTATTTTATTCAACGGGATCGTCACCCTAATTTATATAATACTGTTAATTTCAAAACAATCCAGTATATCTTAAAAATTAAGAGTTTATTTTTTATATTTTAAAATATCTTTTTAAAATCAACTGTACCTTAGTGCAAAGAACACATAAGTATTTATATGTATATACCTACGTTTGCATTTACATATACATATCTATATATATGTCTATTTCTATATATTACTTATTTTATATGAAACATTCATAATAAGTATTAGTTTGAATTGGACTGAATTAGTTTGTATTACATTGAATTACCTTGAATTACTTTGAATTAGTATTACTGTGTATAAAATTTACTATAGTTACCGACCCCTCACGACCTCCCGACTGGCAGTCGATCTTACTACCGACTGCGCCAAACAGACATATTTCTACACTGTTCAAAACTGGCTATGAGGTGGATAATCGGCGAGTGGGAAACAAAAAATGGCCGTAATTTTTCACTCTCCGGGTTAGGGCAGCTAATATTTAGGGGTTTTATTAGTCTCTTTACCTCTGGGCCAAAAATCAACTCGATCGGCGTCGGACACTTGGCGATGTTCCCTTGTAAGCGATACGCACTCTAGCGTCAAAAAGTGAACTTCTCTAAACCCGTAAAGGGTCGTCATAACTGTCGTTGTGATTAACGTCGTCGTTAGTGTTTCCGCAATGCTTAACGAGTTTATAATTGTTTTATGATTTATATTACAATTATCTTTGTCTTACTTGAAGGATTTATTCCATTAATAATTGTAAGCTATTTAACCTTGAAGAAATGCGATATCACGACTTGCTTAGGGCATAGGCTCCGTTTTCAATGACCTTGCGTCGTGCGTTTGGTGATACGGCGACAAATTTAAATTTTTTGTGCACCAGCTACACGTTCGTAAGCTTTGTTTTATGACTATCGCCAATTACATATTGTATGTCAAATAATTCTATTTGCAACTCTGTTTATGTTGTCGTTTAGTTACTAATTTAACCATTACCGTAGTCTGCGTCGATTGTTTTCGCGCTTATAAGGTCTGTGCAATAGATTTTAATTCACAATTAAAGGCGCTTGCGTCAGATATTAATGAAATCTATTATGTACGGTTTAGAACTCGACTATTTGGTGTAACTTTTTAAAATTGAAAAATAAAATTGCGTTTTCGTTTTACATCCATTAAAACTGCGATTAATGTATTTTTCGTAAAGTGAACAAGAAATTGTTGCGAAAATATTTAATAAAATGGCAGATACCGATCTATGAAGACTATAATTTTAAAATTTTTCTAGTTTGTGGCTTTGAATGTACATTTTGATTAATTACTTTATCATTTTTCGTGTTACAGTAACTGGAAAATAATGGTTTAATTAGCTTTGTTAAAATGATGTCTGTGATTAAATTTTTTGTGATTGTAACAAGAAAAATGGGAACTTGAAGAATTTTTTTAATAAGTTAGACGTAATTTTTGAGGGAATTGCCTTCTCGAGGTAAATATGGAATTAGTGCTGTTATTATATTGCTTGTGCGATATATCGATGAAGAAAAAAATCTATTTGGACATTTTAAAGATCCCTTATTTTGTAAATGAAGTAATCCCAGTAGTGGCGTACATGCTTCAATACTGGAGAGTGATTCTATGCTCTCTTCTAAAGTACGAAGGATGTATCCTGCTAACATTGCTACTGCTGCAGACATAATGCCATATCCCATATTGTTATTGACATTTTGCAAATTATGATTACTGTCTTTTATGGTACGAGGTAATTCCAATTGCATGTTATCCTCCTCGGACAGCTGAACAGGACTGCCATCACGAATATTAATTGTACTAACATATGATGCATCGGTTTGAAACACATTTGCAGAAGGTGCCGTATGTATAATCCCCGATCTGAGAATTTGTTTAATTGCACAATAAGCTATTTTTGCATCTGTTGCATCACACGATCCTCCTCTCGTCCGAACATTGCCAAACATACATTCTACTGCGTCACAGCTAAACATTCTAGTTAAGACATAATAAAAATTGCTTTCGGTGAGCAAATACTTAAGACATGCATTTGTACTTTCGGCTGTAAATATAAGTGCTTCTGCAGTTTCTTTACTTAAACCTTTTAGTTTTTGTAATTTAGACGCTTTGTTGTATATCTTGAATATATTTTGGAAAGATTTTGTGATAACCGCACCAGTCTTTCATCTGTAATGTGTGTATGAGGCGCGTATCGTTTTTCACGTTGTTTGAAGTGTCGTGTCCTATCACTTACATCGTGAAGCATAAAAAACATGTTAATATTCTCTAAATATTCTATGGTTGCGTGCGCATTTGTAAAATCGATCGACGATGAATTATATCGAGTCAAATATTTTAGTGAGGCTACGACAATTGGAAAAATATTTGGACAGCTCTTAATACGTTCATTTTGTCAAAGTTACTAGGATAAAGATGTTTATGCGTTAAGAAGGGAATTGGTTTTATAATCAAGTTTTTTTTCGAATGTTATAAATGTTTCTCAAATAATTTGCACTTATTATACCAGAAGTTGAAGTCATTTCGTGGTCTAAGAATAAATTTCGAGCATTTTTTTACAAAGTGGCAAATAATCAAAACTGATAAATAGTGGTGGTTGTGGATATATAGGATGGACAATTCTTGTTTTAAGCACTCCACCACCAAGCATTTTAAATAAGGCTACATTAGATTTATGATTATCACTAACAAGCCTTAAAATAGTAAACCCACATCTGTGTACCTGCCTAAGAACCTTTACTGTTACTTGATAAAATTGTTCTGTCGAAAGTGATTTATGAAAAAAATAACCTACAGGTATAATGTCTTTTGTAGAGAGACACATTAACACATTACAACAAAACACATTATTTTATTTGCCAAAATAGGCTGTTTTCCTAAAAACTGGTTTTGCGGCGTTTGCCATACCATAAAAAGTATTCTTCCATTCGACTATAATACAATTTTTCTTTTATTGCCACATCATCGACTATAAGCGAACATACTGTTTCAATTTTGTTTAAATGATTGGCTTCAGCAAGTAATCTCGTTTGAATTAATTTCGATAAACCTATATCGCCTCGTATACTGCCCATATTTTCTATTTAATGTATACCTTGAAGGAGCTTTCAAGAGGTTACTTCTTCTGGCGAATTCATATCCTTTGGGGGGGATGCATATCTCCAAGCTATACACAAACGAACAGTATGTTCTGACCACGATGGTTTTTTTTCTTGCATAATTATGAATTTGGTCCAGTATAAATGTAGCCAACGAATAAGATTTTTCAGCATCAGATTCTATTTTTTTTAATGCAGATTTGAGCTTTACTTTTGTTTTTTAATTCATTTTGCGTAGTTTTTAATACATCTTGCGTAGTTTTTAATTCTTCCAATTTTTGTTCATAAGAATTTTTTAAAAAATTATATTTTCGATTTGCCTTTTTCAATTGTAAACGTAAACTTTGCAATTCATCTAACAATAAAACTTTCTCATTGCAATTAGAATCGATTAGGATCGTTGGTAATGAATTTTCGGTATTGCACAATGGCATTTTTGCGTCGCTACTTGATGAAGTTAGCTCAAAGCGAAAAACCAAAGGGCATTCAGTATTCTTATTCATAGGATCGACGGGAGCGACAGGATCTTGGGTGGATATACAATCGAACATCGTACTGCTATGACATTTAAATTGGATACATGCTTATTTCTCAACACAGACATCATCTTCCCATGAAATGGTTCGAAACAAATAATTTCCAGTGATATGTAAAATCAGAAATTTCAGTAAATATCCAAATTTCAATATGAATGATAATTGAGAAAATAAGTCGAATGAATATGATTTAAAAAATAATTATATTTAATATACAATAAAATTATTATAATCTACAAAATAGGAAGTCAAAAGAATAGAGATGGATCAATCAGATCGAAAGAGAGATGCTGCAAAGAATAATCCGAAAGATGATAGATTCAATGACTGGACGAAATCAATGATCGAATTTCAATTGTAAATGTTTAAGAATAAGATTTGAATGCAAAATTTAATATAAACTATATAAATTGTAATGAAAAATATGGAATGAATTTGATAAATTAATATCGTAATTTTAATAAAATTTATGAATTAATAAAAATATTCTAAATGAAAATTTATAAGATTATTTTAAAATAGTTTCATAATTAATAATATTGCTATAAATCGGTAATTTAAGAACTATTTCAAATAGTTTATCGAAATGTATTAAATATTGTATACAAAGTTTTTGTAGAACGCCGTTTTCGATTCGTGCATAGTAATTTCAGTTGCTTTGACTCAAATCATTCTGGACAAGTATTTGATTTCGAGACGATTCATTAGTATATTCTGTATTACGACAATGAAGTTTCTATTTAGTATCAGTTTCAATTAGAGATAGCTTCGTCTTGTCACTATTCGTGTTGATGAATCTTTATTATATAATAGAACGTCTGGTGTTATGAAGAAGTATAATTTATCAAATTTTCAGTAAATTGCAATTTTGAATGTGTAATCGAGTAATTTGTATGCATGATTCACATCTGGTTAAATGGCGTGAAAACAGTCAATTTCACATAAATACATTAGTAAAGTAATAGGAAAATTGATTAGAATCGAGTGACTGAGCATACGTACGTCATATCTGTGCGTATATGCGAAGTTAGGACACATGCGAAAACCTAGAAGGTTCAGATTGAAAAACATTGCTGCGATACAACAATAGGTATGTGCTTATAAAGGCAAAGCGTAACGTACAAGATTAAGTGAATGATTGAAATCAAGTTTGTGCTGAACTAAGACGCGTATCGAACATTACGTGTTGCCAGGACGTCGTAACGGTGCTAAAGGCGCAAACGCGAATCGGTCGAGACTGTGTGCCGAATTCGATCGACGGCATAGTGCATACGGTGCAATTGCGAGTTGAGTGCGTAAAACTCGATTAGCTGCTAGGATACGTTACGAAACGTGACATCGATTACGTGGCAGCCGTAGTACGTTCGTCAAGGTGCAATTACGGACGTCAGTTGTTAGTCGATTCAGTTGCAGGAATCGGTCGAACTCGCTTTGGTTACGGCGTTCGACATCGACGTTCGGCCCGATTTCGACTCAGTTCCCAATAGCGACGATCGTCAGCACGTCACGTTCGATTGTACTCAGTTGAACAGTTTAAATTTCGAGTCGAATCCGTTGTAATTCGATCGAAACGTTAACATCGAAAATTGTCCGAGTAACACAGATGTTCGCTCGTCAAACGAATCGCTAAGCAGCGATTTGACACGTTATGGATAATTCGAGCACTTCGGTTCTACAACCAGACAGTTCTGATCCGTGTACTCGTACGAATTCGCATAAGTTGCCTAGAATCTCATCGTGTTATCAAGAACCGATTATCAAGATAATCCGATCAATACATCATTGTCACAAATGCCGAAATGCGACAATGATTTAGACAAAAGCGCATTTTCGACGAATCGTCAGAATGCCGATGAAATGTCGACAGTGCGATTAAATCGCATCTAAGAATTGACGTGACAAACTCCTCGTCCATGAATCGCATCGTGTTTAAAATACGACTGTAGCAATCCTAGTCAACCGATCAACTCCATCGGCATCGACTACAGAATGAGCCAACGTTTAAAACATTACAACGACTTATGCAAAAAATGATGCCGAGATGATTTACATCAGAATGCTCGGATACGTTTACGTTTAGCAAATGTTCATAAGAAAGTACATCGAAAACGACAGCGAAGGAATTAGGAATGCATCGACAAATGCGATTCAGAAATTGCTACATATGAGATGAGTGAAAAGATTATTCATGAATAAGCAATCATGTCAAGTTTAACCAAGAATAACTGCAAAAGAATAGTCAAATTGTACAAGCACTACAGAGGCTGAAAACTACCGCATCGAAGTAAGATTCATCGATGCTATATGTCAATAAATTGACAATCATGCAAACGTAAGCATTAACGCATAACACTAAATATGTCAAAACTATTTCACAAAGCGATCATGTTTTACAGTACATTCAAGTGTAGCATATTGACAAACCCAAGTATCGAGTCCGGAAAGAAAATGAAGCAAGTCATGCTGCAATAGCCTTCGACAAGCTGACAACATACTAGTACAGCAAATCGGAGTCTAAAATAGTTCCAAACGCAACTGAAGAATAGCATCGTAGCACGATTAAAGAATCATTAAACATCACTTTCAGAAATTACTCAAGACGAACAAGTTAAGTGGCCTTGCAACGCACGCCTTCAGTTCATGTAGCCGACCGTACACACAGAAATACAGCGTCATTACACTGCAAATACTCCTTTAACGTTTCGAATGAGAACTCTAACTAATCGGCACGCAATCGCCTGTAGATAGGATCTTACCTCGATCATCATAAAAATCCGAAATCGAGTTAAACTAGTTCGATAAATCATTGGAAGATTCGTCGACACGAACACACTCTTCATGTCCGACAGTACGGCCGCTGATATAGCTTCGAAACGAAAAGCAAACAATTTCAAAGCAGTGGCAGTCGTTTCGAAACGCAACAAAATATAGAGTCTTTTGAGCTGACACTTTCATTTCTATGAGACTTTCATAGATATTTTCACAAATCCGCGTTGATCTTCGAAAAAATATTAAATGTGTTTAACGCTGCGAAAGATTTAGCATGTTGATTAGACACATCTGCAGCTTTAGCAAGTTGCCATCATTTTGTACGGTAGACGTTCAATTTCGATGACTGAAAAGCACTTTATATAAATTATCACCCGTTTATCGATCGAATTTTCGACTAATGCAATAACTTCATATTAACATACTTTCAATTGTCGAGATTTAGCAGTTGTCCGAAGCAAAAATCGATCTTCGCAAACGACGTTTAGAGTGAGCGCTTGAAAGTGTTAGACGTTCGCTGTTGAACTTCGCAGTTAACGTGAGGCGACAGCAAGCATGTGACCGTTGCTTGAAACGACAATAGCAAGTTGTGAACGATGAAATCTGTGAAAATAGAAAACAATATAATCGTCGTCCGTTAAGCGATTCATTATCAAACATTTAATCAACGTTAATTATGTTGATTGAATCAGTTCCGCAAGTAGAGATCGCATTCTGTATTGCGACGTCGTCATTCAACAAAGTTATGTACGTTTAATACGTTGAGCACGATCGATGATCAATTATGGAATGGAGGTAATGCACGATTTATTCATACCTTTACACCGAATAGGAATTACGTCTGATTGTAACCGAATACTAATATGGTAATCGCGTTTATCATGAATTAGAATTTTGGATTCCCACAAAGATTGCGACGATTTACGTGATATCACTGTCAATTGTAATTCATTGGTGAACAAAGTGCTCGCAATGCCCAAGACGAGTAACAGTCTTGGAGGTGTTGATTCGTGGCGTTCGTTTAGTTGATCACATTGATAATGAATCATTTCGAAACTGCAATGATATCTAACAATTATGTTGAATGAACTGGAACGAATCGTTGATCTTTGTAGTTGAAACAATGCATCAATTTGTGGAAACTTCTATAATTCGCATTACAATCGGTACCATATGATAACCTGGTTGAACTTATTGCATTCTACAAATTAATTGTCAAACTTGCGATTTGTAACGAAGCGTTTAGATTCGTGCTAAGACGAGTTGCTACAAGAATTCAACTACTTTGGATGACGAAATTCAACAGTTCGTCTTGTGCACACAATTGAATCGAGATTAAAGTCGTTTTAGTATTGTATCGCAATAGTCCAATAGTACAATAAGTGTAGATTTTGAATAAACTCCAATTAATATGCGATGATCTCAAACGAATAATTGCTTACAATTATGTTTTTGACATGTTGTAGAATTCAATCGCAATTGAAAGTGTGCATACGTGAAATAGTGTCCTCATAAATTATTAATTGTGATATTTACATAGCAAGTCTCTACGATGTCAATTCATAGACGAACATTGTATAACGAAAGCCGTCAGATTAGAGCAATCAATTTGCAACAAGATTCGGCATTTATTATAAGTCGAACTATGTTGATCAATAAGGTCGCATTTAAAACGATCTATTATTGATTTTGAATTCGATTCAAAGTGATATGTTTGAATTCAAGAACAATTTCTTAAATTACAAATTCAATGATAATCGCTAAAAATAAGTGATCTAGTGAAGAATTACAAGAGTCTATGGAAATTTCAAATATGACGAATGAGTACGTTTACAATGTCGTACACATCATCAATTCACATCTCGACGTGGCGGAATCAATGTCTGAACGATACTGTGATAATTATATTACTTACAAATAAATCACGATATAATAAAATATAACGAGATACGTCTTAAAGTCACTTGCATAAATTACGAATATTATAACACTGAAATACGAACAATCGATAATCTCGGAATATGTTGTTAATAATTCAATGAATAGAATTGATACGCGCTATCGATAATGCATCACTTCTTACGTCAATTGATGCTATCAAAAAATTCAACGTAATAATAAGGAATCGTAAAGTACGTACATTATCTAAATGTACAAATTACCAAACAACATAGAAAATAGTAAAATGATCAGTCGAATACAACAATTAAATATTCAATCGGAGCTAAATTGAAATAAGTACGAAGAGTTACGAATCCAGTAGAACGGATAGGATTAATAGCCTCATAAATTCCATACTATACAGTTATCCATCTGATATCGTTATATTGAATTCTATTTAGTATACAATCAACTAAATAAATGCAGGAACGTAAATCGCTATAATCACGAATTAATAAATGACACTTCGAGAATACTCAAATGCTTTGTAAACGTGATCTAAATACGTGATCGTACAAATTAAGTTCTCGTCACGATATAAGCATGAAAGCTAAAAGACGAAAACTTACTATGTGCATAGTTACAAGATAGAAGTCGTCTAGATACGAAAACGTATAATTGTAGCAATAATCGAATAACTAAACGCTAGGCATAACGCATAATACTTCATTAATTATGCATGACAGTTGTACTTATCATATCGTAAGACATGCGTAAATTTCGTAAGGATTAACTTTATAATAATTGAAAGTAATCCTGAAAACTAATCATGATCGAATAACTTATCATAAATAGAGTCTCAATTAAACTTGATATTTCTATACATTCTAAGTATGAAAAGTGATAACGAGAACTTACATCAATGAATTTTATTAGGTCAAATGACAATATAGGCATAAAGTTAAACAGAAATTGTAGAAACGTGTAATGCGACATCGCAGTTTGAATATGCGTTCCCAATTGATAAAGAAAGCGCTCTTATACATAAAAATATGGTTATTGTAAGTAACTATTCGTTAAATATAATAAGCTTTATATAACTAAATACGAAAAGTTTTCTATAAAAACAGGACTTTAATCTTATGCGTTATGGTATATTGTACTTAATAAAGTATAAGATAAATTAATTAACTACGTTAATAAATTATACTACGTCTTCAATCCTAAATTCATGTGTTATATTTATCATACAATAAGTAATACATTCAAATGAAGATATTCTGTATATGTAATTAGTTATGTAATTTAATTCAAACTATACGTCAAAGTACTAATGTAACTTAGTATTAGTAAACAATTATAATTTAAGTAAATCTATACATTATTTTGTAAAATTAATCGTAAAAAATCCATATAAGAAATTAAATTTTAAATATCACTTGATTGCAAATAATATTCGATGAAGTTTAGCAAATAATTAATTCGATTTCACCGAAAATTCGATTCAAATTCCGTACTTGCCTTAAGATTATCTAAAAGTTAATTCAATTATCACCTTTATCACTAAAAATTAAATTACGGCTTTAATTGTAAAAATTAAAAGTTATGCGAAATTGTTTGCAGATTAAGTGGCCACGGTTCCCTTTATTTTCCTGTCCCTTATTCTATAGTAATTCCAAAATTAGGAAAATCTTTGTAATAAAATATCTATAAAATTTTTATTTAATAATAGAAACTAAATTAAAATCAAACCTACAAAAATATGCTTTTATTTAAGAGTAATTTTTTTTAAAATTTTAACCATCAATTAATATTTAATTCAAATTTTAATTTTAAAATAAATTTAAATTTCCGAGATAAATAAAATTGGCTTTTATCCCGTATATTAAAACCAATTATCAAATTTTTCTAAAAGGAACCTTAATAATAAAAAAATTTTGTTCCAAATTTAATTAAGTAAATTAAAATCAAACTCGAGAATTCGCCAGAGCGGTGTAACACATTTTCGTTATGGTTCGAATCTGTAATTTTTAATGGGCCCGCAAGAAATTAACGACCAATCACAATAAATATTTTCATACGTTTCGATGGCGATAACATGTTAACGGGCCTGTAAGAATTACAGATTTGTATCGTAAGTTTCTTGAATTCATAACAAATTAATTACAGTTAAACCTTGTCCACGTTCACCATGTTAAAATACAGGGCAACCATTTGTTTGAATTTACTCGGCATTCAATAAACTAACAATTCCTATTTTCACGCTCTTCTTTATTCTTCTCGCTCGTTGTTCTTTTTCGTTTTATTCTCGTTGCAGTACTACGGTCAACCTATGCCAATATTAGTGTTGGTGGCGCCATCTGCCGAATTTCCTTCACATTACTAAATTTTGTAAGCGTTAATGGTGGGTTTATGCAGCGAATTTAAATTTAACTTTAGCTTTAGTATTAGTAGTGAGAAAGTAAAAATATGCAAATACAATGTAACCGTTTATACAAATTTAGTATTAGCGTTAGCTGTAAGAAGTGGCATTGAAAGTTCGTCAACTTGAACTTTTTACAGCAAAATTCTTAAATTCAGACGAAATGCGCAAGCCCGGTATTTTTACATTTATGTGCAACTTCAGTCGTATTTACAAATAAATGTATGATTAGGTTATGAATATACTTAGGTACACGATGTTATCTGATGCAGATTTAATCGAAAGTGTGCGGGAATATCGTTTCTTATATGATAAAAAAAGACTTACATTTTAAGGATAAATTGATGATCCAAAATGCTTGGAGTTCTATTAGCGAAGTTACGAATTGCTCTGGTAAATTATATTGTATTACTTATTTAACAATAAGTTATTAACAATGATTTTATAGTCGAGATGTGCAAAAACCGTTGGTTCAATATCCGACAGAGATATACAAAAGAAAAACGAGCTATAGAAAATCTTCCGTCTGGGGCGGGCCGATATAAAATAACTTGGCCACATTTCCAGGCCTGCGAATTTTTAGATACCGTGATCCTTTCAAGGAAGTAAGTGATTTATATTTTAAATAACTGTTTGTACTACAATTGTATGATTTTTATTAGAACAATTGGAAACTTAAAAAAAAAACATGAAAGTGTAGAAGTCGACGCTTCTACAAATCAACCAGAGTCGACGTGGGTGGCCCAAATTGAAAATAATGAATTAGAATAGAAGTAGAGGAGCAGGACGCCCCATCTATACCTCCCCTACATCACAAAGCGACATCTCTTTACCTTCAAATTCTAGGGTTGACACGACACCATTAAATGTAGGGTTATTGCGACCACGGGGGCAGAAACGAAAGATTGTGGACGAAACAGTGTTGGTAGCAAGATATTGCCACTACAATTAGTACTGCTGTGCAGCAGTTAAGTATTTCGCATGATGCCCGCAGTGAATTAAATAATGTAAATTTTTCTTTTGGCAGAACCATAGCTCTTGTGCTAGAAGAAATGACTCCGGAAGACGCTAAAAGAAAAAAATTTGAAATTTTTGAATTTATGTCTGAATAAAAACATATTTTAATTTTAATTATTTTGTATTTTTAAAATGCGAATTTATCTACAAATAGGTATTTCAATTAAACAAACAATTTGAATAAAACCAAATAATTAATGCTAATGTGGAATCGTATATGCAATGCCAACAGTACGTGCACAATCTTATTACTTATTTTACTGTTGTATTAAAGGTGTAGAACCCCTTTTTATGTGATTCCACTGCCATGGCACTTGGCCCATATTTGAAACAAAATAATCTGCCAAAGCGTTTCTCATTAACATCATAACTGTATTAGTAGCATTATTTGCACCTACACGTCCTATCGGTCGAAGAACATCACCTGCATCTCTCCAATTTCCAGGAATTATCCTGCCATCAGAATCTATTGCATCGGCATATCCAGTAGGGCAATATTTTCGTCTTTCTGGTGGTAAATCTGCTTTTTTTTTTTTTAAGCCAAAACAAACTTTTCACACATCTCTACTGATGCAATAATTGGGCTTCGTAATAATCTCCACCTCTGGACAAGAAT
This sequence comes from Rhagophthalmus giganteus, assembly GCA_036326145.1. NCBI lineage: Eukaryota > Metazoa > Arthropoda > Insecta > Coleoptera > Rhagophthalmidae > Rhagophthalmus > Rhagophthalmus giganteus. The sequence goes on from JARFJA010000064.1 coordinate 510,829, forward strand.
GCCAAACGTATTTTCTATGGTTCTTCGAGCTCTCGAAAGTCTGTAATTAAAAACATTTTTCTTGTCGCCAAGCCTTTCACCAGGATACGGTCTCATTATATTCTTATGTAGTGGAAATGCTTGGTCAGCCACTAGAAAACAATCCATCACTACTTCTGTTCCAGGTAAATTTTTAGCAATATATATTTATATAATAATAATAATTTAAATATATCAAATTTGTTTCTTCTATATTAATATAGTACAATTCTAATATACACGCGAGTTATATTTTATTTTTAATTTTATTTCTTTTTCTGTTTAATTAATTAAATTTATTTTTCATCACTTCCACTCACATTTAAAAACGCCACGAAAATAACAAAATCTTTTTATGTTTACTACTAATATTTATTCATTATTTACAATTACAGTTTATTACAATTAATTATTAATTAGGTTTACAACATTTAATAAAATACTACTATTTACAGTCGAGTAATTCAATGGGCTCCGAAATCTCAAAAGAAGAACACATCGAACAGCTCACAAAACATTGGTCTGCGACAGATCCAGTAACGAGAACACCGATGTGGCTGGTCGACCCCCCACCAAGATCACGAAGACGGCTAGAACAAAAAAAAGAAAGAATTAAATACCAGCGGTTTTATAACCTACGACATTGATGAAATTTTAAAAAAATGTGTTTTTTTTGCAAAATTTTGATCCGACCTGAACTTTTTGTTTGGTCTCTATACGTTCAGAAATATCGATTTACGCCTAAATTAGCACAAAATACTGAATTAAACGCGTTTCTGCCGAGTTCGAGTTTTCGAAAATTTTCGACAAAAGTCTTGGTTTTTGGAAAATTTGGCCCGAACTAAAACCTTTTGTTTCGTCTCAAAACAACACTGGAGTTTAATTCGCTTACATAATGGGTTTCTATGGAAACTCATTGTTACGACGTCATTTCGTACGTTACGTAAGCAAATGGTTCGAGAATTGGACCCCTAGTCGAAAAATAATGAATTAAACATGTTTCGCAAATATCGAGTTTTCGAAAATAATTTTCGACAAAAAGTCCATGGTTTTGGCAAAATTTTGACTCTTACCTGAGACGTTTAACAGGCCAGGAACTGATTTTTGACTACGCACGGAACAATAGTAGGTAAATATGGGCCGCGTCCTAGAACTGGTAATCTCGAGGTTATACGGAAAACCCCGACGATAGCGTGCGAAAGCCGTTCTACGACATCGTTGAAGGTCGGCCTTCCCCACCTCGCTCGTTCGGGCTTCTGGGAGAAACGCTTAGTTAGTTTCTGCCGGGCAGTGAAAGCGGTCGTACACACGTAACAGTTCCACTACGTTCGAGGTTGGATTTTTCACATTTATTGTTTGAACGTCCACAAACTATTCGAACATCAAAGTAAGTACACTGTCTGATTTTTGATTATTTATTGCGCATCGTCGCGACTCGTTCTTCTTTTCCTGCAAATTTTATTTTGTACGCATTTCGCCTAATATGGGCGCCATGGATTTGTCGGGATATATAGGACGTGGCGCACATTATCCTACATGGCCCATATATTAATAGTTTTATGTTTTCTTTAGTTCAAAGTCTACAATGGCAATGGTCTGCATTTACCCAAACAATGGACTCAAAACAGCTTGAAAAGAAGACTAAGAAGTAGCGGGAAAAGACTGGTTGCGATTGTTGCTTAAAAGAAACCCAGACAAATCGATAAGGAAATCGCAGAATATGAACCCTGCTAGGGTTCAAAACCCAACCGGGCCAGGTCCGGCTAATAACTAGACAACTTTAAACCGATTTAAAATTTTAGCAAAATGGTGGAAAAAACACGCAGTATAGTCCATGGATTTGGAAAAATTTTGGCCCAACCCGAGACGTCCAGAACAGCTCTGGAACTACTGCAAAACTCACTTTTCGAACACAACAAAGCAAGAAATGACAAACTAGAGACGTTTAAATCGATTAAAAATTTTAGCAAAATGGTGGGAAAAACCACGAAGTATAGTCCATGGTTTTGGCAAAATTTTGGCCCAACCCGAGACGTCCAGAACAGCTCCGGAACTACTGGAAAAATCACTTTTCGAACGCAAGAAAGCAAGAAATGACAAACTAGAGGCGTTTAAATCGATTTAAAATTTTAGCAAAATGGTGGAAAAACCACGCAGTATAGTCCATGGATTTGGCAAAATTTTGGCCCAACCCGAGACATCCAGAACAGCTCTGGAACTACTGGAAAACTCGTTTTTGGAATACAACAAAGCAAGAAATGACAAACTAGTGGCGTTTAAATCGATTTGAATTGTTTTTGGCAAAATTTGAACCATTAGGTTTCGAGCCGTAACGTTCAAGACAAGTCGAAAACGATTTAGAAAACTAGTATTTCAGTTATTATGGAGCAATTATTAACGAACCGCCGGCGTTTAAGTAGATTAATTTTTTTATAATCTCGATAAAATTACGCCACCCGATACGCATAGATCAGATTCCGGAATTAGTTGAAGTAGTTTTTCGAGAATAACAACGCAAGAAATGACAGTCTAAGCGCGTTTCCGGCGATTTAAAATTTTTGCCACATCTCGTAAAAATCCCTTTTTTCTGGCAAAATTTTGACCGCGAGGTTTTAAGCTGTAAAGTTCAGGACAAGTCGAAAACGATTAGAAAACTGGCATTTCAGGTATTACGGAGCAATCATTAATTAACCGCCGACGATTAAATAGATTATAATTTTTTATTAATTCGATAAAATGACGCCACCTGATACGCATAGAACAGGTCCGGAATTAGTTGAAAAGTAGTTTTTCGAGAATAACAGCACAAGAAATGACAATCTAAGACAAGATACATCACAAACAATTTAAGGTTCTAAAATATAATAGAATCGTAAATACCTTTTTCTTCTTTCTTCTTAATGTCAGCTTCTCTCTCGGAGTTTGCCGATCATTATGACAATTTTTACTTTCGATATTGCGTGACGGAAGGATTCGGTTGTCAAAAGATTAAACCAATTCCGTAGATTGTGCAACCAGAAGATTCTACGTTGTCCATGGATTATTAATTGCAGTAGTTCGTATTTATTATTTTGGCCGATATGTCCCAGATATTTTGTATTTCCAGCTTTTTTATAGTGAAGGTGGTTTGCACAGTAGTACTTTCACATTGGTGACTTGTATTTGTCCGTGACGTATCCCGTTGATCGTATCGCCATGTTTAAAATTTTAAAATTTACTTTATGAAATATAAAAAAACCATATTCATACCTGTTTCAACGGTCTCCTTCCCGACGTTTCTCAAAAATAAAACTGCTTTATATCGACCTTCTGTCGGCAATTAGAAAAAATTAAGCGACTGTTACTTTATCGTGCCGTTGCCATTTTACCAATCGTTCCTCGGGGTCCGGTGCAGACGATTCTTCAACTAAATTCAACTAAAAACTGTGAAAACGAACAACTCGCAAATTTACTACGGCGATCGACGACACGAAACGAAAGTTCAAAACAAACATCGAAACAGTACGAAACGTAAGGGGGCAAATAAAGAAGTCAGTTTCTAGTTTTCCTTTTATTATAAATGATCAGTAGCTTTAACTAACATAAAAGTGCCCATCCCCTGTGAAATTATTGTAGTAGTATTACGGAAAGCAACATTGTTCTTAATTTACAGTGTATTTCCTACTCTCTATTCTTGTCATCCTAACAATTAAATATATTTTTACTACATTATTATGATTTTTTTTTTAAAGTGCGCGCTCCTCTTATTCGTGTCGCATTACAAAAAAAAGAAAAAGAAAAGAAAACTCATCCGATAAATCGCGTATACGTGTATTATAAAATTCATTTGTAAAATATAACAACCGAAACGCGTGTCGCGCATAAAAGCAAATTGAAATTCTTGAGCAGTTCGTCGCGCACAATAAACGGTGCAACAAGAATAAGTGGAACGGCATCGGGATAGCCAAACGGTAAATATCTAAGTACACGCATAACAGATCCGACATTTTTAAATGAACCTGCATCACGAACATCTGAACCTAAGCCGCATTTAAATTTGGCAGTTACAATATATTTATATATATATATAATATGTTCATTTATTTATATGTATATAAAAAAATTATTTGCAACGCAAACATTTAAAACCGCGATTATAATATGACGAACTATTCAAATATGTACAATACACATTTAATATGTTTTAATGCTAAAAAACACACCATCAAATTTAAACGCAGCACCGTTTAATAATTAACAACGCACGCACGCACGCACACGCACCCAAGCAGCACATCAAAATTTAATCCGTCATTCACACTTGATCCTCGCTTAATATTTACATGCCTCGAGAAAGCAGCAAAAAAAAAATAATAATTAGAGACGCAGGCGAAGTAAACTTTTTTTTTTTTTTAAAGATCTTCGAGAAGCCGTGGAGAAACGAAAGTTTACAAGGCCCGACGAGACAATACTTGGTGCCAAATAGGTTTGCATATTAAATTAACGGTTATCGACATTTTTTTGGCAAAGTACTCGCCGAGACGCGGCCGGGGAATCTGCGACGGCCCCCCGGCCCCCCCGTGCAGTCGGATTCATCTTAAAATCGTGTATGCTGTTTTTTTGAATTGACTACCGGTCACAAATTTAATCGACAAATTACGCGGAAACGTAACACACGGCGGCGTTCTGTTGGCGGGCGCGCGTCTGAACAAAATTTACAAATCGAACGAAAATTGGGCTTACTTTAATAATAAATATTAAAAGATTAATTCACATATAAAACCCATGATGTAGTAACAAAATTAATAGTAGGTACCGTTTTAGTGTTAAAATAATTTCGTTACAGCTTTATTAAAACACGAGTTTATAAGTTCCTCCTGGTCTTGCGTAAATTTTCCTAGCCGGAGTATCCTCTCCAAGTTAAAAAAAGAGATCTCGGTATATTATTTGAAGTATTTTAAGTGTAGAGATTTTTTTACTAAGTTGGGAGCAACATCCACGTATATCACAAGTTTGGCTTAAATAAATCGTTGAAAATATATAAGTATATAACATGTGTATCATCATTATCATCATCATCATAATCGTATATTAACTAAAATAGAACAGTCTTAGAACTAAATTTTCAACTCGAATGCATAGTTAAAAGTTGTAGATTTGCTTAACGAACAAAGACGTTTCCGTTTTGAGTTTTTTCAAAAACAACAATAAATACTTGTACCCGTTTACTATAGGTTAATAGTCGATCTTTCCGAAAGAACAGTACCGAAAATGAAAAACAACAAAGCACTAAATCGTGAAATTGCTATCCAACTTGGCTTCCTCCTCTCCTCACACTGGCTCGGCAGATACGTCGGGCCCGCTAACGGGCAGTCACAGTTTCAATTCGTTCGCTATCTTACTAGCAATATTTTTAAATCCGATACTTGTACCTGAAACAAACGGAGAGAGAGCCTCATTAAAATTTCGAGTATTTGTTTTACCGAGTAAGGACGTACTCGGAGCGTTCTCAAAGTGATTACAACGCGCGAAACCTAAGTGTTATCATTTACGCGAGGTGATATCCGTCAGACTATCGCGAAGATATCATGTTCCAAGTGCCACAAGCACCGCCGAGCACGAATCAGAATAACGGTATTATATTAACACCTGTGCCGCAGACGCCAGAGATTACCACTAGCAACTTGCAAGCGCAGCTACAGCAGGCCGTGAACGAGATTAATCCAGCTGAAAAGGCAAGTATTGTTCCTTACGGGAGCGGAATGAGAAATTATTGCAATCAAACGCAAAGGGAAGATCGCCGGAAAAGAAATCGTACAGTCCAGCAAACTCGGAAGAGGAAGAGAATCTCGCAGCCAAAGAAACGGATTGGCTCTTAGCCGAATCCGAAAAAAACCTAAAAACAAAAATATGAAAAAGCGAAAGGCCGTCGAATCTCCCGAAAAAGCAGATGAGAGCCCAAAAAAGCAAGCAGATAAAATAGCTAAAGCTATTAAACCGCCGCCAGTAATACTAAGTAACGTAAAGGATTTAAGTCGGAACCAAGTCGTTAACCTTCGATGGCCCAATGTTCCAAAAATGGAACATACCTTTAAAACAACACTGCTGGACTTGGATCTAATCAATCATTTTTTCATTGTTTCATTTTGTTCCCACATGTTTGGGCTATGCATATGTATTTTTATTATTTTACAGAGTGATTTCGTTCATGAGTTGTGCACGTTTGAATGTCCATGTTCCATTTTTGGAACATTGGGCCCTTCAGGGTTCGAAGTTTTAATTTTTGTTTTTTTCAGATAATTTTCTTGTTAGAGAATGCCAGTTCGTCGTTATTTAACTGTGCAGGAAGTTGTTGAGAGAATCGAAGCTGATCCAGAAATCCAAGAAGCTGAGATTGCTATTCTTCCACCTGTTGATAATCTGGAAGCATCAGATGTTGAAGATATCGATGATAATGACATCGACCCTATAGAACCGGCTGATGTATGTGGAGAACTTGAGGTGCGAACTACCAAGATGGCACCAGATTCTGGGGAAAGTAGTGGTGATGAAGCATTAGCTGACTTGTTGGAGGATCCACGCCGAAAGAGACAGAAAAAATTGCAACAGAGAATTACGCCAAAATGGTCGACCAATGCTACATTTTCAAAGCCACTGGAATCAGCCATCCCTCTGAGACTCGCTGAAATTCGGCTTGATTTGATTCCAAAATCACCATTTGAACTTTTTGGGGAAGATTATTTCACCCATTTGGCTGAAATGTCAAATCTGTATGCCAGACAAAAATTATCCACGTTGAACACAGATAGCAACGAAATAGTGCGATTTCTAGGGATTTTGCTATTTAGTGGCTATCACTGTGTCCCTAAAGAAAAGTTCTACTGGGCTACAGCTGAAGATTTGAGCAATAACATCATTCCCAAAGTGATGAGTAGAAAGCGATTTTTAGAAATAAAACAGTATTTCCATTTGGTTGACAATCTGCATTTGAGCAGCGGCAAAGCAGCGAAAGTTGCTCCATTCTATGATCACTTATCAACGCAATTCACTAAAATTGCTGGTGTCTTTCCGAGCACCTGAGCATTGATGAATCATCGATGGTGCCATACTATGGTCACCACAGTTGCAAAATGTTCATTCGTGGTAAGCCAATACGCTTTGGCTACATTTTCGATGAAAATTTACACTGGCAAGGATGATGCTAATGAAATTATGGAAGGTCCCCTGGGTAGCCGTGTCATTCTTCACTTAGTGACAGTTGTTGAGGATTCTAAATGTCATTGTTTATTTTTTGATAATTTTTTCACTTCCTACGAATTGATGACAAATTTGAGCAGTCAAGGATTTCGAGCTGTTGGAACTGTACGTGATAACCGCACTTCAAAATGTCCACTTGTTCCTGTGAAAGAGTTTGCTAAGAAACCGAGGGGAGACTTCGAAGTTCAAGGTGATGGGCAGGTTGTTTGCATTCGATTGAATGATAATAGTGTGGTAACAATAATGTCTAATTGCACAACACATTTGCCATTGCAAAGTGCCAATCGGTATTTAGCCAAAGAAAAATGCAAGAAATCTATCCAACAACCTAAGCTGATTGCTGATTACAACAAAGGTAAATTTTATAGATTTACTTTCTAAAAGGCTTTGGAAAGCTTTTTTGGTTTTAGTTGTTTGGACATGTATTTACAATCATAATTCTTATCCAACTTGTTTCTTTTGAGGTATGGGTGGTGTAGATTTGCTCGACCGTTTGATGGGAACATACAGGCTAAAACTGCGATCAAAAAAATGGTGGTGGAACTTATTTTCCAATGGGTTAAACATGGCTGTTGTGGCAGCTTGGCGCCTTCATTGCCACTTGATTGGTAAAGATGCCATTTCCCACTTAGAATTCCGAAGGGAAGTTGCAATTGTTGCAATGAAAGTTGGTTTGAGCACACTTCGCCAAAGACGGGGTGGGCCTACTGCTGCAGTCAGTGCAAACCACTTTTTGTTCAACATTTCGCAGTTTGTTCCAAGAATACAACAAAGTGGTGCGAATTTTGTGGAAAACATCTTCATGAGCGCTGCTTCCCATTGTTCCACAATGTTTGAAAAAATCTGACTAAATTTGTCTAGTGTGCTTCATTTTTTCTTCATGTGAAATGTTTTGAGAATAAAAATATATTTTGATCAAGTTTTGTATAGATTTGAACATGGCAACAATTTAAATATATTTTTGCAATTACTATTAATTTCACACCTCGAAGGTCCCAACGTTCCAAAAATGGAACATGCCACATTTCATTGAATATTGAAGATACCAAGATGAAACTTTTTTAGTATCATATTCATATTCCTTACATCAAAATACCATAAGGTGGATATGTTTGGAAGAGTGTTTCAGTATGTGGGCCTTCAAAGGTTAAAGATAGCCTAAACACTGGAAATCTTGTATATAAAACAAGTATGATGGGTAACAACCAAATTAAAGTAAACGTCAGCTCTAATGAAGAGTACAGGGCGCCGACAGCCTCGATAAACAATTCTAATATTGAATGGCACACTTACGAAAATAAAGCCGTGAGGTCTATAAAAGTGACGGCTAGAAATTTACATCCTTCAACTGCAGCAGAAGAGATCTCCAATGAACTCGAAGAAAGGAATTTTAAAATAATAAAGGTAACCCAAAAATTTAAGAGAAATACCGACAACAATAAGGTGAATTATATTCGCTTACCACTATATATGCTAGAATTTGATAGATCAGAAGATATCAAAAGAATCTACGACATTCAATACATTAACCATATGAAAGTTAAAATAGAAGCAGTAAGGAATAGCAAACTCATCCCGCAATGTAAAAGATGTCAAAGACATAGTCACACACAGAAGTTTTGCAGAAGAACACCAGCCTGCGTGAAATGCGCAGGTGAGCATTTAACGACAAAATGTACTAAGGAGCCAAGCAAACCTGCCAAGTGCATCAATTGTTCTGAAGCACATCCAGCTAATTATAGGGATGTACAATAGCCAAAGAGATACAGAAAAGAAGAGACGCGGCCAAAACAAAGAAGGCCTCAACCAAGACAAATTGTCCCAAACACAGTAAGGCCTGGAATATCTTATGCCCAACGCACACAACAAAAGATAGCCGAACCAACACCTGCCCCATCGACACAACTGAACCATCTATGATGCAGCTTATGCAGAATATGATGAATACATTAAATCGAGTCAATGCAAGGCTTGATAGATTAGAAGCCACGAGCACTGGTGCTATACCAAAGACAAAATAAATTATGGACCAAAAAGATCTACGTATTGCTGCCTGGAATGCAAACGGCATTCTAAACAAAAAGCATGACCTCGAAGTCTTTCTAAGTACGCAACATATTGATGTCTGTCTCATATTAGAGACACATATGATAAATCAATCATACCTCAAAATAAGAGGATATAAAACATATTATTCATCCGGATAACCAAGCCAGGGGTGGTAGTGCAGTCATAATAAAAGAATCACTCAATCACTTTGAAGAGTGTCATCTGCAGAGAGAACTAACAGTGGTTGGAATCAAATCAACAAAACAAACAATGAAAATAGGCGCTATATACTGCCCACCAAGATATAACCTCAAAAAAGACGATTATGCTACCCTTCCGAGACACTTAGGGGAGAGGTTCATTGTTGGTGGAGACTTCAACTCCAAACATATAGATTGGGGCTCCAGACTAACCACGACGAAAGGAAGAGAACTACGCAAAGCAATTAAAGAGATGAATTGCAGCTACCACTCAACAGGAAAACCGACCTACTGGCCTACTGATACCGATAAAATCCCCTTCTTCATCACTAGGAAAATATCCCCCAACTTCATAGAAGTGGAAGAGAGCTTCGATATGGACTCCGATCATTCGGCGATTATACTAACACTAAGCGAAAAATAATAAAAGAGCAGCTAGAGTTACCCTCACAAACAAAACTACTGATTGGGAGAGCTTTCAGATTGACCTTCAGAACAACATCAACCTGAACATCAGTCTGAGAAAACCGATCAATTAGAAGAAGAAGCTGAAAAATTCACCAGCCTTATCCAAACAACGGTATACGACAACACCAAAGAGATTATACATATAACCAAAGGTGTAAATTATCCAGCTGACAAGGGAACATCGCCAAGTGTCCGACGCCGATCGAGCTGATTTTTGGCCCAGAGGTAGACCTATATGAGACTAGTAAAACCTCCAAATATTAGCTGCCCTAACCCGGAGAGTGAAAAACTACGGCCATTTTTTATTTCCCACTCGCTGATTGTCCACCTCATAGCCAGTTTTGAACACTATAGAAATATGTCTGTTTGGCGCAATCGGTAGTGAGCTCGACTGCCAGTCGGGAGGTCGGAGTTTCGATGCCCGGAGGGGTGGGTATTTGCTTTTTTAGAGGTAGTTGATTTTTTTTTTAGTAAATGTAATCCTCGAATTTCGAATTTTTTTTCGTTTGTCGGCTTTTGCGGTCGAATTTTTTTTTCGAAGGTTTTGTTGCAAAACAAAAAAAAAACATGAAAACACCCCTCCTCTCCCTCCGGGCATCGAACCCCCGACCACCCGACTGGCAGTCGAGCTCACTACCGATTGCGCCAAACAGACATATTTCTATAGTGTTCAAAACTGGCTATGAGGTGGACAATCGGCGAGTGGGAAACAAAAAATGGCCGTAATTTTTCACTCTCCGGGTTAGGACAGCTAATATTTGGGGGTTTTACTAGTCTCATATAGGTCTACCTCTGGGCCACAAATCAGCTCGATCGGCGTCGGACACTTGGCGATGTTCCCTTGTGAGATCAGAGAATTGGTCAAGGAAAAACGAAGAGCTAGAAGAAGATGACAACAGTCGAGGGATCCCGCAGATAAAACCATACTTAATAATAAGACTCAACAACTCAGAAGAGAAATCCAAAAACTTAAAGAAGAATCTATAGGCACCTATCTACAAGAGTTATCGGCATACCAAGAAACCGATTACTCGCCGTGGAAGGCAACCAAAAAAATTAAAAGACCCGCGACTTCTATTCCTCCGATTAGAAACAATAACGGACCATGGGCCAGAGACAATAAGCAAAAAGCAGAGTTATTTGCAGAACACTTGGCCGAGATATTTACTCCTAATCCAACGCAAGTAAATCAAGAGATCATTAATATTGAAAATCAAAGAACTGAAAATATCACACCGGTTACTCCAAAAGAAGTAGCCGACGAGATAAAAACTAACCTGAACCCAAAGAAAGCTCCAGGATACGACCTCATAACTGGAAAAATTTTAAAGCACCTGCCCAGAAAGGGTATAGTTATGTTGACCTACCTATTCAACGCAGCTTTTAGATTAAAACATGTGCCTGCATGCTGGAAAGTGGCAGAAGTAATTATGTTACTAAAATCAGGAAAGCAACCTAATGATGTCAAATCATATAGACCAATTTCCTCCTGCCCATAGTCTCAAAACTCTTTGAGAAGCTACTACTCAAGAGGTCGAGGCCAATAATAGAAAATAATAACCTAATCCCAGATTACCAATTTGGATTCAGACAAAAGCACTCTACAATAGACCAAGTGCATAGAATAACTGACGTCATCGAACGTGCGCTAGAAGAAAAGCAAGTCTGTTCGGCAATCTTCTTAGATGTGGCACAAGCCTTCGATAAGGTATGGCACGAAGGACTAGTATATAAACTAAACAAAATGTTACCAAAACAACATGCTGACATATTAACATCGTACATATCGGAGAGATTATTCAGAATCAACCAAGAGGACGAATATTCAGACCTAAAGGAGATCAAAGCAGGTGTGCCGCAAGGCAGCGTGCTTGGGCCCATTCTATATCTATTATATACCAGAGACTTACCACTGCTAGAAGGAACAGTCATTGCTACATTTGCTGATGACACTGCCCTTCTCGCAGTGGATCAAGACCAGGAAAGATCAGTTAGTAAGCTCCAGACGGCAAGCAATGCGATAGCTGATCGGACCAGGCGATGGAGGATCAAACTTAACGAGCTTAAATCCGTACAGGTAAATTACACCAACAAGAAAATAGCCGACCCACATCTGCTAAATAATAATGGAACAATTATACCGTACTCGACTACTGCAAAATACCTCGGCATGAATCTGGACGTCAAACTTAGATGGAAGGAGCATGTAAAGAAGAAAAGAACTGAGCTAAATTGGCTGATTGGAAGAAATTCAAAACTTTCAATCTCCAATAAAGTACTAATCTACAATCAGATTTTAAAACCGGTGTGGTTATATGGCATTCAGCTATGGGGCTGCGCTAGTGACTCCAACTTAAAGAGCATACAAATGTTCCAGAACAAAGTGTTGCGTAATATAGTAGATGCTCCCTGGTATGTACGCAACTCAGATATCCACAGAGATCTCCAAATTCCAACCGTTAAGGAAGAGATCAAAAGATTCGCTGGGAAGCACGAAGCCAGGCTTCACTTACATGTCAATGTAGAGGCTCTTCAGCTGTTGGACAACAAACATCAAGTCCGAAGATTGAAGAGAAGAAAACCTGCCGATCTTGTGTAATCTGTTGTGTACCAAGCGGAACACAGTGAGCGAGTGAAGTATAAATAGTTTAGAAGACATCATTGGATAGACTCTAGTCGTTAAGTATATAGTTTAAGATTTATTAGAGTTAAATTAATGGTTAGTCTAAAGACTAGTTTTAATTATAGGCACAAGTGCTAATAAAAAAAAAAAAATTAAAATTTCGGATGCACAAATTCGTGTCGGGCGTCAAGTGTCCGCGGGCCGTAACGCGAAAACGAAAATTTCGCAGAAAAGCGTCCCGACGGAGAATTTCGCGAGGAGTCCAAAACACCGGTCGACGTCGACGATCCGATCGCAAACGACGGCGATGGGGGCGCGTTCGTTCGAAAACGTCAAACGATCGCCTTATTTCGAACGACCTTATTTAGATTAGATCGAATTTGTTTTAAGGCACTTTTTCGAATACTAGCGTATTAATTTGCAAACACTCACAATGCCAAACGAAATATTAATCTAATTAACAAAGTACAGTGTGGTACCTCGATATACGAGTGTTTTGAGATACGAGCCGCTGAGCGAGCGATATTTTGCTTTGAGATGAGAGCAAGATTTGAGATACGAGGAATCGCACACTACACCGCTGCGCACGACCCCAACATGCGGGGCGCATGTTGGTGTCGTGTGCAGCGTCTAGCAGTTTCTCCCACCTCAGACTAGACCTCAGTCTGTGTGCTTGTTTCCTTCGTTTTCGAAGCATTTTTGATAAGTTGGGTTCGCGTTTTTTGCTTTTTGTACATTTACAAAACATTATCACATTTATTTTTATAACCATGGGTCCGAAGAAGAAGATGATGTCTATTGAATTAAAGCGTGAAATCATAGAAAAACATGAGCAAGGTGTGCGAGTAATTGACTTGGCGAGGATGTACGGGCGTAGCACATCAATGATATGTACTGTGCTTAAACAGAAGGAGTTGATAAAGGGTATAACGCCAGCTAAGGGCGTTACAATAATCTCTAAGCTCCGGACCTCTCTCCGTGAAAAGATGGAGAAACTACTGATGGTGTGGGTGACAGAGAAGCAGCTTCAAGGAGGAACCTTAACACAAAGCATCATATGTGAGAAGGCACGAGCGATTTACGGTGATTTGCTGAAGCAGATCCCACACACTTCCACAAACGAGGAATCGGAAGACTCGTTTAAAGCCAGTCGGGGCTAGTTTGACAACTTTAGGAAAAGGACCGGCATTCGCTCCGTCGTCAGGCATGGTGAGGCAGCAAGTTCGGATGTGAAGGCAGCCGAGGTTTACATCAAAACGTTTTCCGAACTGATAGAAGCCAAAGGATAGATCCCCCAGCAAGTCTTCAACTGTGACGAGACAGGGCTTTTCTGGAAAAGGATGCCGAATAGGACTTACATAACGGCAGAGGAGAAGACGATGCCAGGTCACAAACCCACGAAGGATAGATCAATTCTAGCACTTTGCGCCAATGCGAGTGGCGACTGCAAAATCAAGCCTCTGCTAGTATACCATTCGGAAAATTCCAGAGCCTTTAAGTCACATAAGATTTTAAAAGAAAAACTGCAAATTATGTGGAGGGCAAATCCGAAGGCGTGGGTCAAATTCTTTGTGGAGTGGATAAACCTGGTGTTTGGCCCTTTTGTTAAAAAATATCTACAGGAAAACAACCTACCCGTGCAAGCCCTTCTCGTCCTCGACAATGCCCCTGCTCACCCACCAAATCTCGAAGATGTTTACTCGAAGAGTTCAAGTTTATAAAGGTTCTCTACCTACCACCCAACACCATTCCTATCCTGCGGCCCATGGATCAGCAGGTGATTTCTAATTTTAAGAAGTTGTACACCAAGCACATTTTTCGGCGCTGCTTTGAGGTGACGGAGAACGCAAACCTTACCCTTCGAGAGTTCTGGAAGGACCACTTTAACATCGTGATATGCCTAAGAATTATTGATCGGGCCTGGCTGGGTGTTACGACGAGGACCTTAACCTCTGCATGGAAGAAGCTGTGGCCTGAGGCTGTAGCTGAAAGGGCCTTCGAAGGATTGGAACCCGAAGTGTCAGTGGTAGATGAGATTGTTTCTCTGGGAAAATCCAGGTGTACGAGAGAGATGTGAACGAACTCGTCGAGGAACAGTCTCGGGAGCTGACAACCGAGGAGTTACACGATCTACATTCGCAGCAGCATGCGGTGGTTCGACGAAAAATTAGTTTTGAAGAGGAGCCAGACACGGAGGAGGTTATCTCTACAAGAGACATAAAGGAGATCTTGGGAATACGGGAGAAAGTTGTAGAGTTCGTGGATAAAAATCGCCCCGAAAAAGTTGCAACTGGTCGTGCATCCGAGTTGTTCAACGAAACTTGCCCAACTCATTTCCGCAATATCCTGAAAGGGAGGGAAGAAACAAACCTCCTTGGACAGGTTTTTTAAACGATCTGCAGGTGAAAACGAGCAAAGCGCGACGAAAAAAGCGAAGACCAGCGACGAAAATTAAGCGCCTCCGTAAGCACTTCGCTTTTTCTTCTATTACGTTTTTATAGAATATGTATTTGTTATTTATAAATGAATGTTTCTTCTTGTAAATACCATTTTTCTTAACACTTAAAAACAACTGAGGTGGTGTTTTGGGAGCTGGAACGGATTAATGGCGTTTCAATTAATTTCAATGGGGAAAATTGCTTTGAGATACGAGCAATTTGACATACGAGCAAGGTTACGGAACGAATTAAACTCGTATGTCGAGGTACCACTGTACTTGAAAATATTCGCACGCGCAAAATTTACGATTTCGATAAGTCCAGCGACGTGGACGCTTCGTCGACTGAAAATACAAACGTTGCGACAGCAAACTCACCTGAAATTCTCTTAAATCGAACACCATTTAGTGAAAGGCGGGGTAGTTTACAAACTTCGATCTCCCATTGTACAAGACTGTCGGTGTTGGGGTCTCCGTGTACGCAAAGGAGCAAGAAGCGTTCTCTCTGCTCGTAATCGCAATTGTTCGCGTCGAGCACTTTCCTTATCTCGGCCATGATCTCCGAGGGATCTCTGCTCGAGGTGGTCTTCATCGACCACGTGAAGCGCAACGAGCGTGGCTTCACGTGTTCCTCGTTCTGCGCGCCGCCGACCCTACAAAAACGGAAAAAGGCACGTGACTAATTCGTCCTAAACGACAATCGTCTACGACTTTTATTAGTTGTTTTATTATTCGAGGTGTTAAAAAAAAAAGAAGCGAAAACATGGCTCCGGCCCACACCTTTCGGGGGTAAGACGGGCGTGAAGCACTAAGAAAAAAAACTACTAATTAAGGTACGAAAAAACGCAATTCATATAATAATATGGAGAATTTTCGTTTTTAAATGTACGCCCTGCGCATCGTGTGTCAACTTACCCGACGACAGGTGAGGCGCCATGTTTACTAGCGGTCTGACCAGGTTCTAACCCTCTGAAAATAATAATAAAATGATTGTGGATGTGGAATTAAAAAAATATAATTATCAAGACGAAAGCGAAAGCCACACCCGACAATAATTCCGCCCAGTTTTAAAAAACAAACTCGATATATTTGTCAGGCAATAGGCACATATAATAATTAAACTACGGTGTTATAAAGTATTTTCAAAAAGTTACAACTAAATCGACTAAATCAGTTCATATTTTATGATTAAATCTAAAATCTTATTGTTATAGCGTTAAAATGGAATAACTGTCGCACTTGGCACAGAATCCAACAGTTACATTATATTTAAACTAGTTTCAATACTACAAATCCTCGAATTTTAATTAAACCTACATTTCTAGTACTGAATTGGTAAAGGTGGTAAAGGAATTTAAAACGTTTGCAAGCCGTCGAACTCGGTCCGCTATTGGTCATCGCCGATCGACGTCGCTGCGCGGCACAATTTTGACAAGACAAAAATAACAAAGACGCTCGCACAACGGGCCCCTGAACGGCGAACGAAAAGACTTACAAACCGACGTGTCGAGCAAGCGCAATTCATTTTGCAAATGTAATCGCCGTTTACAAAAATACGACTTAACGCGACCGGCCGACAGAAACTTCCCCCGCCCGCTCGGCTCGCAATTGTTCCACAAAAACCACGAACAAATCAATTAATATTATAAAGGAATCCCACAGAATCGAGTTGGTCCCAGAAAATTCCCGACGTGCTGCGCTTATTTTTCGAAAATCCGTCGAAAACCGTCAACGTCCGACGACTTACGAACAAAGAAAAACAAAGCGCCACGCGTGAAGAAGCCCAACTTTGGCGGCCTAAAAGAGCTCGACCCGAGATCGTCGTTATTTTTTTCAAATCGGAAACAACTCGGGATCGTTCGGGCCGATTTACTAATTAATAGAGGTCCGTGAAGTTAGCAGCACATGAACGGCACAAATCTCGGGACCTGGTCCATTCGTTTGTGCTCGGCAACATTCGGCAACACGAACCGTTCCCGAGTTGTCGCGATCTTTAGATGTGCCGCAAACTTCGCGCACGATCGATCGCACAAATCTCGGGACCTGATCTTAACCGTTAATGTTCGTTTTTGCTAGTTTACGTCATAAGTACCGAATTAGTTTTTCGGCAATATTAACCGTTTTTGAGTTGTAATCGCTTGTTTTATTTAAATATTTCATTTCTTTCGTCCGTCTACCGCCACACATGTTGTTTACCGTAAATGGGCAAACACGAACTCGTATTAGGGTTATTTGTTCGTAAATGGCGATAAAGCGTATATTAAAATTAAAGTTGCGAGGTAACTATAGAGGTTATCGCGTTAACCGATAAATTTTATTATGTAATGTCAAATCGAAAACCACCTCATTTAAAATACAAATCGCAAAAATTCGTTCCCATCGTGCAGGCAGGTGCATACAAAACTACTTTTATTGTTGTGGTTTTACTTCGATACTTCTTTATGTTTAAGGTGATTTTTATCGCATGCTAATATCTATTTATTGCAATAGTAAAGCAATTGGACATATTCGTTCTTTTGACGGCAAAACGGAACGTGATTTTAAATGAGCATGAAGCATCACTAAATAGTATGCTGCATTTGAAAAACAGTTTTATTGCTTAATTGGTGGTTACCTGCTTTTATCCCTCATTTTGGAGAGTACAATTTTTGCAGATGTTAAGAATTTATTATTTCGACGTGTCGAGAAAATCTGAGCTTTCACTCTTGCACCTGCCGATTTGGTCTATTTTAGTGCCCTTTTGTGGTCAAAAACTTAAATAAATATGCTGGACTAATCATCATCAACAACGTCGATCTTTTATCATCGGTAACGTCTACGTAAAGTTTCTTAGTATTTTAAATGAGGTGGTTTTTTTTTGATTTGACATTACATAATAAAAATTTATGGGTTAACGCGATAACCTCTTTATAGTTACCTCGCAACTTTAATTTTAATATACGCTTTATCGCCATTTACGAACAAATAACCCTAATACAAGTTCTAGTCCGGGAGGTGACGACAGAAATTTTCGGGTCATTTTCTCAAGACTCATCTTTTTTGTACGAGTTACCCTAATAATATGTAATATGAAAATGCACGTCTTCCATCGCAACCCCACGACAGGGTGGTGCAGGAGGGTTGCAATTACCGCAATAAATTTGGGAAAAAAACTTATAGCCTCATACACGAAACTTCTTGTATGTATTACTTTATATATAAGAAGTTTAGAAGACATCGTCTTCCGATGATAATCCACAACGAACCTTGTCTTCCACCCCCACAATTGAATGCATAAAAAGTGTAAAAAAAATTTATAGCCGCAAGGATGAAACTGATAACTTTGCTTGTTTTCATACTGGCAAATACAAAAAAAATAGTCTTCCACGCATAAGATACGACGAAGATCGTCTTAGATCGGCATCGTCGCGAGTGTCCTCAACACGAAGAGGCTGATACAAAAATTACTTATCACATAAGCAACATCGATTGTGAAGCCAATGTTGTTGTGTGATGCTCTGACACTGACATCTTGATCATATTGCTGGGCAATATGACACACATGAGAAAGGATGTAAAATTGTGGATTCATGTTGGCACCGGAAATTTTCAAAGATTTGTCAATGTTACGAACTTGTACAATAAATTAGGAGTAAAACTATGTAATGCGTTACCAGCTTTTCACGCCCTAACGGGTTGCGATTGCAACCCATCGTTTTATCGAAAAGGTAAAAATCGCCCATTTACTATTTTGAGGAATTGCGATAAATACATAGACGCTTTTGAAAAAATGAGCGATTTGGATACCGGCGACTTATCAGCAGTTTGTATGCCGTATGTACGGATTAAAAAAAATAGCTGACATCGATCAGGCTCGTGTAGCTATTTTCATGAAAGCGTACAAAATCAATGATGGTGATGGAATTTTTCGTACAAATGCAAAGAACATCGATGGAGCAGTATTACCGCCTTGCAAAGCAGAGCTGCAGAAGCAATTACAACGAACTGCGTACATTGCACATTTATGGAGACATGCTTATCTTCCACAACCAACAGAATTCTCTCCCACTGATTATGGTTGGGAAGAATCAGAAAATAAACTCATTTTTCCAATGGTTCGAAGGTGATCAATTACCAAAATTTGTCGAAGACATAGCAATTAATTCGCAAGAAAATCAAGGTATCGTAATGAAACTTATGAAATTATATAACAATAATTCGGTAGTCCTTAATAAAATATTATATTTTTACATTTACACATAAAGAAGTAAATGCAGGAGAAGACGAGGATCAATCAGACGAAAGAGATGATGCTGCAACAGATAATTCCGATATCGAAGATTTCAATGTTACACTGGACGAAACAGATGATTCGATTGATCAATTTGATGTAGATGAATGGTCTTAAAACATCGTCAAAATCTGTACAATTGAAACATGAATATAGAGTTTTCTTATAAAAATGATGGAATGAAATTGTTTAATACAATTTATATGTCTATTTTAATAAAAACACTCGATGGAATTTGAAAAAAAAATTATATTATCAAATGGAAAATTTTATAAAAATTATTTCTTAATGTCTTCGTAAAGTAATAATATTGCTGAATATTGTTTATCTGAAGCATCTCCACAAATTTAAAAAATATTTCAGTCTCGATTTTCATGGTAAAAGATGTATTACAAAGTAATTCGGCAATAAGAACGGCGCGTCTTTCGATTCGGCGTCGTGTAGACGTGTCAGTTGCTTGTTGCACTCAAATATTCATAGATCTGGAAGACGATCTTCGCCATATCTTATGCGTGAAAGACTATTTTTTGTATTTGCTAGTACGAAAACAAGCAAAGTTATCAGTTTCGTCCTTGCGGCTGTAAATTTTTAACATTTTTATGCGTTCAATTGTGGGGTGGAAGACAAGGTTCGTCGTGGATTATCATCGAAAGACGATGTCTTCTAAACTTCTTATTTATAAAGTAATACACACAAGAAGTTTCGTGTATGAGGCTATAAGTTTTTTCCATATTTATTGCAGTAATTGCAACCCTCCTGCACCACCCTGTCGTGGGGTGCGATGGAAGACGTGCATTTTCATATTACATATTATTAGGGTAACTAGTAAAAAAAATTAACTTTGAGAAAATGGTGTTATGAAATCTGTCGTCACCTCCCGGACTATTCGTGTTTGCCCATTTACGGTAAACAACATGCGTGGCGGTAAATGGACGAAAGAAATGAAATATTTAAATAAAACAAGCGATTACAACTCAAAAACGGTTAATATTGCCGAAAAACGAATTAGGTACTTGTGACGTAAACTGGCAAAAACGAACATTAACGGTCCCAAGATTTGTGCGATCGATCGGGTGCGAAGTTTGCGGCACGTCTAAAGATCGCGATAGCTCGGGAACGGTTCGTGTTGCCGAAAAACTGATTACGGCACAAATCGGCACAAACGAACGGACCAGGTCCCGAGATTTGTGCCGATCATGTGCTGCTAACTTCACGGACCTCTATTGATGTGCTTTCAATTGCGCGTTGCAATTATTTCGCGCTGAAAGCGACGTTTTTAAAGAAAAACGTTTCGGACAAAAGTTGTGAGGTTTTAAATGGAGCCCTGAACAGCGTCGTCAAGGTCGCATTCAGGACGTCCAGGTGTGTTTTCGCGATTCGGTTTGGCAACGAACGCGTCGAGTTGCTTTTCGGGTTACGGGCCCGAAATTTCGATAGTGCCGCCGCACCGGCATCAGCATTACCCGGAGATCACAGGGACCGAAAGCTGCACGATCGGATTTACACCTCTGTTGGGCGATGTCTTTTGAGAATCTCACGTTTTAAAATTTGTCGAACATGCCGGAAAATTTCGATGCGGTAACACTACAATGTTGATTCGAAATTTCGAGACCCACAACCCGAAAAGCGCTCGATAACAAAAACGCTTTGTTACGGCGGTTTGAACAGTTCAAGAGATAAAAATGTCGAGGGCGAACCTCGCGTGTCCTCAACTATGCCGTTCTTACCCGATGCACCGTTCGGAACCTTACAATTTTTGTCCTAAACGTGTTTTTTCTAAAATTTCGCGTTTGGTCCAAGACATCCGATGCATCTCCGAATGAAGTTAACAAGAGGAATAAAATCTTTATCATCGATTAAACGACAAAAAGTCGTTCTTCGTAAAAGAATTCGTCGACAAGCAGAATTTTTTTTATAAAGGCCGACTTTTTGTCGCAAAATCGACAATAAAAGATTTTTGCCACTCGTCAAAACTCCGTCCAGGGGACATGCCGATTTTTTGGAAAAATCCGTCTGCGCGTACAAGACTGACGAACTTGGAGCTAAAGCTCCACGTCCACGAAAGACCTCGCGAATCGTGTTTAAAAAAATAATCGACACTCCATTAGCCAGACCGAGCTTCCGTACATACACACTACACACGCGCACGCACGACAAATGAATGCAAAGAAACCGACCAATATTAAACATTACAACAAAGTGCCCGCAGATATGTGAAATTTGGTCATCACGGCGTTTCCGAGAAAATGCGGCAGTTAGTGGGCTTGACTAGTGTTCGGTTAAATGCGACAAAAACGGAACCGAGGGAAGAGCGACATTTGCGAGTACAAAAAAATTACGCATCGTGCAGGAAATGGGAATAGGAGCTTAACCGATCGTGCACATGGAAGAATATTTTGTACATTACAATAGCTACCGAAATATATATATATATATATATATAATCGATCTTACATGTTGGTCGAAAACTTTTAACCAAAAGGAAGATAATAACGTGGCATTACATGATTGTCAGTTTTACTTGTTTAAATTTACAGAGTGGCGGCGACCAGCTACGCTTATGGCCGCTTAACAGGCGCAATTGCCCGCATCCCGAAGTGATCGTTTCTCGTTTACGCTCGACGATAGTGGAGGTGCAAAAAATTTTAATTCGACAACGCGCGCAAGCGAGTTAAGCGATCATAAGCCAACGACTTAAAAATTTAAAATACCATTTTCAAAATATTTAGCTACACAAACACATTCAGAGTTTTTAAGATACCGTTTTCGACAGAACGAAGTCAAAATTCAAGTCCCGAAGAATGTCCGCTGGAAAAAAAAGAAAAAGTCAAATATTGCACAAATCACTTTCTAAACAAAGAGAGTTAGAAAACTTTCCATATCGCACTAATTTAAACGGTAGTTATATCGTTCCTGTAAAGCACTGTTTGTTTGTTCTTTACCACCGTCGTTCACTCACTTTGAAAAAAACCAAAATAAAAACTACTAGTTTTCGGCGACGTCGGTCACGTGGAGAGATGTGGCGGCGCAGCCGACGGCGACCCCTTCGTGTGGCATGGTACGCCCTCCCCGGCCTCAGTGGTCGGCCCTGAACCAGAAACAATCTTGAGCAAATAGCATGGCCGGTTGGGACGTACCACGCACACACACAAACCCCATACATTACGCAAAATCGCAGGCCCCCTTACTTTAATTTGTCTCTCTCGAAAAAAAAAAAATCAAAGAAAAATCGTTCCGTTTGCCAAAACGAAAGTTCAAAAGTAAGGGAGCTGCATTTTGGAGACGCGCCTCGAGCCGACTTTACATTTTGTTACCGGACGACGACGACGAGCAGCAGTGCCGTCATTCGCCGACAAAATGTAAAGCCGGCTCCACTTCAACGTTTCGATAAGAGAGAAGCAACGTTGAAGTAACGGCCACGCAACAACAATATAACAGGGCGTCCCCGTTTTTTGTAGCGGGACTTTCGCAACTTGTAGTAAAATTCATTTTGAAAACAAAACTTCATATAAACATATATGTGCGGAGGCCCCGTTTTCGATTTGCGGGTGTCGAAATTTAAAAAAATCGGACGTTTCATTCGTAAAACAAAATTCCCTTTTTCGATTTTGTTGAAACTTGGGCAGTTTCGTTTGTAATAATAATAATAATACGCATTTTTTCGCATCGTTGAATTCGCCCCACTTCTTCCGGTGCCGCCGCAACGGGGGACCGGCTTGATAAAAATAGAAAAAATATGGCACGCCCCTGCTTTTTGTGAGTTTGAATTTTTTCCGATTCGGCAATCAAAAATGAAACTTTTCTATTACGCAACTTTTTCCTATCTCGCTTCGTTTAGAGAGAAATAAAACATTTTCACAAAAAGTTCGAGATTTGCTTAAGTTGTTTATTTTATTTGCTTGTTACCGCTCGCTGCCCCAAGTAGGCTTAGGACGATTGTTGTTTGTCCGTTTTGCGAGTTGCCAAGGCACTACAGCAAATGTTTTGTTGTTTGTTGACGTGTTGTTAATGGACGTTTTCGATTTCAAGTTCCAAGTGTGTAGGTATTAGACACATTATTATTTCTCATAAAAATGCCTTTTCGATTCCGAAATGAAGAATACGCTGACATGCATTATTTGTATGTATTTTGCGATGGAAACTCTGCTGGTGCTGCTCGAGAGTGCAGAAGAAGATTTCCCAATAGACGACGACCACGTCCAAGCGTTTTTGTAAAAATACACCAACAGTTTAGAAGTCGCGGTTTAAAGTCGCTCCAAGCAGCAGCAGCAGGTGAACAGATTCGGCAAAGGCGTGGGAGGGAAGAACAACGAATTTTAAATACTTTTGCAAGAAACCGACAATTAAATGTATCTAAAAACAAGATATGGAAAACTTTAAAACGGAATGGTATGTATCCGTGCCGTTTACAGCCGGTACAAGGATTACAACCCGGTGATGGTGAACGTCGTTTAGATTTTTGTAATTGGTTACTAAATCGAGCAAGAGAAAATCCCGAGTTCCTCGATAAAATTATTTGGACGGACGAGTCTTGTTTTACAAGACGTGGTGTTGTAAACTTCCATAACCTTCACGTCTGGGATAACGAAAATCCGCACCTAATTCGGCCAATGAGATTCCAACAAGAATTTAGTGTGAACGTTTGGATGGGAGCGTTTGGCGATTTTTTGTTGGGACCCCACATCCTGCCCAATAGATTAAACGGTCAATTATTTTTGGAATTTTTAAATGCAGAGTATCATAACATGATGGAGGATGTTCCAATCCAACAAAGAATAGACTCGTCTTTTCAGTTAGATGGATGCCCTGCCCATTAGGCTTTGGTGGTGCGGAACTGGCCGAATGCGGCATATCCGCAAAGATGGGTGGGTACCGTGGAGGACCAGTAGGGTGGCCTCCTAGATCGCCCGATCTAACACCCTTGGATTTTTTTGTTTGGGGATTTATTGAGGAAGCAGTTTACTCTACGCCTGTCAATTCACAAGAGGAACTTGAACGACGAATCCGAAATGCCGCTCTTAGAATAACTCCAGATCATTTGGAAAACGTTCGGCAGTCTTTAATGCGTCGTCGTAATTTATGTGTCGAACAAAATGGCAGGCATTTTGAACAACTCCTTTGATCTTATGTCTCTGTTTATCGAATAAGTTTCCTTTCATACCGTGCGGTTGATTTTTGACATACAAATTATTATCAAACAATAAATTCTGTAAAAAAATAAGTTTGATTTCTCTCTAAACGAAGCGAGATAGGAAAAATGTTTTATTTTTGATTGCTGAATCTGAAAAAAATTTCAAACTTACAAAAAAGCAGGGGCGTGCCATATTTTTTTCTATTTTTATCAAGCCGGTCCCCCGTTGCGGCGGCACCGGAAGAAGTGGGGCAAATTCAATGATGTGAAAAAAATGTGTATTATTATTTTTACAAACGAAACTGCCCAAGTTTCAACAAAATCAAAAAAGGGAATTTTGTTTTACAAATGAAACGTCCAATTTTTTTAATTTCGACACCCCGCAAATCGAAAACGGGGCCTCCATACATTATATGTTTATATGAACTTTTGTTTTCAAAATGAATTTTACTACAAGTTGTGAAAGTCCCGCTACAAAAAACGGGGACACCCTGTACTATAAGCGGTTCAATTGAGAGAAAGATAAAGAGAGAGAGAGAGAAAAAGATGTACGTGACATTTTTATCTACAGCATGTCCTTTCTTCAATTAAACTCTCGACAAGAACGAAACATTGTCCTAACGAAATTACGGCAAGAATCGAGTGCAATTTTAATTTCGACACAAACATAAATCATTCTAATTAATACGGACACGCTGTATAAATGTACCTACTTAAGGTCTAAGCTTAACAAATAAAAGATAACGGATTAGTAATAAAAACAAAAGCACACAAATCATATTCGTATAGGTACAGTTTTTCATTCCAAGTTAGTAATCAGATTTCTAAATTGCGTCGTTATATCACTAATATTAATCGTAACAACATTGGAAATGTGCACGTCGGCAACAGGCTGTGCTAAAAAGTAAAAATTACAGAGTGCGTTTCGAGGATTACGTGGCGCAGATAATGCACCGACTGTGTTTAAAGTAAAACAGTCGATGCACCAATCAAAAACAAACAGTTCCTAACGTTAGGGACAAGGTCGCCACACGTAAACCGAACAATTGATAAACACTTTTTTTTTTAATAGATAGCACTAAATTGAAATAAACAACACAGAGAAAGGAGTTAGTCGATAAGCACACGTAACATATAAATTTGGGCGGGAAAGTTATTACTTTAATCACTGGCCGGCCAAGTATCACCATATTTATCACTTCATCACTGGATTTTTTGTATTTTTTATTTATTCACTATTTTTTCCACAACATAATGAGAGAGAATACGGTCGAGGTTATCCCCGTTATAATTAATCTACAATTATCGAAAATTGAACAGCAAAGAACTAACCTTTTAATAAATAAAAACGGAAAAAATCGTCGATATAACCTCCACCAGAATTAAAAAAAACATCGAGCAAGATCGTGCGATCGTGATCGATCTGAAACAATTGACGGATCAAGGTGACGATGAACGTTAGCGTCCAGATCATAAAATAAAATGAAGCGCACGAGCGCGCAGCGTTAAAACAATGGTCGCATTCAGGGAACGGTAGCGCTGTAACGCTTCATCGAAGCGATGCTCCGAATGGCGTCTGCTTTACTCGCAGTGCTGCAGCGCCTTAGTAAAGCATTAAAGTATGTAAATATTCCGCTTTAACGCTTTACAACTAAATAAAGCAATGACGTACCCGCGCGTTCTAACCTAACAAATTATGTTGCTCGCGTACGTTTTGGTTTATGCAAAAAATAAAGATGGCTTATAACGTTGACAATTCTTTTTACTTTTTCCTTTTTACAAAATTAAGTTATATAGTAAAGTGCTCAGCGCCCCGAAAAACGCTTAGAAATGACTTTCGTGGGGAGGTCGGGGTTACAAGATGAAACCTCGTCAGATCGAAAGAGCGTATTTTTTTATTTAAAAAGCCAAAAGCCGTCAAAAATCGTCCAGTGCAAAAGGGCGCTATCTTCACCGAAAGAGTTATTCCGCGTGCGTATAGAAGGAAACGTGAACTTTCTTTTGCCGTAAAATTCGTAATTGGTTTTGTGGAATTAATCGTTTAAGAAATTTTGGAAAAACGCAAAATACACGGGCTCTTATGGAGAAAAATAACTTTCGGAGTCGATGTCTCGGTTCGAACAGCTAAAAAGTTCACTTCAATTTCGCGTTTTTTACCGTTTATACTGTCATAATTACAAAACAGTGCGACATATCGAAAATTTTTATTCTTTAAAAAAGTTTGGTTCGTCCTTGTAGCATCCGACGATAGAAGAATTATATTTTTGTGGGGCTTCATAATTATGATAAATAATTAAAAGTGAAAACATGCGAAAATTGCATTTGCGAGAGTCGCGCTCTCAAGTGGGCGCATCGCGTCTCCCATCTCACTTTTTCCCGTAGCTCCCTCTCATTCTATACGTAATTCAAAGAATTGCGACATACTATGATTATTATTGTAAATACACCTTATCCGTTATTTTAATAATTAAGTACATAATATAAGAAGCGTTTTATATTAAATAAATTTACGAAAAGCTTCTATTTCATAATAAAACTACAGCGACTTTAAAATTTAATGTCTGTTATTGTTATTTTTACTTTTATAAAATTGTGGTAATAAGCCAATAACAACAATTAATTAACACCATATATTTCAACTCTGTTTAGAGTTATCTTCAAGTGGTAAAATTTTATAATTTCCGCAGTAAATAGCAAAAATTTGGTGCAAGAAGGAAACTCCCGGTAGGTATTAATTGTATCCTTATTAGGGCTATTGGCCCTAATTGTAAGTGTATTAAATAACCACAAGTTAATCACCATTTTTCTACTACAGTATGCCAAATGTGCCTCACAGCCTTAAGTTTGTTAACAAATTTGGTATTACCTATGTTAAAAATCAAATTTAAGTAACCATTACATTATTTTGTACATTAATTTTAACGATATTCGAAAAATAGTGGTATCCTCACCTTAAGATCATATTATCAAAGTAAAGTTTTGCTAAATTCATTACAACTACAACCACAGTTGCCCGACGTAACCGATTCTGGGTGGAAAATAGATTTGGAAGGAAATCTGATACCTATACTAAGTACTCTTCCATCCTTCCCAAATAACCTAAGAGTGTGGTTGTAACAAAAGTATTCTTCTAACATGCATTATTTGCTGATTCATAAATTTCATTTCATTATGTTTTCTAGATTGCAGTAGCAAAGTGTGCAGATGCAGGAAAATCGAACGAGTTGCATTGGTTTCTGTAGATTTATGGAACAAAATGTACCAATGCAGTGACAATTCTAAATGTGTCAATGTATGATGAATAAGGTGAGTGTTAAATTATTAAGGGTGTGTAATATCAAGGCTGTTAATTTAAACTGCGAAAAGTACAATTTTGAACGTAGTAATACCAAATTTGTTAACAAACTTAAGGCTGTAAGGCACATTTGGCATACCGTAGTAGAAAAATGGCGATTAACTTGTGGTTATTTAATACACTTACAATTAGCACCAATAGCCCTATTAAATTGCCATAATAAGGATACAATTAATACCTACCGGGAGTTTCCTTCTTGCACCAAATTTTTGATTTTTACTGCGGAAATTATAAAATTTTACCACTTGAAGATAACTCTAAACAAAGTTGAAATATATGGTATTAATTAATTGTTGTTGTTGGCTTATTACCACAATTTTATAAAAAGAAGAATAACAATAACAGACATTAAATTTTAAAGTCGCTGTAGTTTTATTATGAAATAGGAGCTTTTCGTAAATTTATTTAATATAAAACGCTTCTTATATTATGTACTTAATTATTAAAATAACGGATAAGGTGTATTTACAATAATAATCATAGTATGTCGCAATTCTTTGAATTACGTATAGAATGAGAGGGAGCTACGGGAAAAAGTGAGATGGGAGACGCGATGCGCCCACTTGAGAGCGCGACTCTCGCAAATGCAATTTTCGCATGTTTTCACTTTTAATTATTTATCATAATTATGAAGCCCTGCAAAAATATAATTCTTCTATCGTCGGATGCTACAAGGACGAGCCAAACTTTTTTAAAGAATAAAATTTTTCGATATGTCGCACTGTTTTGTAGTTATGACAGTATAAACGGTAAAAAACGCGAAATCGAAGTGAACTTTTTAGCTTTTCGAACCGAGACATCGGCCCCGAAAGTTATTTTATCTCCATAAGAGCCCGTGTATTTTGCGTTTTTCCAAAATTTTTTAAACGATTTATTCCACAAAACCAATTACGAATTTTACGGCAAAAGAAAGTTCACGTTTCCTTCTACACGTGCGCCGAATAACTCTTTCGGTGAAGATGGTGCCCTTTTGCACTGGACGATTTTTGACGGCTTTTGGCTTTTTAAATAAAAAAATACGCTCTTTCGATCTGTCGAGGTTTCATCTTGTAACTGCGACCTCCCACGAAAGTCATTTTCGGGGCGCTGAGCACTCTACTAATATAAATATTGTAGATAAACACATGTGTAACTTATTTATAGGTTACCAAAAACAAACAAAATTGCCAACTTAAGAATTGAAATCCGAAAAATAACTATAGTACCGAAAACGTTTATTCGGGCAAGATAAAGCGTTACGGCGCTGCAGCGTTTCGACGCTACAATTCCCCGAATGCGACCATTAAGGGCAAACGTAGCCGAATAACACGTTCGCCCGTATCGGTCTATAATTAAACGGCAAAACAAACTCAAGCGGTTACTTGTTTAAAAATAACGTTAACGAAACAGTGCAAAAATCTCTGTTAGTTTTTCGCTAGCCCGGCATCGGGGTCGTTTACGTACCTTTTCGAGAATTTCGAGCTGATCTTCGAGAAGAACGACGTCCTCGCCGAGTGCGGCGAATCGCCGGGCGACCCCTGGGCGTACGTCGCCCGCGGCCGCGTCTGGCCCGAATGGAACGTGCTACGTGATAGCGTGTTGCGGGGGAATGCCGGTTGCCTTGTCGGTGCCGGGGACGCGCTCGTCCGACTACTAAAAAAAATAAAAAGCGTTGCAGGTAAGAGACTGTTAATGAAAATTAAAATGAGGGCAACGTTAGTGATTCGTGCGCGTGCGCCAATTTAGGATCCGACTTGAAAGGTTCACAACGTACCTAGATCGTAGGGGATCGGCAGTAGGTTCGCCGGTGCTACTGCTGACCGACGCCGATTTGACGTGGCCCTTGTTGGGCCTCAACGTGTCCCCAGCGCCCCCCGTCACCCCTCTGTAGCACATGCAAGCAGCACAGTAAAGATTAGTATTAAGCGGTCAGGTTAACATGTACAGAGAGAGAAAAAGTACTTGGCGGGGAGGGAGTAGAAATCGATTATAATAAACACTGTTACTGTGTAAATCGTCAAAATAAGTATTAAGCAGCTTCTAACCCAATCTTTTTTTTTTTTTTTTAGAACCGCAGCACAGACGACGCGTACTAGTCGCGTAATGCTAACAAGGGAACATCGCCAGGTGTTCGACGCCGATCTAGCTGATTTTTGGCCCAGAGGTAGACCTAAACGAAACTAGTAAAACCCCCAAATATTAGCTGCCCTAACCCGGAGAGTGAAAAATTACGGCCATTTTTTGTTTCCCACTCGCCGATTGTCCACCTCATAGCCAGTTTTGAACAGTATAGAAATATGTATGTTTGGCGCAGTCGGTAGTGAGCTCGGCTACCAGTCGGGAGATCGGGGGTTCGATGCCCGGGGGGGATTTGCCTTTTTAGAGGTAGTTGATTTTTTTTTAGTAAATGTAGACCTCGAATTTCGAATTTTTTTTCGTTTGTCGACTTTTGCGGTCGAATTTTTTTCGAAGGTTTTGTTGCAAAACAAAAAACATAAAAACACAAAACACCCCTCCTCTCACTCCGGGCATCGAACCCCGACCTCCCGAGGGTCGGTAACTTATGTATTAGTGTGTATTTATTTCTAGAATGTAATACAGAATTACGTTGAATTACATTGAATTACATTGAATTACTTTTGGATTACATTGAATTACTTTGTATTACTTAAATTACCTTTGAATTACATTGAATTACGTTGTATTACATTGTATTACTTTGAATTACTTTTGAATTACCTTGAATTACTTTG
Organism: Rhagophthalmus giganteus; assembly: GCA_036326145.1. Lineage (NCBI taxonomy): Eukaryota > Metazoa > Arthropoda > Insecta > Coleoptera > Rhagophthalmidae > Rhagophthalmus > Rhagophthalmus giganteus. The sequence goes on from JARFJA010000064.1 coordinate 541,348, forward strand.
AATTACTTTTGAATTACTTTGTATTAGGTCCGAATTACTTTGAATTACTATAAATTAAGTCTGAATTAGAGTCAACTGCTAAAAATTAATATGAATTAGTATAAGTTAGTGCTAAATTGGTCTGAATTACTATGTATTCCTATTATTTATTGTAAGTGGTATTAATCACAAATTACAAAAATTATTTAAGTTTAAAAAGTATTTAATAAAATATATAAGTATGGAGGTACCATAAGGAGTATATGGATAAGTGCCGGCATCGGCATTTAATTATCAAAAAATATAGTATACTTATATAATTGTAGTGTTACTTTTGAATTACTTTTGAATTGCTTGAATTACAATATTAATTTAAGTTTACATTTTTTTTTAATTTAAAATTAATTTTTTAATAAAAAAATATAAATATGGAGTAAATATAAATTTAAATGTTATAAATATCGGCACTTAATTAATTATCGAAAAATGTGCCGGAACACACGGGTTAATATAAAGTAGTCAAAATCTTCAAACAATGCGAGGTCAGTTTAGAAATTATAAAATATGATGAAAATTCGAAGACTGATCGAGAAAAATTGTAGTACCTATGTATATATTAAAAAATAAGCGAAATCAGAAACGAGTAAATTTTCCGTTAAAAAAATCCGTTATGATTCGTTACCGAAATCCGAGAAATGGCGACAATTAACGATCGCCGTCTTTAACGTGCAGTTACGTCTTTCTTTGCCATGCCATGTGTCCAGGCAAATCAGTGGTAGAATATGCCACGTTCAAAACTTTAAACTGAATATTACAAATATACAATTTAATAACTTTTTATGCACGACGTAAATTGGAATCTTTCGTGAATAACGTATCTAGACTAAATATTTGATAAAATATATTAGCGTTCTCCAGAACGTCCAATTTGGTTGGTAATGCGTCTGTGAACTCAGCGTAATCTAGGCCATTCAAATTTTATTTCGATGCATATTATCACTACAAAGTTAGTAAATGATTCTGTTTCACACAGTGGTGCCGTACCACCTTGTAGTTTTACAGTATGAATAAATGGTAGTCTATCTTTGCCACGTGTGCAGGTAAATCATCGATAAAATGTTATTTTTGTGTAATTTTTATTGACGTCGTACATTGGAATAAAATTTGAATGGCCTATAGCTCTTTGTGCATTGTTTTTTTTAATTTTTAATAAGGAATCTGCTGAAAAATGTAACAAACGTAGGCGAGCTCCTACGAAATCGGAACATGCATAGATAACGCTAAAAATTTCTTTCATTTGTTTATGTTAGTCAGCGTCTCGATAACCGTTTAGGAATACGATCACGTTGCATGTTTCTATAAATGTATATTTTTGATCTATGAACAAAAAAATGTGCTATTTATTTTATTCAACGGGGATCGTCACCCTAATTTATATAATACTGTTAATTTCAAAACAATCCAGTATATCTTAAAAATTAAGAGTTTATTTTTTATATTTTAAAATATCTTTTTAAAATCAACTGTACCTTAGTGCAAAGAACACATAAGTATTTATATGTATATACCTACGTTTGCATTTACATATACATATCTATATATATGTCTATTTCTATATATTACTTATTTTATATGAAACATTCATAATAAGTATTAGTTTGAATTGGACTGAATTAGTTTGTATTACATTGAATTACCTTGAATTACTTTGAATTAGTATTACTGTGTATAAAATTTACTATAGTTACCGACCCCTCACGACCTCCCGACTGGCAGTCGATCTTACCCGACTGCGCCAAACAGACATATTTCTATAGTGTTCAAAACTGGCTATGAGGTGGACAATCGGCGAGTGGGAAACAAAAAATGGCCGTAATTTTTCACTCTCCGGGTTAGGGCAGCTAATATTTTGGGGTTTTATTAGTCTCATATAGGTCTACCTTTGGGCCAAAAATCAACTCGATCGGCGTCGGACACTTTGGCGATGTTCCCTTGTAAGCGATACGCACTCTAGCGACTAAAAAGTGAACTTCTCTAAACCCGTAAAGGGTCGTCATAACTGTCGTTGTGATTAACGTCGTCGTTAGTGTTTCCGCAATACTTAACGAGTTTATAATTATTTTATGATTTGTATTACAATTATTTTTGTCTTACTTGAAGGATTTATTCCATTAATAATTGTAAGCTATTTAACCTTGAAGAAATGCGATATCACGACTTGCTTAAAGCGTAGGCACAGTTTTCAATGACCTTGCGTCGTGCGTTTGGTGATACGGCGACAAATTTAAAATTTTTGCGCACCAGCTACGTTCGTAAGCTTTGTTTTATGACTATCGCCAATTACATATTGTATGTCAAATAATTCTATTTGTAACTGCGTTTATGTTGTCGTTTAGTTACTAATTTAACCACTACCGTAGTCTGCGTCGATTGTTTTCGCGCTTATAAGGTCTGTGCAATAGATTTTAATTTACAATTAAAGGCGCTTGCGTCAGATATTAATGCAATCTATCATGTACGGTTTAGAACTCGACTATTTGGTGTAACTTTTTAAAATTGAAAAATAAAATTGCGTTTTCGTTTTACATCCATTAAAACTGCGATTAATGTATTTTTCGTAAAGTGAACAACAAAATGTTGCGAAAATATTTAATAAAATGGCAAATACCGATCTATGAAGACTATAATTTTAAAATTTTTCTAGTTTGCGGCTTTGAATATACATTTTGATTAATTACTTTATCATTTTGCGTGTTACAGTAACCGGAAAATAATGGTTTAATTAGCTTTGTTAAAATGATGTCTGCGATTAAATTTTTATGATTATAACAAGAAAAATGGGAACTTGAAGAATTTTTTAATAAGTTAGACGTCATTTTGAGGGAATTGCCTTCTCGAGGTAAATATGGAATTAGTGCTGTTATTATATTGCTTGTGTGATATATCGATGAAGAAAAAAATCTATTTGGACATTTTAAAGATCCCTTATTTTGTAAATGAAGTAATCCCAGTAGTGGCGTACATGCTTCAATACTGGAGAGTGATTCTATGCTCTCTTCTAAAGTACGAAGGATGTATCCTGCTAACATTGCTACTGCTGCAGACATAATGCCATATCCCATATTGTTATTGACATTTTGCAAATTATCAATACTGTCTTTTATGGTACGAGGTAATTCCAATTGCATGTTATCCTCCTCGGACAGCCGAATAGGACTGCCATCACGAATATTAATTGTATTAACATATGATGCATCGGTTTGAAACACATTTGCAGAAGGTGCCGTATGTATGATCCCCGATCTGAGAATTTGTTTAATTGCATAATGAGCTGTTTTTGCATCTGTTGCATCACACATTGCTAAACATAGATTCTACTGCGTCAGAACTAAACATTCTAGTTAAAACATAATAAAAATTGCTTTCGGTAAGCAAATACTTAACACGTGCATTTGTACTTTCGGCTGTAAATATAAAGTGCTTCTGCAGTTTCTTTACTTAAACCTTTTAGTTTTTGTAATTTAGACGCTTTGTTGTATATCTTGAATATATTTTGGAAAGATTTTGTGATAACCGCACCAGTCTTTCATCTGTAATGTGTGTATGAGGCGCGTATCGTTTTTCACGTTGTTTGAAGTGTCGTGTCCTATCACTTACATCGTGAAGCATAAAAAACATGTTAATATTCTCTAAATATTCTATGGTTGCGTGCGCATTTGTAAAATCGATCGACGATGAATTATATCGAGTCAAATATTTTAGTGAGGCTACGACAATTGGAAAAAATATTTGGACAGCTCTTAATACGTTCATTTTGTCAAAGTTACTAGGATAAAGATGTTTATGCGTTAAGAAGGGAATTGGTTTTATAATCAAGTTTTTTTTCGAATGTTATAAATGTTTCTCAAATAATTTGCACTTATTATACCAGAAGTTGAAGTCATTTCGTGGTCTAAGAATAAATTTCGAGCATTTTTTTACAAAGTGGCAAATAATCAAAACTGATAAATAGTGGTGGTTGTGGATATATAGGATGGACAATTCTTGTTTTAAGCACTCCACCACCAAGCATTTTAAATATGATTATCACTAACAAGCCTTAAAATAGTAAACCCACATCTGTGTACCTGCCTAAGAACCTTTACTGTTACTTGATAAAATTGTTCTGTCGAAAGTGATTTATGAAAAAATAACCTACAGGTATAATGTCTTTTGTAGAGACACATTAACACATTACAACAAAACACATTATTTTATTTGCCAAAATAGGCTGTTTTCCTAAAAACTGGTTTTGCGGCGTTTGCCATACCATAAAAAGTATTCTTCCATTCGACTATAATACAATTTTTCTTTTATTGCCACATCATCGACTATAAGCGAACATACTGTTTCAATTTTGTTTAAATGATTGGCTTCAGCAAGTAATCTCGTTTGAATTAATTTCGATAAACCTATATCGCCTCGTATACTGCCCATATTTTCTATTTAATGTATACCTTGAAGGAGCTTTCAAGAGGTTACTTCTTCTGGCGAATTCATATCCTTTGGGGGGGATGCATATCTCCAAGCTATACACAAACGAACAGTATGTTCTGACCACGATGGTTTTTTTTCTTGCATAATTATGAATTTGGTCCAGTATAAATGTAGCCAACGGATAAGATTTTTCAGCATCAGATTCTATTTTTTTTAATGCAGATTTGAGCTTTACTTTTGTTTTTTAATTCATTTTGCGTAGTTTTTAATTCTTCCAATTTTTGTTCATAAGAATTTTTTAAAAAATTATATTTTCGATTTGCCTTTTTCAATTGTAAACGTAAACTTTGCAATTCATCTAACAATAAAACTTTCTCGTTGCAATTAGAATCGATTAGGATCGTTGGTAATGAATTTTCGGTATTGCACAATGGCATTTTTGCGTCGCTACTTGATGAAGTTAGCTCAAAGCGAAAAACCAAAGGGCATTCAGTATTCTTATTCATAGGATCGACGGGAGCGACAGGATCTTGGGTGGATATACAATCAACATCCGTACTAGTGCATGACTGTTTAGAATTGATATTGTTGGGACTTTTTCTGACGTACAGGATCTACATCAGGAGTGGTAGAGTCTAGGGTAGTTGTACGACAATATAAAGTTGGAATGGCATTCGCTTTTAATTTATACCTTTGATTTAATTTATTGGGATAGTAACAACTCTTCTCGAAACGTTTTTCGCAAACACACAAATTGGGTTCAATATTGTGTCCCGTAAATGTATAATTAAGCAGTAATAAGGAGTTAAGTAAGAATGAATTATTGAAATCGCAATTATTTACCTGTTACATTAAATATTTTTTTACGCCACAACTTTTTATACGTAACATCAGAAGGAAATCGGTGCATTTTAATTTTATTTCCATTTATTCGTGTGCAATTAGGCGCACAACAGTGTTTTAGCTTCATATTATTTACTGCGAATTCCACACTTTAACGTTAAACTGTACCGACTCAAAAAAAAACTGTACATTCAAAAATTCTGAAAAAATTCACAGAAACTGGTGTGAGTGATAGTAATATTATAACAAATTTTGGAGAAAATCGTATGTTAGGTTTTTGTGTAATTTACAAAAAACAATAAAAAATACATGTTTTTAGAAATTCTTTCGAAAACTATACATACGATATTGTTCTAATTTAGTGTACCGATGGAAATGATTAATATTTAATGGTGTTCTGTTTTACAAGGACATTGAATGTACAGTTTTTTTTTAATCGCCCTTTTAACAATTATTATCGAATTTTCTTTTTTACGCAAATACAAAATTCTGTAAAAAAGTATATATTTCTTTTAAATAACGAATTACCAAACGCCTTGTATCAAAAATTATGATATTTTGTGCATATTTTTCAAGATACTTTAAATTGAAATGTAAAAATGTTTGAAATGTTGTTGGACCGGAAAGTATCGCCTTTCTCAATTCACGGCAGTTTTGTATACTACGAAACGCTAAACTTTCATGACAAGTTTTGCTGCCATCTTTTAAGTAGTAGATAATCTTTATTGGTGTTAGAATTTATAATGTGTTGGAAACTGTGTCGTTGTTGGACAAAAATAATTATTGTCGAATAAGAATTTTTTTTTTAATTTAAAATTAAAGTGACTCGAATAATTGGAGGAACGCAGGAAGTACAAATAAGCATGTGTTTGAAAATGTATAAACATTTTGATAAAAATTGATGTGGTGGTAGGTGCGCCTATTATATAAAACGTTGTAACGTTAATTATTGTTAGGCCCAATTTGCATTACCACCCCTTGTAGCAACTCTTCGAATGTCCAAAAAAATGGTTAACGCCAAAACCGGTATCTTGGAAACTACTCGGTAGATTTTAATGGGGTTTACGAATTTTTAAAGGTAATTATAGTCCTTAGGACATGTTTGATGAATTTTTGATAGATCAAAAGACAATGACCCTACGGGGTATCGAACTTTAAATTTTAAATAAGTGACGAAATAAGAATAATAATATTGTGAAGTGAGTTAGTAGGTATGAGTAGTACCTATGACTATCGCGAGGGGCACTTGATACAATAACAGAATTCGAGCTATTAAAATACTCTGATAAAATCTCTAAAGACTAATCATGCTTATTGCAGGACAAAAGTTTACTGAAAGAATATTGGGAAAAGATAAGGTAGTTTTATGACGCTTTCACATTTTACAGAACATATTTAGTCGTACTAGTGCGGCGCGGCAGAGGGTTAAGGACCATAGAACCCTTACGGAAAATGGAAAAAAAAAGCTAAACAAAATATAAATAAGTGATAGGTACGAAAACAGCAATACAATTAGATGTATCTATATTATAATTGTTAATGTTATATAAATTACATAGACATAGATGAAATAAAAGAGAAATAAATAGAGTATCGGTTTAATGAATGAAACTTGATTGTTCGCGACGACGCGATGGTTTCTTACAACCCAGTATATTTCTGATACAGCAAAGTTTTGATTTTAAAGAAACATATATGCACGATTAGATATTTTGTTGATGTAAGATAAACCCCCGAACTATGAAGGAAAATTAGTCAGTCTTTTATGTTCTGGCAATGCTAGTTTATTGTTGGCATTACCAGACATATATTTTTTTAATTTTAAATTTTAAATCTAAATTTGTACTTAAAACGCAAAATATTATATTAAAGTATAAGTTTCATAAGGCACGCTTTTATCGCACGAGTTCAAATGTGGAAAACGAACAAGTTGATAAACTTGTGTTGTGATCATTCTAATAGAAACGATAGTTTAATAAAACTGCATGGAAATTTTAAAACTAATTTTAAAAGTTATTTATTTTTTTTTGATAAGTTGCCATACTATTACTATCACTTACTATGAATTGCTTCCGAACTTTTTATTTATTATTTGTTACTTATAGAAAATCTTTTGATTTGTGGATTATTTCATTGCATATACAATGACCCGATACGATAAGACATTTATTAAATTTATTCTAATAACTCATGTGTCTGCGTAATATGATCCGCATCATTTTCTCACAACGGCATTATAGAATGTCTAATTGGCGGTCCGTCTGGAAACGGGATATAACATTATATAAATTTAAAAATGCAAAATACATAATATTACGCATAAAAGTTAGATATACACTTTTATTTATTACACATTCTTAAATGTATTAAAAACGATAAAGCCAATTTTTTAATCTATAAGATTGAATAGATGTCAAATAAATGTATCATGTTTTTTTAGTAAATTACGGAAATGCGGAAATTCGCATTTGGACTTAGGATAGGTACCTTTATTCTTTTTCCGCCGGGCCACCAATTTTGCTATAAATTATTGAAATTTAATGGGTGTTTTATGGTAACGGAGACGATTTCTATGAAATCAACTCCATTATTATTTATATGCAGCTAATAGTATAATAGATAGAATGGTCCTGGTTCTACAGTATGCAATGTACATATTTACAAAATATATACTTTTAATTTCTTATCTTTTGGTTTCATTATCGATGTTAGATTTTAAATTCTACGAATCCGTATAACCTTGACTAAGAATCCTACGCTCGCTACCTCCACTATATTAATTATTGTAGACGAGTGTTAAACCACAAGTACTGTTTACCGCTGTTCCTATTTTGTGCCACCTAACCACCTAATAGTATAAATGAAAGTGTGAACTACTGCGTTAGTGATATACTACAAGAAATCTATATGAACCATAACATTCGTAATTTTTTTTTACCGAAATTATCGCCATCTGACGTTTGAGAAACACACTATTCGTCGGTTCAGTTTTGCCTTAAATGAAAATCCTAGTTGCAAATAATCATTACAGTTACCATTAATATCCGACGCGAGCGACATCTGTTATTTCCGTTCAAGTTGTCAGGTCAGCTGTTTTAGCTATGCACAGACCTTATAAGCAACTCCGACAACAATCAACGCAGACGACGCCATTACAATAGTTTGACAATGACAAATTATTACAAAAGTTCAAGGATGTACTAGCAAACAAACAAAAAAATATGACAGATCTTGCCTACTATTCTAACGATCGAAATTATGTCGAGTGTTGCTTCTGCCTCGATTATATACATAGTACGTGTCTTCTGCGGCTGCAATCTCAATGAATGAAATTAAATTTGACCTAGAATCGATTTCTAAATAACCGAAAATAAAGCCGTCGCCATCGCCGCCGCCGCCGCCGCCACCAAGAACATGTAAAATTATGGCGGAACACATAAAGGGCAACTCCCAATAATTTATTTCAAAAGATTCACAGGGATCGTCCCGCATTTAACCAGGCGCGCCAAAAATCGCATGTCCGCTTTCTACGCTTTCTGGTTAGTTTCGGACGGAGGTAAACCTTGTGCTGCGCACGGTTAGGCAACTGTTTTTTCTTGCACCGGAAATGGACTTAAAATTTACAATTATACTTATACCAATGCCTTAACGAGGGTACGATGAGGCGCGCGCGACAAGTGCTGTAACTTGCACCTCTCCTAACCGAAAACCGACAAAAATTAAAAAATACAACATAAAATTTTTGCGCCCAAAATCTAGTTGCGCCAGTGGCGGGCGCCTCTTTCACCACGGCCCTTGTTACGGCATTGCACTTAATAACACTCGTAAGATGAAAAAGTACAGATAATCTTAAAAAGTGTAGGAAAAATCAAACGGACGACTTATAAACTAACCTAAATAATTGCCTAGCACAACAGCACAAACGCCACCACCCCCTCATACACAACCCGTATGTACATGCCAAACAACCGAATCCGACACACTCACCCAGGAATTTCCGCAACCATATTGGTTTTCTCGTTGCTGGCCGTTTTGGCCTCGTAGCTAATGGTGGAACGTCGTCCTACAGAACCTCCTGAAGTGAGAGGTTGTTTCGTCGTAACTGTATTGCTTTTAGCGACGGTTCGTGGCTTACCTGGGCTCTGTACACCTGCAACGAACTTTTTAAGCAAACACGCGCACGCACAAAAGCAATCGACCTACTATTTTCCGTCGCCGGTTTGGGCTGCGCGCTCGCAGGTCGCGCGTTGAGCCTCGCGCTGTTCTCCTTGATCGTGGCGCTGTCGACGGTGTTTTGTCTCTTGAAGCCCGACTGATGGTTGTTAGTTTGCGGGACGGGAACCTGCGGTTGCGGGCCTTGACGTAACGTTTCGCCTGAAATAGCATACCCGTCAAAATTTAAAGCGGACCTCGTCAGGCGACGGCTCGTAAACGTGCAAGTCGACAAGTGGCCATTTATCAAATACGACATACCCCCGCTCGAGGCTCTCCTGTTGGGCTTGGCGTTGGTGGCGGATATGGATCTGTGGACGCCCCGGTGCGACGGGCTCTGGGCCGTCGGCTGGGGGGCGCCCGCCGCCTGTTGGCCCGAGATGTTTCTCAGAGACAAACTGCTTCCGCTGCGACTGCCGTCGCTTTCCGGCTATAAAATCGCCCGTTTCAAACGTTTTTCTCTCGCGCGAGAGACAAAAATTATAATGCTTACGTCTATGTTTTTTCGTCCTAATAATAAATAAGTGGCAAAGACGTCGTCGTATTTTGCCGAATCGAGCGAATTCTCTATGTCCGTCCTGTTGTAGCCCAAGCAGACCAGAGCCTCGATTCGCTTGTGGTCGTTCATGTCGGGCTCCGGTTCGATGTACGGCTTGAGTTCCTCGTTTTCGTACCTAAAATACAAGTAAAACGTTATAAACGGCTGCGGGCTAACGATTTGGAAATATTGTCGAGCGTCGTCTATTTTGAAAATCATAGATGGCGCTGCTCGTTCCATCAAAAGCGCAAATATTTTTTGGTACAAAAGCGGCACCTTCGATCTTTTGAAGTTTCGAACCTTTCGCCTTATTATAAAAGCCACATAGACGTGACTAAGAAAAATTTAAAAAAAAATTAGATGCACCACCGTGCGACGCTTCTGTACCAACAAACTTCATGTTTTCTAATTTGGTTTACATGCTTGTCGAACATGCTGTACGAATAATAATAATGTCGAGCGGTGTCTAAGTTTGTATGTCAGATAAAATGCTAAGGATATACGAAACATCGACGACGGGACAACAATCATAATAAAAAAAATTCGTAAACTGACCCCACATACCCCGTATTCATCCATTTATCTTTCATTATAGTTTCCAGGCTCGCCCTCTTGGCGGGGTTCAGCACGAGGAACTTCTTAAGTAAATTTTCACAGTCCGTGCTCATGTAGAACGGGATCCTGTATTTTCCGCGCAGCACCCGCTCCCTTAATTCTCGCAGCGTCGACCCGTCGAAGGGCAAACTGCCGGACACCAGCGTATACAGAATTACGCCCAAAGACCAAACGTCCACCTCGGGGCCGTCGTATTTTTTGCCCTGAAAAAAAAAATAGAAAAATTCGAGCGCCGTCCGACTTCCACGTGGCAAAAAACGCGCGTTACAGACCTGAAACAGCTCGGGCGCCGCGTACGGCGGACTGCCGCAGAAGGTGTCCAACTTGTTTCCGGGTGTGAACTCGTTCGAAAATCCGAAATCGGCTATTTTTATATTCATCTCGCTGTCCAATAGCAAGTTTTCAGCCTTTAAGTCTCTGCAAGAAGAAGAAGAAGATAAGAAATGCAGCAGCAAATCCGGTGCGCGCACGCACCTGTGTATGATTTTCTTTTGATGGCAGTACTGGACCGCGGAAACGATTTGTCGAAACTTCGCCCGCGCCTCCTTCTCCTTCATTCGGCCGTGAAGGACGAGGTAGTCGAAGACCTCGCCCCCCGACGCGTACTCCATAACCAGGTACAACGTTTTGTCCGTTTCGATAACTTGAAATAGCTTAACTATGTTCGGATGGTCCAGCATTTTCATTATTCTTACCTAGAACGCGAAGAGAAAAAGGTTTAGTTAAATAGAAAAACTTAAGTGCGTCGTCGGTCGCAACGTACTTCTCTAAAAAGTTTCTGCAAAGATCCGGGATTAAGTTGAGTTTTGTCTATGATTTTGATCGCCACCTCCTTCCCCGTCGGCACATGCTTCGCGAGCTTGACCTTGGCAAAGTTGCCTTTGCCAATGGTCTTGAGGAGCTTGTATTTACCTATGGTGGGTTCTTCGCCGGCACGGGTTCGATTGCGAGTTGACGCGGTTCCGATGCGGGTCGATTCCACCGAGCTATCATTTCCTCCCTGTCGACAAGTAAGAAAAGGTCTTAAAATATCTTTTAAATCTTAAATTATGTTAACTCCTGTCTATTAGCGGGCCGGGCATTTTTACCTATTCGAATGTACTTAGAGTTAACTCGTACTTTTCGTCTAGATTCAATAACTTTACTTTTTCAACGTTTGTTTACATAATACAGATAAGGAGCCATAAATTTGTTTCGTCTCGAATATGTTTTCGTGCAGACCACTCATGATTTAAATGTATATACAAAGTAAACTCGAATCTTTCACACTTTTTTTAGATAAATATTCAGAATTTATTAGAAAGGGGTGTTGAACATATATTTTTAAAAATAATTCAGTTTTTAGTCGGCTTTAGACGGTTGAACATTTGTCTTTTTTTAAATTATTTTTTTATTATAATAATAATGGCTTCTGATAGTGATAGTGAAGTTTATGCAGATAATTTATCGCAAATTTCAAGTGATTACGATACTGCCGAATTTGATAGCGAGTGTGAAAGTGATGAAGACCTCTTTCATCCTAGAAGACGTAGAGTTTTATTAATACTGTCTAGTGATTCTGAACAAAGTGACAATGAAGAAGTGGAGTGGTCAGAATGTGATAATCCTCCAATTATTGAACAATTTTTAGGACAAAGTGGCGTTGTTGCGATGCCAAATAATCCGGAAAGTGTGGTTGAAGTGGTTCAACTTTTCATAGGGCACGATTTGTTTGACTACATGGCAGAAGAAACTAATCGTTATCACCCACAAAATGTTGATAGGTTTAAAGACAGTGCAAAATCTGTAAAATGGAAAGACGTGTCTGCGGCAGAATTGAAAAAAATTTTGGGATTACTTCTACTTATGGGCAAAGTTCGTAAAGATAGTAGGGATGAATATTGGTCTACGGACAGTACAATTGAAACCCCAATTTTTGCGCAAGTGATGAGTAGAGATCGTTTCCGCCAAATATGGTATTCGTGGCATTTTTCTAATAATGAAAATGACATTAATGAAAGAGATCGCCTTAAAAAATTCGCCCAATCGTATCTTATTTTATAACAAAATTAGATCACGCATATAAGCCACAACGAGAGTTGTCATTAGATGAAAGTATCATGCCATGGAGAGGCCGCCTATCATTCAAGGTGTATAATGCTTCAAGCAAAAACAGGATATATATGCAATTTCCGAATATATCATTGTGAAGGAAGTCGACTTCAGGAGACAATTCTACACCTCCTACTGCCGTATGAAAACTTGTGGCACCACGTCTATATATGAACAACTATTATAATAGTGTCGATACGAGTCAAGTCTTGTTACAAAATGGATTCCGAAGTTGTAGTACTATACGTAAAAATAAAGGTCTTGCTGCATGTTTACAAAATGCAAATTTAAAAGAAGGCGAATCTATGTTTCGTCGCCGAAAAGATATTCTTTTACAATGCTGGCAATCAAAAACATCCGTTCGAATGATATCAACAATTCATTCAGCCAGTATCATAGAAAGTACAAATATTGATTGGAAGACAAAAGAAAAAATTTGGAAGCCGATATGTGTTATAGATTATAATAAATTCATAAAAAGTGTTGATTGTGCTATTTGTCATATTATTCTATTGTACGACGCACAAAAAATGGACGAAAAGGACAGGTGATGTTCTTGCTAAATGGAGCTCTTTTCGACGCTTTTAGAGTTTTTAAAACTTTAAATTCCAATTCCAAAAAAAGTTATAAAAGCATTTTGCACGACGTGGCCAAAGAATGGATAAGTGGTAATGTTCTAGATAATCCTGTTGATCCAGGAACCAGTACGTCTGGTACATGTAGAAGAAATGATTTTTCAAATAGATTATTGGATGCCGAAAAACATAAAATTGTAAAAATATTTACGGGTAACAAAAAAAAGAACCCCCAGAAACAATGCCGTGTTTGTGCTGCTCACAAGAAAAAGAGTTTAACCTGTTTTATATGTCAATTTTGCAATGTGCCCCTTCATAAGGGAGATTGTTTTTTTAAATACCACACATTTCAAAAATATTAGTGTTAGTAAATATTTTTAAAAAACAATAAGATAATTTATACATTATAATAAATTTAAATAGTTTGTGTAAAAAGTTTAAAAGACATTATAGTACATTATAAACTATAAATTATCGCGATTTTATCAAATTTTATTGAAATATGTCAATGTATAGATTATATTTCAAGCGCGCAATTTTTCGCGAATTTCGCCCGCTACGCATATAAGTTTGGTCTGTTTGGCCATCAGCCTTTTTTTTTTTTGTTAGTAGCACACCCCGAAAGACACCAGGAACCGCCGTTAGGCATTACTTCTAGTGCCCTCCGGGACATCCATGCCTACCAGGGGGTTATTCCACCACCCGTACCAGGATTCGAACCTAGGACCCGTCAGGCGAAAGGTTAGTCTCCTAATCACTCGACCACCGAGTCGGCTTGGCTGCCCGCCTAAAATGTGTTAACATCACCCCCCTTGGCCCCATTTTTTTCCTCAGAAACCCAGATAAAAATGTTTTGACGGAATCGCTTGCTTATCGATTTTTATCGCAACTGCTGGATCGCGCGAATCGAGGAGTTGCGGAAACGCGTTTTTTCTCGAAATCGATCCCCCCCAACCTTACCGCAAATAAGCGCAACCGGTTTCGCACCGCGACCGTAGCGAACATGAAAACGGACACCGCTTAAATTCGATCTTGTCGGGCAAACGAGCGGTCGGCGGACGGCCTTAATGCGTCGCAAACTATCGCTTTCCATTGTTTCTCCATGAACCGGACGGAAAAATACCGAGGACGTGTGCACGAGAGGGAGATCGATTTACTTTGCGGCGGAAAACGATGGTTTAAAAATTTTTTTAATACGACGACAGCATGGAAAACGGGACGAATTGCGCGACGTCGTTCGGGAAAGCACGGCCCTCCCGTTCTTTCGACAAATTTTGCGACGACAAAACGAAAGACGAAAACAAAAGCGAGGTCCGCGCCGGCAGCGGCAGCAGCAGCAGCAGCAGCGCAACAAAACTACCTGTGAATCCTGCGACACGTTTCGGTTGTATTTGATTTTCGCCACCGGCTTCTTCCGTTGCAGCTGCGTCCGTTCCTGGGCGTCCGAGGACGCCCTGTTCAGCGGCTTCCCGTTCTGCTTGGCCTCGTCGCGCTGCACCCCCGTGGTGCTGTTGCGCGTCCTGTTGCCGCGCTCGAACGCCCCCACGTTCTCGGCCCGCATGTCGCTGAGCCCGGGCCTCAGCAGGTCCTCCACCTCGTTGTAGCTCTTCAGGGGCTCGTGCACGTGCTCGAAATGTTTCGCGTCGGGACCGCCGGTCTTCGCCTCGGGCGGCGGCGGGCCGCCCGCGACGCTCTTCTGCTTCAGCATCATCTCGTCGAATCGTTCCAAGTTCTGCCGTTTAACGGCCTCGGCCTCGCACATCGATATGTAATTCTGGACGTGCTGCAACGAGTTCAGCGTGTCCAAGGCCGAGGGCTGATCGCCCGACGGCGGCGGCGGCGGCGGCCGCGGCGGCGCGACGAACTTCAAGTTCAGCTCGATGTTGGGCTTCTGAGGTTGGATAGCGTACACGTTTAAGTCGCCGTCCTTCTTCTTGTGCCGCTTCTCGGTCTTGGGCGAGCCCTCGTGCGATTTAGATTGTCTGAAGATCATTTTGGCGCCGGTCACCAGCTTGTAGCCGGTCAGCTGGGACACGTTGTCGGCCTTGTTCAGTTCGTGGGTGGCGTTGTTGGACATAATCGGACTTCCGCTTGTCGGGCCGTTGATCACGACCTTCCCGCTCTCGCTCGCCGGGCTGCTGAGGATCTCTCGAAGTTTCACGTTGCGTCCGCTCTTCGGCGAACCGATCGTTTCGTCGTCCTGGCGATTCGTCGAGGGAAGGCTTTGCGTCTCGACGTCGGCGGGATCGAGAATTTCGCCGTGAACGTCCCGTAACCTGACGCCCTTGCGGGGCGGGGCGGCGGGGGCGCCGCGAGAGAACTCGTCCTTATAACGGTCCATGTACTTGCCGGCGTACGTGATCCTGTCGCGCGCGGACTTTAGGCGCTGCAGGCCGATGTCGTGGTTCCGCGAGCTGCCGGTGCTGCTCTGGGTCGAACAGATGGACACGGCGTCCTCTTCGGGCGTCTTCGTCTTAACGTCTTCGCTCATAATTCAACGCTGCACAAAATCAAAAATATTTTACAATCGTCTTACGCACGTCCCAACGGTTAGACAGCCCGCGCGTACAGAACAACATGAAAGCCGCAAGACTTACATTTCGAGTTCGAGCCACATCACAAAGTATCGCGAGAACAGAAAACTTGACTCACACAGAGAAAAAGCAACGTACGGGCAACGAATGCATCGAGTGGCCTTATCGAAAGATAGGCGCCTTATCACTGTTAAAACACACCTATGCGTATTACAAACGATAGTCGTCGTCGACATTAACCAGAAAAACACATTATGAAACAAAAATTATTCTCTCTCTCTCTAGTCGTTAATTTACGGAGACGCGGAAAATTACACTTTCTCTCTCTCTCTCTCTCTCTCTGTAGATGAGAAAACTCAACAACACAAAGACGCAAGTCACACCATCGCATCGGATCGACATTCGCGTCGTCGTTTCGGTTGTGTAACAGTTTAATTAAATTTCCGCGAATTCGACGGGGTTTTCACGATTGTTAATGACCATGATTAAGGCGAGACGTGAATCATGGCAAACGGACGATAACGTTGTGAGAAAACACGGTACGCGGCGGAAAACCTCCCGTTCGCCACCAAAACCGAGGTGTGATCACTTTTTCGCGAGCCCGTCAGAGAGGGAACCTGTTAATTAACATAATTTTGCATCCGCGAAAGGTAAAAAAACATTCGTCTCGCGAACTGTCCCGCCCGCGACAACTTCCACAAGATAACAATTAAACGAACGTTACGTCGCGTGCACACCTCTCGACGTGCATCGCGCGAAACCAACGGCAGCACTAACACCAACAATAAGTAATCAAGACCTAAATAACGAACGTGGAAGATAAAATCACATGCTGGATATTACCTAGTAGTACTAGTTACCAAGGACGAAACGAGGAAACCATCTGCGTCCGCAAAAACGCAAACGATATCAAAATTATACTCCGCGTACTGCGTGATGTCACGGAAAACCGTTTCGCCGCGGTTAATGATATGTAGCTCTAATTGGTCCTCTCGTTAGCATCAAATTTGTTAAGCCCCCCCCCCCGCGAATTTTTCGCCCAGAAACCGCGGCGGCGGCGGCAACCCCTGCGCGCTTTGCGGAGGCGGAGGAACCTGTTACAAAATCGGCGCGGCGGAACCGCGCCGCCTCCGGCAACAAAATTAATCATCGCAGGAGGAAGCTCTGTCGCGTAATCGAACGAAATCCCCATCAAGACGAATTACGAGATTGCCTCGAAAATAAAAAGCCGCCTTTCCGGGAAAACGGAAATGAAACAATTTCGGCGGAACGATGACATCGAAACGCTTGCGTTTTTGACGGCGGCCCGCGGCGCGACGTGTCGAGATTTGGGGGGGGGGGGTGGAATCCGGTCAAAATGAAATTTTCATTGTCCCCCCCCCACCGCCCCCCAATTGTCGAGATTTGGCGACGCGCGCCATGCGGCCCGAGTAGCCCACATTTCGAGGGCGTTTTCCATTTCGCGAAGGCAACCCTCAACACGTAGGTACACAACACAATAGATACGGAATCGATCGTTTTTCTTTTTCCGCGGGAAAGTCCGCGGGTTCGAGTAAACAACCGCTTGGAATTATTACAAAGCCGTATTTCGCGTTATTCGAGAATTTAATTCCAAAAATGACTAGGTACGGGATGTTAAAAACGTACGAATTAATTTTATTGTAACGTTGGTTCGCGAACGATCGAGATCGATTTGAAGTTTTTCGTAACAGTTCGAATTGTCCGAAAGTTGTTCGATTAATGTCGGAAGCTTGTGTGAAAAAACTGTGAATTGTGAATTCCGAAAAATTGTGCGAAACTTATTCGAATATTGTCTGAAAGTTTTCCGAAAACTGTCCGTAACTTGTTCGATTTTTGTCAGAAACTTGTTCGATTATTGTCATAAACTTAACTTGTCAGAACTTCAAATATTGTCCGAAAGTTGTTCGAAACTTGTTCGATTATTGTCCGAAAGATGTTGGATTATTGTTCAAAGTTGTTCCATTTTTGTCCGAAAGTTCTTCGATTATTGTCAGACACTTGTTCGATTATTGTCAGAAACTTATTCAAATATTGTCCGAAACTTGTTCGATTATTGTCACAAACTTATTTAAATATTGTCCGAAAGTTGTTCGATTATTGTTCAAAACTTGTTTGAAAATAGTCCAAAAGTTGTTCGATTATTGTCAAAAACTTGTTCGATTTTTATCCGAAAGTTATTCGATTATTGTCCGAAAGTTGTTCGATTTTTGTCAGAAACTTGTTAGATTATTGTCCGAAACTTGTTAGATTATTGTCAGAAACTTGTTCGATTATTGTCACAAACTTATTTAAATATTGTCCGAAAGTTGTTCGATTATTGTTCAAAACTTGTTTGAAAATAGTCCAAAATTTGTTCGATTATTGTCAAAAGTTGTTCGATTTTTGTCCGAAAGTTGTTCGATTTTTGTCCGAAAGTTGTTCGATTTTTGTCCGAAAGTTGTTCGATTATTGTCAGACACTTGTTCGATTTTTGTCCGAAAGTTGTTCGATTATTGTTAGACACTTGTTCGATTTTTGTCCGAAAGTTGTTCGATTATTGTCAAACACTTGTTCGATTTTTGTCCGAAAGTTCTTCGATTATTGTCAGATACTTGTTCGATTATTGTTAGAAACTTATTCAAATATTGTCCGATTATTGTCCGA
Organism: Rhagophthalmus giganteus; assembly: GCA_036326145.1. Classification (NCBI taxonomy): domain Eukaryota; kingdom Metazoa; phylum Arthropoda; class Insecta; order Coleoptera; family Rhagophthalmidae; genus Rhagophthalmus; species Rhagophthalmus giganteus. The sequence goes on from JARFJA010000064.1 coordinate 559,875, forward strand.
AAGTTGTTCGATTATTGTTCAAACTTGTTCGATTTTTGTCCGAAAGTTCTTCGATTATTGTCAGAAACTTATTTAAATATTGTCCAAAACTTGTTTGAAAATTGTCCAAAATTTGTTCGATTATTGTCAGAAACTTGTTCGATTATGGTCCGAAAGTTGTTCGATTATTGCCTAAAGTTGTTCGATTTTTGTCCGAAAGTTCTTCGATAATTGTCCGAAAGTTGTTCGATTATTGTCAGAAAGTTGTTCGATTATTGTCCGAAAGTTGTTCGAAAATTGTCCGAAAATTGTTCAAAACTTGTTTGAAAATTGTCCGAAACTTGTTCGATTATTGTCCGAAATTTGTTCGATTATTGTCTGAAAGTTGTCCGAATGTTTTCCGAAAATTTTGCGAAACTTATTCGAAAGTTTTTGGAATATCTTCCGAAACTTGTTCGATTTTTGTCCGATGTTTTCCGAAAGTTGTTTGATTAGTGTTGAGAGGTAAATCTCCAAAAAAAATATGTTCACAAGACTTCCAGGGATTTTCAGAGACTTTCAAAGACTCCCAGTATTATTCCATCAAGAATTACCCATCGATTAATGTCATAAACCTGTCCAAATGTTTACCGAAAACGGTTCGAATGCTGTTTCGGAAAATTGTCCAAATGTTTTCCGAAACTTGTTCGATTGTTGTGCGAAACTTGTTCGATTAGTGTCCGAACGTTGTTCGAAAATTGTTTGACTATTGTCTGAAAGTTGTCCGAATGTTTTCCGAAACTTATTATTCGAAAGTTTTTGGAATATTGTCCGAAACTTGTTCGATTTTTGTCCGAATGTTTCCCGAAATTTGTTCGAAAGTTGTTTGATTAGTGTCGAGAGGTAAATCTCAAAAAAAAAATTATATTCATAAGACTTCTAGGGATTTTCAAGAATTTCCAGAGACTTTTTAAAGACTTCCAGAGTTATGTACATAAGAATTCCAACAAGAATTGCCCCTGTCAAGTGTCAAAAACTTGTCCAAATGTTTACCGAAAACAGTTCGAACACCGTTTCGGAAAACTGTCCGAAAATTGGCCAAATGTTTTTCGAAACTCGTTCAATTGTTGTGCGAAACTTATTCGATTATTGTCCGAACATTGTTCGACTATTGTCTGAAAGTTGTTTGATTATTGTTTGACTATTGTCTGAAAGTTGTCCAAATGTTTTCCGAAACTTGTTCGATTATTGTCCGAATTTTTCCCGAAAATTGTTCGAAACTAGTTCGGGAAAAAAATCTTCAACGTTAAATTTACGAGTGTTCGCGATAAATTTTTAACGCATCGCCGGAACAAGCGTTATAATGTCGGCTCGAACAATCGAAATCGATTTGCGCACAAAACCGCACGGTTATTTCTGAAAAAAAACAACCAAACAAATTGTGCGCAAAAACAATAAACTCGACGGCGGATTCGACGTCTCGCAAAACATCCCCAACAATCCACACCACGCGGCGACTTATCTACTCACTTCGCTCTCATACAACAATCGAACGTTCTCAATTATCGCGGGGGCGCGGCGCGGAGCCAAAATTTCCCAACCTAATGCGCATTCGAAACGGTTTCGGCAACTTTGGCGCGCGCGTTCGTCCGCGCGCGTCAAATCTTAACGTGCCCGGTCGTCGGCCCGCGGAGGAGAGGTCGCGCCGCAGTTGACGTGTTAAATTTCGTGCCCTTTTCTCGTTTTACGATCGTCGTTCACGACGGTCCTAATTTCTTGCGCCAACGAAACTTTCGACACGTTAATTTCATATATAGTTAGTTACGCAAGAGTGCGCGTTAAATATTGATCGCGACTCGGGTCGGTTTCAGTAAAGTTTGAACGCCGCCCAAAATCGCTCGAGTGTCAAATCGAAAACGTCGATGTTATTAAAACTGCCGTAACTTCCTGAACGGAGGGGTCGGTCGGTCGGTCGGTCGTTACAAGACGGCCCCGACCTTCGAGTCCGGAAGCGGAAGAAAACAAAACAACGCAAGACGTTCGGCCATTTTGATTAAACGTGTACGGCAATTTCCATAACGTTATGCAACCAATCGCGCGCGCGCGCACGTTTAAAATCCTACAAGTAGATGTTTTTTTGTTTTTGTTTTTTGTTTTTTAGAGATGACACGGTTCGCTTGATTTTTGACTGCATCTCGGTTGGTGTGGCCCACGTTTTCTATTTAAACATCGACAGTTTCATGGTCGAGATTATGAAAGGAGACGCGACCGTTTCCCGTAATCGTTATGGAGAACGTTTCGATCGAAGTATTTCGTCATTAGCGCTATGGGCGGGCCACGCGGTGTCGTTTTAATCGGAGATGCCGCGCTCGCACAAAAAACAATGTTATGAGGCTCTTTATGCGCGAACAGCACGGCAACATCCATTAACATCACGCGACCTTCAATTCGTTTATGATCGTCGATCGCTTGCTTCGTTTTAGCCGAGGACGAAAGACGGCGACGACCAAGAAACGCGCGACATCCTCGAATCCGCTCGCGTTAAATAAAATAACCTGCCGACGGCGGCTCGGTTCGCCGAGAAATTTTAAACGGCGCGCCCATAGAAACGGGATCGAACCATACTGGAGAGGCTACGTTGGAATACACAATCCGAGCGTCGCGCACGTCTTCGTTTCGGTCGCGACGCTTGTTTTTTAAGACGGGGCGCCTGTCGAACGGACGGATCGCCGGTTAACAAAAAACTCCGGGGCTCGTGCGAGACTTTACTGGCCGACATAACGTTTTAAGATTACAAGGCAAGAAGCGTATGAATATTTTCGGTTTGTACCTCTTGAAATTTTGAGGAGGCTAGTTTTAAGTCTGGCTAGAATTGACAGTCCCGGTTAAGCAACTCCGGTCTCGAACTACTCCACAATCGTTTTAAAATTACAAAAAAAAGGGGAGAGATATTGTCGTTTGTACCTCTTGAAATTTTGAAGGGAGGTAGTTTTTTTAAGTCTGACTAAGAAATTGACAGTCTGGTTAAGCAACGTCGGTTTCGAACTACTCCAACAAGTCGTTTTAAATTTAAGTCTGCTAAGAAATGACAGTTGGTAAGAACGTCGCGAACTACCATCGTTTAAAATTGAAAAGGGATGAATTGTGGTGGGATTTCTATCTCATGAAATTTTATAGAAAAGTAGTCTTTTTTTAAGTCTGCTTGAGGAACGAACCACCTGATTAGGTAAATACGTCCGCGAACTACCCCTAATCGTTTAAAATTAAAATATATTCGAAATTTTCATTCGTATCACTTGAAATTTTGTAGGAAGGTAGCTTTTGCAAGTCTGGCTAAGGAATGCACAGTCTGGTTAAGCAACTCCGGTCGCGAACTACCCCTTAGTCGTTTAAAGTTGTAAAAAAAGGGTGTGAAATTTTAATTTCTATCTCTTGAAATTTTGTAGAAAGGTAAGTTTTGTTTTAAGTCTCGAAGAGAAATAAACCACCTGATTAGGTAACTCCGTTCGCGAACTACCCCTAATCATTTAAAATTAAAATATATTTGAAATAGTCATTTATACCTCTTGAAATTTAAATCATATCTATTTCACACCTATTATGAAAATTTTTACAGGAAGCATGGCGATGTCTATGACGGGCCGATATGACTTCCGATATAAGGCCTCTCTCGCACTCGCGCGTCTACGTAATGCTCTCTCAGCCGCACTAATGTAAAAATACTTTTTTCCGATTTTCTTTTTGGACGCTAAGCCGCCAGATTTGTCTGGCTTACACTTTTTTCTTTTAAATATTATTTATTAACAAGCTACTGTAAAAACGGCAAAAGGTAGAATGTAATTAATGCATTATTTCAAAATGCAACTTTAACACTGTCTGTAACTAGGTTAAAACCGGCCTGGCCGTTTGGCAATTATTTTTTCATACTTCAATAGGTATGAGATGATATAAATTTCAAGAAGTACGAATGAAAATTTCGAATATATTTTAATTTTAAACGATTAGGGGTAGTTCGCGAATAGAGTTACCTAATCAGGTAGTTTATTTCTCTTCCAGACTTAAAAAAATCTACCTTTATACGAAATTTCAAGAGATAGAAATTAAACTTTCACACCCCTTTTTTGCAACTTTAAACGACTAAGGGGTAGTTCGCGACCGGAGTTGCTTAACCAGACTGTGCATTCCTTAGCCAGACTTGCAAAAGCTACCTTCCTACAAAATTTCAAGTGATACGAATGAAAATTTCGAATATATTTTAATTTTAAACGATTAGGGGTAGTTCGCGGACGTATTTACCTAATCAGGTGGTTCGTTCCTCGAGCAGACTTAAAAAAAGACTACTTTTCTATAAAATTTCACGAGATAGAAATCCCACTACAATTCTCTTTACAATTTCACATTCCTTTTTTGCAATTTTAAACGATTGTGGGGTAGTTCGAAACCGGAGTTGCTTAAAAGGGTGGTCCATTCCCTAACCAGACTTAAAAAAAACTACCTTCCTACAAAATTTCAGGTCCATCTCCCTGGAGTGCGACTTTTGCAAAACAAAACAAAAATTATGCCATCATTTTGTACAAGTTTTGTACAACCTTTAGATTTTTTTGTACCTTTCCAAATAGTCCAAATAGAAATTTCGCACTCCAGGGAAATGCTGGAGTGTAAAAGTTAAAAATGAAATTTTTTTTTCTTGTAATAGTAAGAACTCATTTTGTACAGTTTTGTACAACCAAAACATTTTAAGAAGATAAATGTCCTTGTTTTATATAAAAAGTGACATATATTTTGTATTTGTTTAAATAATGTTAAACAAATATTATTCCTTCCAGATTTGTGGTTTCTTGGTTTCTGTAAAAATTAATTTGCTATAGAAACAATATACATAAACATTGTCCTATTTACAATGTGAAATAGTAACTGTACTCTTTTAATATGAATAGAAGTGTACATTGGAACAATACAAGAATATTCCTTTATTTAATAAACACATTCATCGATACAATAAACAAACTTTGCATTTCAGTGGAATAATTTATTGAATTTATGTAAGAATATTGATTGATAAAACTAATAAACACAGTTATTATCACTATAAATCGAAATTCGTATTATCTATATACTAATTTATTTAAAAAAAAAGAAAGCTTGTTCATTGGAGCAGTCAAATTATTCATTAACGTAATGAACTGCATTCGATGTAGCAATGCATAAGGTCATTACATTAATAAACGTTCATTGGATAATGATTTCGAACATCAAGTGATCTTTGGACGTACGTTGTAATGATGAAATCGTACTTCGGACGAACATTAATCAACGCCAGTTCTTAATATGATGATTTTTTATTGTACTTACGTACTTTTTTGGTTAATTGTCGTTATAAAATTGTGAATTAGTACACTACGCAATATTTTTATATATCATATTTAAAAAGTATATTTTTATACCTGTTTTTTGAAATTCTAATAAATATATGTTATTTGAATTTCAATTTATTTATTACATATAAATTTCACCTGTTAATTTTATCAACAATTCAAGAAAGCACAAATCTGGAAGGAGTAATATTTGTTTAACATTATTTAAACAAATACAAAATATAAGTCATTTTTTATATAAAAACAAGGACGTTTATCTTCTTAAAATGTTTTTTAAGGCTATACATTTTGAGCGTTCTAAGATACATCGAGAGTGCGAGCTTCGGCGGTCATTTTCACGCATTTCTGGGAGGGTTTAAAATTTTGTAAAGGTTGTACAAAACTATACAAAACGAGTTCTTACTATTACAAGAAAAGAAAACGACATTTTTAACTTTTGCACTCCGGCATTTCCCTGGAGTGCGAAATGTCAATCTGCGATAGCTGACTATTTGGAATGGTACAAAAAAAACTAAAGATTGTACAAAACTTGTACAAAATGATGGCATAATTTTTATTTTGTTTTGCAAAAGTTGCACTCCAGGGAAATGGACCCCAAAATTTCGAGAGGCATAAACTCGGATGTGAAAATGTTCACCGGCTCTTAGACTACTAGTTCGACGGGAAGAATTTGTTTAAGGTACCGCGCAACGGATTTAGTGACGTACCTACTTGCGTTCGTTGGACGTGAGCCCTTCAAAATATGTCGAATTTTGGACAAATTTCGAAAACTCGACCCCCGAATGTTAAATATTCGTAAACTTTTGTTGATTCGGCCGTTTTTTCAACCCGGTCCGATTTTTACAGTTCACGTCCCGATTAAAAACCGACAAAAATGCAGCACGTGCGTCCTTAAAGCAACAAACAACCAGCACAAAACGTTTACAAAAAGATAAGGCGGTTGTTATTCGTCGTAAATCGTCGACGAAACGAGCAACATTTCCAAGAAGTAATAATCAATTTACAAACGTATTTCTAATCGAGAAGTGACGCATACGCGCGTCCTTCGGAGCCCGAGAGGACGGGCTTTGCGAAAAACAAAAAAATAAAGGGCGAGAGGGGGGGGGACGGGTACGTGAAAACCAAACAATTCGATCTAACAGCAAAATTATTAAAAACTTCCCTTGGGTCCGCCCCTCCTGCGCTGCAAGCGTCTCCGTCTCCTGCACGTCGCGCCCCTCGGCCGCCGATTTTCGGCGGACACGTTCGCTTTGGCCGCGGCGTTCTCTTGCGCCAACCTCACGCACCGGGCGCAATCCACCGCGGGATCGCGCGGCGCCGGCGGTGGCGGCGCGCCGAGGTTCAAGTACTCGACACTCTTCTGCTCGACAAAGACGCGCCTTTCCTGGTCGGAAACGTCCGTGAGGACAACGTAGGTGCCGAAGCGTCGGTACGAGTAGTAGATCTCGGCGAGGGACTGCGTCAACCCCATTTTCGACCATCGACGAACGCGCCACTCGTTGCGGAATTTCCAATGGATACTGAGGCGAATCAATTGATCGCATAATAGCCAACTACATGAATCATTCATAAACATACACATTGCCTCGTATAAATGGTTGGCCTTACGCAATGGAAAAAAAACGTCTTTTTGTTTTTATAAACAAGCGTCTTGACGTAATTATTCAATTAAGGACGCGTTACTCATTCACCTACTAACTACACTGCACGGTTTCGAGTGTCTTTCGCGACCTTGAGGTGCATTAAAAAAAAAACAAAAAAAAACCACGACAGTTTCCTTTGAAATTAAAAAAAAATACGGGGGGACGGTCGTTTAGTCGTCGCCCGATCGCTCGAAATTATTTTGGGGGGCGGGAGGGGGATGGCACCTACTCGCCCCGAATACCATTCGCGACAACTCGGGGGGCAAGTCGTTGTAAAGTGATTTATATTAAGGCGCGCCGTCGGTCCGGATAATTTCAATCGATATACTTTCAAAAAAGATTTTTTAATAGAACGATCTTCACCTTGAAACTAATTTTAACCGAACGCACTTTAAAGGAACTCTTTTCCGCGTTGGCCAGCGTATTCGTTCGATGGGCTCGTAAAAGTTGAATTATATGGTAATACGGTTATTTATATGATTTCTAGGACGCCCACCGGATTTCGTCGAGGGGACGCGACGCGCACGTGGGCCGACCCCCCGAACAATTTCCCATTACCTACCGGTATCTACACTGTTTTTAACAATAAAAACGAATTAGATCAAAGGTGAAATTCTCGCTTTGACGCGCTCTTTCGACGCAATTGTCGTTAATAAAACGCCCGGAGACGCTCGGGCGGGGAGGTGAATAATCCAAAATTGCGACACGCTTTCTCGTGACACGTGTCGTCGAAATTAATTACGAGAGTGTTCCTACGCAGTTTACCGGATACGGAGACGAGCCGAACGTTATTAAAATAAACAAATTGAATTTGTTCAGGTATTTGGGGCGGTGAATGTAAAACGAAAGTATCGACCGGGGACCGGTTTCCCAATCGAAATCGGCGAGATTTGTGGTCGTGAAAGGGTTTCGCGCGAGCCCCGTTATTTAACGATAGGTCGCGTTCGTTGTAGCGCGCCCCAACGTTTAAACTTGAGCCGAATCGGAACGGCCAACAAATCGTTTTGTAGGTAGGAGGTACCCACTACCTACTTGCGATCGTTGGGCGCGAGCCCAAATCAAAATTTGACCCGGATCGGTTAAAAAACAAAAACAAAAACAGTTTTATGTGTTTTAATACAAATCTTTATTGTCGCCTTCAAAATAGAGCTCATTTTGAGCAAATGCCAACGGTTAAAGGCCTCGGCCGGAATGGCCCTTAGTTCCGCCCAGCGAATTACTTTTTATGGTCCCCCCCTCAATCGACCCGTGGCGCGTTCCCCGGAGCGGATATTTGACTTTCGGAAACGGGAAAATGTCGCGGTGGCCGAGCGACGACTTTTGTGCCGTGCCGGGCCCAAAAATTCAGTTCACGATCATCGGGCTGGAATGTGACGGCGCGTTGTCGTGGTGAAAAATCGACGAATTTGGCCGTCCACAAATCACGCCTCAAAACCGTCAAGTTGACCGTTTGACCCTCTCGGAACGAATTCATGGTAAACCACGCCACGGTAATCGATGAAAATTATGGGCGTCACCTTGATTTTCGACCGACTTTGACGTGGTTTTTTCGGTTTCGGCTCATTTTTGAGCAGTTTCGACGTCGTATTCATATAAACCCACGTCTCGTCAACCAGTAATGATGCGTTTGATGAATCAGCTATACGTTGCGACCTTGCGACTCGACGTTGTTTTTGCAAAAAATTCAGGTCGTTCGGTGCGAGTCTGGCGGCGACGCGCTTCATACCCAAAACATCGACCAAAATGTGTCGAGTCGAGTCCATAACAGATGTCGAGAGCCTCTGCCGTCTCTCTAATGCCAACAAGACGATTGTCGAGCGCAACTACCTCGTCGTTAACGGAGACGACTCGCGCACGAGGCAAGATGACTCGCATGAACGACCGCGCCGGAACGCTTTATGCCACACAAACACTTGCGTTCACGACAGAGTTAGACTCCCCAAAACACTTCTTGGCAACATTTTCGACGATTCCGCAGCCGCAATTCCATTGGAAGCGCAAAATTTCAAGCAAACTCGATTTTTCGATTTTTTGTTTCCACAGTAAAAATCGCCAGACAAACTTTTGACAAACAGCCGTCAAATGCACACTAATTGTGACGTGTTCCGTTCGAACTTCGCACGAACGTCAAAGAAGGTCGTACCAACCACCTGGGGGAAAATGTTTTTTTTTTACCGATTCGGTTTGCGAGCGCGCGGTCCAACCGGACCGGTCCGAATTTGTCAAATTTGAACTACTCCCCCCCCCCTTCCCAAAGAAAACAACAACAACAAGTTTTTACTCGAGTACATCGAAACCTAACCATCTATAAATCCAAGCCAAGGTTCTAATTTAACAGTGCGGGGTGCGTAATTTGCGAAATAACGCGCTCGAACAAATTGCTCGCATTACAAAGAGTTCTTCTTCGAGAGTTTTCGTATTATCTCTCCCGTTTGTCGACGGTTTAAGTAAATGTTTGGCGTTTAACCATACAAAGAAAAACAACCCTTTATCTCGAACACAAACTGTTTCTATAACGCTGGTCATTTGTCTTGCGTTATACCCGTCATTTGAGGTTCGTTACGCCGTTTGGCCCGAACGCGCACTCGGGAGGTTCCGTCGTTAAAAGGGCTTTTTTTAACGTGCACGCCACCCGAAAAATACGTTTTGCAATTGTTCCGCAATTTTTACGGGTCCCATAACCGGCACATTTATTTTTCAACGCGAAATCGAACCGTATAAAGCGCGGACTGTAGACAAGAGCTTAGTTGTATTATTATTAAAAAGATGTTTTTATTTATCAATTACAAAATATGACGTTTTATCGTTTTTAGAGAATAATAATCTTATATCTTGTTTTTGTTATCTTTTCTGTGTCGCCTACATACTCCCTCTTCTTCCAAAAAATCCAACTCCAACTTAATATTAATTAATACAAAATGTTACATTCCTCATCTTTCTTTTTGTCTCCGTTATCATCGGTTTCTCATTTGCAATCACGAACTCCGGTTTTATTCTGTCTATTGCTATTTTCTTTATGTTCCCATTTGTGTTAACGTAAAAAACCTTATTCTGTCTGTTTTCCACTTTGAATGGCCCTTCATAAGGTGCTCGTAGGCTTGATTTTATCCTATCCGTTCTTATGAACACATAATTGCACGTCTCCAAGTCCCTAGGAATGAAAATTTTATTCGAGATCGTTTTTTTTTTGTTTCTGCGGGTTTTATGTCTTTGACAAATTTTTTAAATTTTGTACAATGTTCGATTCGTCCAACCCATCGGGAGATGGGATAAAAATTTCTCCGGGAATGCGTAACGGTTGGCCATAAACCATTTCGGCTGCTGAACATTTAATATCCTGTTTTAATGATGTCCGAAATCCTAACAAAATCGTAGGTACTTCATCGCTCCAACGGTACGCACCACGTGCCTTCAATTGTCGGTGTAACCTTTCTATCGTCCCATTGCTTTGGGGATGATACGCTCTTGTATGTATTCTGTGTGCGCCAAGAAACTTTGTTAATTCCGCGAAAATCTTGGATTCGAATTGCGAGCCCTGGTCAGTCAGTAGTTATTTTAAATGGAACTCCGAATCTACTAATGTATTCCGAGTACAACGTTTTTGTAATGTTATTAGCTGTAATGTCTTTTAATAAAAATGCGTTTGGCCATCGCGTGAATCGATCTATTACAGTAAGTAAATATCTATATCCATTTGAAGGTGGTAGTGGACCTACCAAATCCAAATGTGGCATTTTAAATTCCCCGATGCCCGATTTCGTATGTCTATGTACTTTAGATTTTTTGACAATTTATGCACGTCTTTGTCCATTCGTTTATGTCTGTACTCGTTCTAGGCCAAAAATATTTAGATCTTATTAGTTTACGTGTCGCACGTATTCCTGGATGTGTGGAGGTATTGTGAATTGTTTCAAAAATTAATTTTCGAAAATTTTTAGGTACAAAAGGACGATTGATTGACACCTGTTGATGTTTCACACCAAAGTTTCGTGTTTGTTAAAGGAATTTCAATGTTTAATAATTTGACTTTTGAATTATTGTTAATATTTGAAATGTTTTAATTCATCATCAAATTTTTGTGATTCATTAACGCCCGGTTCCCCACCACCTCGCCTTGAGCTCTGCTTAGAGCTGAACTTGACAGAAAAATTCAGTTCCACCACGTAAAACCAGACCTTAACTTCGCTAAGTCAAGCTTACATCTGAGACGTGAATAATGAGAGCTTGAGATCATGTTTATAACCTCACAGTGACTAGAATTTGTTACTTTGATTACTAAAGTTATTATGGAAGTGGATATTATTAATATAATTCCCGTTACTGTCGTATCATTTATTACTGAGAGAATCAAATATTGCGAATCATCGGTTGATTTGACTGTTGATGGTCCTCCGCCAGTTCTGTACAACTCTGCGCGATGATTGGCTTTGCCTTTTTTCGTCTCTTGTTTCATATTACTCCAATGTTTCCTCAATGAATCATTACTCCTAGTCACATTTTTCCTCTGAGCGTTGAATAATAACGTTATTTTACTCCACGCCGCATATTTTTCTTTATTTGTTGTACCGTTTGCGGTTTTACATTCTATTACATTTTTATAATTTGCAACCAGTGAGGTGAGAAGGTGCTTCTCCTCTCTGGTGTAATTGCACCGCTTCATTTTGTCCATAATAATATGGATAACATGAAAACGAGAACAAAACGTCGCAAACAGTCGCAACAGTAACGGGCAATTTGTTAGGTTAGATTAGGTTAGGGAATTTCATTTTTTTTTGATGTTCTGTATTACTGTCGCAGTGCGGGATATTTAAAAACTGAAAGAAAGAACCAATCACGCGCAAGTTCTGCAGTGTTGTCATATTTACGTACAACTTAGCCAAGGCGTGCTTTGAAAAATGTGGTGGAACGCATTTTCGTCTTGAGCCGTGCTTACATTTGAGTACGACTTAGATAAGTTCTAGCTCAAGATGCAGTGGTGGAACCGGGCGTAAGTGATTTAGCGTCTAACGTTGACGTTTCGGTTTCATTGTAACTTATTCTAGACAATGCGTCAGCCACAATGTTTGATTTTCCTTTAATATGTTTTATGTCTGATGTGAACTGTGAAATGTAGTCTAATTGTCTGGCCTGTCGTGGACTTCTTTCCGTTTGTGTGTGAAAAGTGCCGTCGTAAGGGGTTTATGATCTGTGTAAATCGTGAATTCGCACCCTTCTAATAAGTACCGAAAATGTCTGATTGCCAAATAAATTGCAAGGAGTTCTCTATCGAAAGTTGAAAATTTCATTTCTGCTGGAGTTAGTTTTTTTGAAAAAAATCCGAAAGATTGCCATAACTCGTTATTTCTTTGTTGTAACACTCCACCTAACGCACGATTCGAAGCATCAACTGTTAAATTATAAGAACTGTTTGTATTCGGATGTACTAACAAAGTTGCTGTTGCTAATTTTTCTTTGATTTTTCCGAATGCACAATCGCATTCCTCTGACCACTCAAATTGCTCGTCCGACTTTTTTGTTTGCGAATGAATTATTTTAGAATAAATTGGTTTTAAATCTTCCGCTAATTTTGGGAATAAATCTATGATAAAAATTTACCATCCCCACGAACTTTTGTACTTGCGTTAGTGATTTTGGTTTAGGAAAATTTGATATTACTTTTATTCGTTCTTCTGACGGTAATGTTCCGTTCGGTGTTATTTTATGACGTAAAAACTCAATTTCGGAAACGCCCGAAATGCTTTTTGACGTGCGTGTTTATTCAGTAATTCTCTAACCTTTGAAATAGTGTCTCTAGGTGTTTGTAATGTTCGTCTTCGCTTTTATTGGCTACTAAAATGTCGTCTAAATATGAAAAAATAAAATTTAATCCGAAAGTAACCTCGTTCATGAAGCGTTTCTAAGCCCGAAAAGCATACGTAGGAATTCAAATAGTCCAAATGGCGTAGTTGTTGCTGTTTTATGTATGTCTTCAGTTGCCACCGGTATCTGATGGTACGCCCGTACCAAATCAATTTTTGAAAAAATGTCGCAACCGTGAACATGCATATTGAAGCTTTGTATATGTGGTAATGGGTACCTATCGGGAACGGTGATAACATTAAGTTTACGGTAATCTCCACGCGGTCTCCAATCTTTGCAATTGCTTTTTGGGACCTATATGAAGTAGCGATGAAACGTTGGAAGATGATAACATGTGTTCAAATTCTGCCTGCGCCGTACGACGTTTGTTTGGATTCGATCGACGAAATTTTGAAAAAGGTAATTGTCCCTCTGTAATAATATGATGAACTGTATTATGTTTTATTTCTAATTTATAATGCGGTGGTGCTGTTAATGAAGGAAATTGTTTAATTAACTGCGCGTATTTATTTTCAACCATAAATAATTTAGGTGTCGGCGTATTTGAACTTATTGCAATACAGTTCGCTGAAAGTGTCGTGTTTGTATCTAACAATAGTTTATTTTTAAGGTCTACTGTTAGTCCAAAATTTGCTAAAAAGTCTGCACCAATAATCGGTCGATTAACGTCGGCTAATGTAAAAGGAAATGTAAAGTTACGACGTAAACCCAAGTCTACTTTAATTAATTTTGAACCGTAACATTTGATAACTGAACCATTAGCTGCTGTTGATACCAGATTAGGATCTTTTTTATATTTTCCAAAAATTGTGTTCGGTATGACAGAAATATCTGCACCCGTGTCTACCAAAGATCGTAAATTATTTTGTCTGTCTAAAATAAAAAGACGACTTGTACTATTAATTCCGTTATTTGTCGTCTTAACAACGGAATTTCTTAGTTTAACTTATCGATTGTGTTAGAATTGTCTGTTTTAAAAATTGCACGGTTGTTGGCATTTTTTTGCTTTCTTTCCAAATGTGAAATGATACCGACAAAATTGCCCTGATTCGCGAAATATTTTACGTGTTCTGCTATTACTACGTTGTCGATAATGAATGTTTTGAACGTATCGATGGTCGATTTCTGTTTTGTTCGTGTGAATGATATTTTTGCATTTGTACAAATGCATCTAAAAATTGTTTTGTCAATAATTCATTCTCGTTAGTGACGTTTGTCTGTATCGATGAAATATTTTTGACATTTGTGACATACCAAATTTTGTCGGCAACGTCTAATAATTCCTCTATGTTGCTTTTACCTGATGAAATTAAATGCTGTGTTTATTACGGATGGGAGTTTTCTCACCCAAAGACTTTTTAACAGCTCTTCACCGACCGAGGACGAAGTACCTGTCGATAATTCCATAGAGCGAAAAAAATCGGATGGTTTACGGTCGCCCAGTTCCGCATTCGATAATAATTCTTCTAACTTGTTTTCCTCACTTATGGAGCGCCTTTGAATTAAACTATTTTTAAGTATTTCGTACCTATTTCCTGATGGTGGGTGGATTTTGAATTATGTCTATGATTGTTAAAATGGTTTCTTGAGGTAGAGATGCAATTATGAGTGCATATTTGCTATTTTCGGATTTGATATTCTTCAATTGAAATTGCGTTTCCAAAAGCTTCCACGTCGCCTTCAAGTAGCATCTTAATTTTTGTTAAATTCTTCCTTCCACGTCGGGGTCACCAAAGGACCACGCACACTTTATATGGAAAAATAGGAACCACTCAAATCGATTTTTCTTTATATCAATCGACTCATCTTAATGTGACGAATAATTATTATCATTGCGCCAATTTTGTTAATTTATAAATAAAGCCGCAATCTTTAATTAACGCTCTTATGAGAATTTCGTGAGAGCAAAAGAGAACCTACTAAAATCAAATTTGTTTGAGTTCATAAATCAACTTTGTTATTTATTGCGGGGTACTTAACAACGACGTGTCGGTACCTACCTACTTAAACTGGCTTGGGATTTAAAACGATCGAAATAATTCTTTAAATAGGTATTGACTTTGTGCACATTAAAAATGTATACAAAACTAAGAGATTATTTGTACCTATCTATAAAAAGATAATATCGATGGCATTTTGTCAAAAGGCGTAACCCATACTTTCTATTAAAATGAATTATTGAATTAAATGAAGACATAATCTGTTAAAATCTGGTAACAATATTTCGATTTTTTTCACCGGAAAAATCAATTTGTATTTCCGCCAAACGTATCTTCTTATAGCTAGCTACACGACAACACAACATGTGTTCTCCGGTAAAATTTACTTTTTGTGGGTTACGCCCTTCTGGAAAACCTACGTCGATATTTACATCAGCTTGCTTTTTACAATTGCTGTTATAATACAGTTGCTGTTGCTGTTAGAGCTAATAATTAGAAATAAAGTCTATTAATATATTAATAACATTAACAAACAATTCAAATAAAAAACAAAACATATTCACGAATAACAAATCAATATAAAAAATAATTCTTCATATATTCAAAATTGTGACTCAAATAAATAAATAATAAAATTATCCAATATAAGACAAAAATACACATAATGTAGCTGTTTATTTTTCTACCTCTATTAAAAATGTTCACCATAAAATATCTATAGGTAACTCCAAATTATTAATTTTAATTTAGTGGGGGTAGTAGTGACCAGCCTCGTTAGAGATCTCTGTCAAGTAACTTTAAAATAACTTTGTAATGTAATAAATAATTCGATAAATCGTTAATATTGAAAAATCGGCCAAAAAAGAAATCTTCCGCATAAAATTGTGGCTATTATAACAATTACGGCCTATCCAAACCTATAGGCAATTCACGTCATCAATAAAAAGTCACTAGATTGTTTATTGGTAATTCAGTTTAAAGTTTGGAAAGTGACATGATGGGTGATTTACTTGCGCATACATTAGATGGTATAAAGAAAGACTACAATTTATTGGAACTGTCTAAATACGAGGTACGAGGTTACAGCACTGTGTGAAACGTCATCATCCAGTAACCTTTTATCGATGACGTAAATTGCCTATAGGTTTTAATAAAATGTAACTAACAAAACTATTAGTTTTTAGACAATTCTTTTATTCCAGGTTTTAAGCTCACTTACAGTAGCTACCTTCCTAATTCTATTCTAACGACTCTAAAATAGTAGAATTGAATTCAGAATTGAAATGCTACCGTCAATTCAATATGAATACGGGTTTAAAATTTTTAATTACCACAAGGTACCGAACAATATAATACTCTATCCCAGCTAACAATTTTTAAATTTTGCTGCAGATTTCTGTTGGTACTACTCGTATATAAACGTCAATGTCAGATAAAATAACAAAGGCAGTGATGTACTGTAGTAAATGATTAAATTAAACTAATAATATTTTAATGTAAACATGTTCAAAAATAACATACACTTCGTCCAAACCTATATGCAATCCACGTCATCAATGAAAGGTTACTAGATGATGACGTTTCACATAGTGTTGTCACCTCGTACCTCGTATTTTTACAATTTTAATAAATAGTCTTTCTTTATATTATCTAATATGTGTACAAGTAATTTATCTATAGAATACGTCATTTTCCAAACTTTAAACCGAACTACAAATAAACAATCTAGTAACTTTTTATTGATGACGTAAATTGCATATAGGTTTGGATAGGCCATAAGTGGTAAAATACGTGAAACTGGACGTAATTATTTATATACTTAACAGCAGGTGTAATATTTCGTTACTCAAACAATTCAAAATTCCTCTCGCCTAATTTATCGCCGCTACTGACTAAAAATGTTTTCAAGTGATACCAATAGAAATCCGCCGCGAAATTTAAAAATTGTTAGCTGGGATATGAGCACTATTTTACTGTTTTCTACCTGCTACTTACATTTGTGTCGTTTCTTAGAAACGTATTTACCATGACCCCTCCATAAATAACGAGCGACAGATTTATTAACTTCCGACATAATTTAAAGCCCAAATTTTTCCAATGAATTGTTCATTAACGGGTTTAATAATGAAGTTACAGTTTTGGCGCAATGGTAATAATTATTTGTCACATTAAGACGCGTCGATTGATATAAAAAAAATCGATTTGAGTGATTCTTATTTTTCCATATAAAGTGTGCGTGGTCCTTTATAGACAAGAACTTAGTTGTATTATTATTAAAAAGACGTTTTTATTTATCAATTACAAAATATGACGTTTTATCGTTTTTTCGAGAACAATATATTCTCGTTTTGTTTTGTTTATTTTCTATGCCGCCTACACGGACCACTTTCAAAATACCACCCGTCCTTGTTCGGTTCTCAATACTTACTCCTTTGTTTCCTTAGTATCCGAAGTTGCCGTTTCTAACGTAAGGCATACGTGTCGTTTGAAACTCGCGCCGGTCCCATTCGCGTCACAGCGACGTTCGTTCGACGGACAGTCGTCCCCCCTCCCCCCAAAAAGTTAATTACAACCCGTCGCGTAGGGTTGTCCGAAATGAAATTAATCGAGGGGGGGCCGAAGAACGTCCCCCGATCGGTGTCGTTTTCGATCGCGAAAGTCCATTTCGTTTTTGTACCTTTTTGTTTTTCGCCCCCACGACGAAGGGCAGACCGTCGACTATGGCGACCACGACGCCGTTCCTGGCGACCTGCATTTTGCGAGAATCGCCGTGCCGCGCGTGATGGTTGTCGTTGTTGTTGTTAAGCGGCCTTTCCGGGAGCGGCGGCGCCGGCGGCCGCACCATCGACTTCGATCTGCGTAAAAACCGCATCATCTGGACCTTGACGGTGTTCGGGTGGTCCTTCGTGCGGCAGTTCGTGTGCCTTATGGCCTCGGCCGCGTCCAGCTTACTACCACCAACACAAGACACCTCGTACATCATTTGGTTTCGCTAGATTTGAATACGATTATTTTCATCGATCTCACGACCGCACTCAAAGCCTGACAGATGCATGCATGCGCGCCGTTTTCGCTCGATCCCCGCGTTCGCAATTAAATTCAACCGGAAATTCCTTCGTACGACGAAGGGAGGGACGCACGTGAAAACGTTGTTCGCGTTCGATCTGCGCCTCACGTGTGTCATCGTGATAATCAACAATAAATAACCACATGCGTCGTCCAACGGCAACCTCAACCTTTGAAACGCGCAGCTGTTTCGTTCGTCTTTTTTTTTGTTCGTTTGTTTGTCGTCATCGCACGACGCGCGATGGCCGTGACGATGGGCGCGCACGTGCGAAAACGAAATTTCCACGCGAAGCGCAACAATAACGCACAATAAACGGGTGGGAGGGAGGGAGGACGCCGCGCGCGGATACGCGATTTTCGCACACATCGCGGGGGGTTATATTGAACGATAAAAACGCGGAATATCCGTCGAAACGAACTGTGGAAATTAAATTTCCCCGAGCGATGGAAGTAATAGGTTTTCTTTGTTGGAAATTCGGAGCGGGGGGACCGCGCGCGTGTCAATTGTCTAAGAAACGCCGATTTATACGGTGTTGACGCGCCCGCGCTGCCGCGATAAAATTAAAACGTACACAAACACTGTTATCGTCAATTGTAATTATCATCCGAAATATTTCCACAATTTCTATTTCAAATAGATTACGATAAAGACGTAAGGAACACCGAGAACGTACGAAGTTCGATAAAGCGTCTGGGGGGGATATTTCCGAGAACACTCGAGCGAACATTAGCGCACCGGCGTCGTCGCGACAAATCTACTAATTCAAAATGTTCGAAAATTACATTTCGATAAAACTGATAATCCGAGAAGGCGCCGCATGTTGGGTGCCAATCTAAATAGAAAAATGCTGAAAAACGAGCAATTTCGTCGGGTCGATTTGTAAAATTCCCCCCGCCCCCGCCCACCCTCGAAACAACGGCCACGCGTCCTCGAATCCAAAAAAAAACGGAGCAGGAAAAGCCACGCGAAAAGCGAGCAAAATCTGCACGGCAACGTCAGGGTCAAAGGTCGCGTTTATTATTACGCGCGATTAATCAACGATAATTGAAACCGTATTACAATTATTTCAAAAAGTTCCTTTTTAAACCTTATCTTCGACCGCTAATCGGTATTTAATTAATTCACGTAATTGCTTCTCTTTTTCTCTCTCGAATTCGCGACGTCGATAATTACGCGTAGGTACGTCGAAAAGGAACGACGACGCGCGCAAGACCGGCCGTTTCGGTTTACCGACCTTGCTCCGTTAGACGCCGGTGGAAGGGGGGGGGGAGAAGATCCGACGTTTTAACCGCGGAAGCTCGTCCGAAAGTTGATCGGCAGGACGACATTAAAACGCTTTTAATAAGAGGATTCGATATTGCCGGCGGCTCAGGATAGACGACGGCGATGTTGCGACGACAAATAAATAATCCTTATCTTATCCCCCCCACGTTGTTTAGTTACTAACCGAGCGAGACAAGTCTCGCGCATTTAAATACCTACGACGTTTCTATAATTCACGTTGGGGCTCGCTTAATGGTCCTTCGATCCGGATAAATTACATAGATTTTGTTAAACGCAAGACAAAAATGCGGAACATTTCATCGAAAATCCCACACTTTCCGTAAACTAACTTTTCACCAATTGGCCCAAACGTAGTGGAAATCGTGCCAGATTCCCTAGCTCTAGATTTCGCTATGACGAAAAAAACGGTCCGTTGAAAATCGCGAATTTTCGACACGTTTCGAGCCACGTTCGCGCAAAAAACTTGTCGCGTGGGCGAGCACGCGGGGCGCCGGTTTTTTTTTTGGGGGGGGGGGGGTGATTTTGGTGCAACTTTCGCCCGGATTTCGCGCCGAAACGAGAGGAGCTGTCGAGAAGTTTTCCGGCCCCGAAAATCGATTTGAAAAGTTTGAAAATCGCGACCGTTTGCAAGTCGAAAAGCGCGTTTCGGAGACTTTTCGAATTTTTATGGGACAATCAGAGGAGAAACAACGGCGAAAATCATTATTGCACGCAGATTTTCGAGTGTCCCTTTCGCCGGAAAAAAACCATTTTCGATTTCCTCAAAATTTTGTCGTGTGGGGTTGAAATTTCAAAAAATATATATATGAAATGCCGCGAAACTCGGCCGTTTTTCGGAATTTCGGCGCGAAGTTTTGGTCGTCGGTAGACACACTGGACGTGCGCGGTAGAAAACGGAAAAGTCCGAACTTTTCGAAAAATTTTTCGAACTTCTCGTCGTCGAACGGCCCAAATATGTGCGACCGATTTCTTTTTCGGGCGCGTTCGCAAGGCTTTCGGGCTGTCGGTCGACTTTTCGGCCGCAGGCGGGCCGAAGCCGTTCGCGTTTTTGCGCCGGAAATCCGAGCCACGAAAATGTCGCTCGTTCATCGCGCTCGACTCGCGAACGGTCGAAGATGGGGAAAAAATCGGCGAGGATCTTTTTTGTAGCCCGCGAGCGCCTCCATCTGACGGCGTTAAAAAAAAAAACGAGCAGTGCCGATTGGACCATTCCGAGGGGCAAATCTCCAAAATAATTATGTGCACAACACTTCCAACGACTAAAGACTTCCAGGGACTTTCAAAAACTTCCAGAGATCTCCGAAGACTCCAAGGGACATTCAAAGACTTCCAGGGATTTTCTGAGGCTTTCAAAGATTTCCAGGGATTTTTAAGGATTTCCAGGAACGTTCAAAGACTTCTAGAGACTTCCAAAGACCTTTATGGACTTTCAATGATTTTCGGGGACTTCTAGAAATATCTGGAAGACTCCAAGGGACATCTAAAGACTTCCAGGGATTTTTAAGGATCTCCAGGGACTTTCAAAGACTTCCAGAGATTTCTGGAAAACTCCAAGGGACATCCAAAGATTTTCAAAGACTTGCAGGGATTTTCAGACGGACTTTAAGACTCCAAAGACTTTAGGGACTTCAGAGGTTTCTGGAAGACTCCAAGGGACATCCAAAGACTGCCAGAGATTTTTAAGGATTTCCAGTTACTTTCAAAGACTTCTAGAGATTTCTGGAAGACTCCAAGGGACACGCAAAGACTTCCAGAGATTTTTAAGGATTTCCAGGTACTTTCAAAGACTTCCAGAGATTTCTGGAAGACTCAAGGACACAAAGACTTCCAGGATTTTTAAGGATTTCCAGGTTACTTTCAAAGACTTCCAGAGATTTTAAGGATTTCAGGATTTTCAAAGACTTCCAGAGATTTCTGGAAGACTCCAAGGGACACCCAAAGACTTTCAAGGATTTTTAAGGATTTCCAGTTACTTACAAAGACTTCCAGAGATTTTTAAGGATTTCCAGGTACTTTCAAAGACTTCCAGAGATTTCTGGAAGACTCCAAGGGACACCCAAAGACTTTCAAGGATTTTTAAGGATTTCCAGTTACTTACAAAGACTTCCAGAGATTTTTAAGGATTTCCAGGTACTTTCAAAGACTTCCAAAGATTTCTGGAAGACTCCAAGGGACATCCAAAGACTTCCAGGGATTTTTAAGGATTTCCAGTTACTTTAAAAGACTTCCAAAGATTTCTGGAAAACTCCAAGGGACATCCAAAGATTTTCAAAGACTTCCAGGGATTTTTAAGGATTTCCAAGAACGTTCAAAGACTTCTAGAGACTTCCAAAGACCTTTAGGGACTTTCAAAGATTTTCAGGGACTTCCAGAGATTTCTGGAAGACTCCAAGGGACATCAAAGACTGCCAGGGATTTTTAAGGATTTCCAGTTACTTTCAAAGACTTCTAGAGATTTCTGGAAAACTCCAAGGGACATACAAAGACTTCCAGGAATTTTTAAGGATTTCCAGGGACTTTCAAAGAGTTGCAGAGACTTCCAACGACCTCCAGTATTATGTGCACAAGACTTCCAACGAGGATTGCCCCTCGGGCCATTCGAATCGATTTTTAAAGTGTCGCGGGCATTTTTTTCGCGCCGAATCTGTCGGAACGGCACGTGCGTATATTTTGACACGGCGCAGGTCCGTATGTAAAATTTGTACGTTACGAAACGTAACCAAATTTGCGTTTGAAAGTCGTGCGACTTCGTGGTCGCGAAAAATAAGTTGACACTGGATTTCGCATTTTGGGCTGTGTGTCGATTCGTTTCTTAAAATTCGAATTTGACAAAAACGGCCCGTCGATACTTAAAAAATTTACATAATACTTTAGTAAAGTCGTTTATTTATCGTTCGATCTTGACCGAAATCGACATGTGCGGTCTGCGGAGGTCGTCCAAAGCGGCGCTCACGTTATTTTCGAAATTATTTTTGCCACAGTTTCACGATCGCGACCGAAATCGACGCGCGGAATCAACCGCCCCCCAACTGAATTTGACGTTTTGACGGATTCTTCGATGTTTTTTTTTATAAAAACGACACCTAAAGTTTTTTTTCCATAAAAACTGTTCGTTGAACAAGAAGTCGCGCGTTTCAGAATTTGTTTTTTCTCGGCAAGTCTAATAAAAGAAGAGCCCTCGATTTTCACGGCCGCGTATTTATCTTCCGTTGACGGACTCGAAATTTTCAGTTGAAAATTAAAAGCGAAAATTAATTTAGTTCACCTCGAAACGGAGGTTTTCCGTCGTTGCACGCGAAACCGAAATTTTTATGGGGAAACTCGCGGTTTTCTCTTTTTTTTTGTTACTGCGCCGAAACAAACGGCTCGTGGAAATCGAACTTTTTCGCCGGGATTTGGCTTTAAAAAAAGAACCAAAAAAAAGCGATAGTTGTTCGTGTAATGTGTGAAAATAATAAACTTATAAACGTCAATTACGCCCCGAATTGTATACAAATGGCTCGTGATGTTTGAGAAAATCGCATTTTTTACGAATTCAGTTGTTTAATTTCCAGTAAAAACCGGAGTTATTCGTCGATTAAACATTTTCGTCCGTGCGAGTAATTCTCGAAGCAAATCAGTCGTCGATGACGTCACAATGCAGTCACGTACGCGGTATACGCGGGACTAATCGGTTGACAGTTTCGGCAAGACAATGAAATTTTGCAGGCGACTTTGATATACGACCGGTTCCGTCGGTTGAGTTCAAATTTTCGCGCGAAATCCGAAATATTCAGTCGAATCCACGTCGGTATTTGCGAGATTCGCGAAAAATCGACTCGACTCTAGATTGTTTTCTCTTTTTTTTTCAACGTAGCCAGTTTCGCGACAGATTTCCCATCGAAAGCGGGCAGGGGGGCGGGCGGGGGGGAAAGAAGATAACAAACATTCCACGTTTGTTAATTATTAATCTCTTACGTAAATCGAGGCATTCCTTTACCGACTGGAGCGCGGAAATTACGTAAGATTAATTTTTTGCACGTACAACCCACGCGTGTTAAGTATGTATTTACGTTAATTCGAAGAGATTACGGCCCAAGGAAAACCGGCGAACGGTAGCAATTAACGCCGTTATTTATTTATTATTTCTCGGGTCGAACGTTGCGCGAACACTTTTAAAAAGGCGAGCGCATCACGAAGAATGATTGTAATTTACGACCGTTTCTCATTATCGCATTTATCTATCTGTCAGGCTTTTCCATCGTGAATTTCTAAATTTAAATAATACATCTTTAATCACCTCATAACGGCTCCTTCGATAAATTAAAAACTCTCGTCCGCACGCGCACGTACGTACGTACGTACGTACACACACACACACGCACAGAGACACGCGGGAAAAAAAAAGAACGATTTTCTTCCGCGGCACCGCCGACAAAGACTGACGACGACGACAACGGAAAACAATCGCGAAACGAACGTGAATCACTTTATTACTAACACCTATGAGTTCACATCTTTAAAATAAGCGGACGCATCAACGTAAATTTTCCGAAGAAAAAAAACAAGCGACGACCGAACGGGAAACGACACGAGCTCCGTCGCCGTCGACAACGGACTACGTTAACAATTTTAACGAACGAGGAGGTAAACGTAAACATATGAAACAGACACCAAAACGCAGAATACGAAAGTGGCCGCGCCATCTGATGATGCTGCGTCGTTCGCGTCTCTCTCTCTCTCTCTTTCTCTCGCGACTTCGTAACCGAGACGTCGATTAGTTTTTCATTTTGTCGAAACGTAACGCCAGTCGCATGTAAATTTAGTCGGCATAACGAACGAACCCCGCCGCTCACTTGTTTTCTTCTTCTCAATTTAAAAAGCCGGTAACGGCTTTGCTCGACCGAAAAAAAACAAAAAAAACGAGCGTGTTCGGATGACGTTCCTTCACAACCTCGCAGGTAACGTTGATATTTCGGTCATTAGCAACAGTTTTCGTTTCTTTTCAATTTTTTCAGGGGGCGCGGTGCAAAGCTACCACCAACTGCTTTATGACGTCGCGCGCCAATCGCTTTCGTAAATCGCGGCGCGTGCGACGCCGCCGCCGTATCTATTCCAAAAGTTCCGTTTGTCCTTTACGTTTCCGCATAAGGCGACGATCGACCGCGCGCACACGCAAGCACTTGCACCTACGGTAGCGGTGTGTGCGCGCGTGAAAAAACTGCACGGCCGAAAAACGCCCCAAAACAAACAAACAACGCGTTTTTACCTGCTTTTCGCATTTTCGACGAAACTTGCCACGGCGCGTTTACAAAAACTCGACCGCCTCTCGATTAATTCGAACAGCGCCTCCGTTTATAAACGCCTCCGTCGGCGACCGTCCAACTCAAATCTACGTTAACGTCATTTCGATCGTGACGAAATTAAATTGGTCCTTCGAGCCGGATCGTCGACGCTCTCTGCCATTACATTGGTCCGCGACAAAGCAACAATCAGTTTCCGATATCGGTTTCGATTTGGCACGACCCACTTCGTCCGCGTTAAGGTCTTTGAACCTTCGAACGTCGACATTGTTGCGCGCGAACGAGTCGTCGTCGTCGATCACGTGTCGCAATCGGCGACAATCGAAGAACGATGCAAGTTCGCACGCGAATATATTACGACACTTGAAATGCGCGTCGAGCGCGAACGAAAGTCGCCTGTTGGTCCCGCGCGCCGGATCGATTTACTTACGTTTGCCATCAAAATCAACGTGAGCATGTTTTAGGGCTCGCTTCGTATTAGAGAACCGATTTAAACTGGCCGTCCTCGATTTCCTTTCGAAACGGCGAAGCCAGACAAACGTAACGCGTGACCTTGGCGTGGCGACGCGAATTAAATTTTCCGTTGCCCGCAACGCGCTAAGGATTGAGGTCGTTCGGGGCGTGAGGACGCACGCAACAAATGAGGGTTGTTCTTGAAAAAATAATAACAAACGCAAATTTAAATGAGACGAGGACGGCCGAAAGCCGTTCGAAGCTTCAGGTGTTTCTTGACGGCGCTGGTCCGTCGAGTCGGATCGTTTTAGTATTAATGCCCCCCCCTCATACGCGTAACAAACGTCCGCAAGGGCGAATTTTATTTTACGGACGACCCCGAAGCGGTTCAATGGACAACGCGCATCGCATCTGTCTCGTTCGAAACCGGTTCGCGCGTCCCCGGCCCCGATCGCTTGACGTTTACCGAGACGGCTGCGAATTCTAAATGCGAGCACCGTCGTTAAAAATTTAATGGAACATTAGAATCGATGTAATCAATAAATTAGAAGTTGACGAAAAAAGAGGTCGAATTCGACGAGCCGGCAAAATTTACGACCGGCTACGAAACCGGTCAAAAAATCCGGTTGGAGGCGCGGAGTACTCTTTTACTTTCGTTTTGGACGATCCGCAGTTTAGTTATGACTGTACGTACGTAAAGTAATCGCGCAAATCCAGAGCTCGCTAATTAAGCTGTTCCAAGCCTTACGGACGAAGAGCGTCCCCAGCTCATGTTAGCGTCCAAATCGTCTAGGGAGAACTGAAGCAAAACACGTCGCCCAACAACGAAAATGCTTACGCACAACAAAGCAAAAAATAGGGGAGAAAATTCGGCCGAACTTAACCGAACGCGTCCGGGGGATAACCGACGAAATCCGCGAAACGGCAAAAATCGCGACTTCAATTCCGGCCGAGGCGAGGGGGATGCAAAATGCGCCGCCGCAAACGCGCACCACCGCAAATATTCCTGCGGCTTAGTTTTTATCGCGACCGCACCGTCCATAAAAGGACAACCGGTCGTTTCCTTTTTACGCGTTATGGAAATTTTTATTACGGCCCCGTTCTCCGTTCCGCAACTGGGCGTCCGCGTAGAACAATGAAATAATCGGTTACGGGGGCCTCTAGAAAGTGCGCGTTTCGCAGACCGTAACAATTATTCTATATTATTATTACTCAACGATATCGCGTTCTCAACGTTAGCCTTAATTGTCATATTAAGTGCGCGATCATTAGCGACGGACCTTGAATTTCTTCGGACATCGACGGCGCGCACTCGTATCGTTTATTATTCAAATTAATTTTATCAATCGGGCTTCGAACTTTGAAACTCGACGACGAACCGGGCCAGGAAGGCCGGGGGGGTTAGAAAATTAGTGCCAACCCCCGACCCGCACGGGAAAACTCCGGGCGGTCGTGTCAATTTAATCGTTAATTGCCGGTTCGTTTTGCGGGTTTTACGCGACTTTATAAGGATGCAAATAATTGCCAAAGCTCGCGCTCATTAGAAGGTGGAGGAAATGATGAATTAAGACGGGAAACCCCCAAGACGAAACCGTGCGCCAATTCCGATTCCTGATATAATTTTCAATTTTCGCCGCCCCTAATCGAATTGTGCGATTTCGCGTCGAAATGAAAATTGCATCGAGTCGGTGGGGGGCATGTCGAATTGGAAGCCTCAGAAAATTCCGGGACGAAGTTCTTTTTAGTTCGAACATCGTCTTGTTTATTGTGCTCTCCAGCGGATAAAGTAAATAGGAAAACGGGAACATTTCTTCTAGTGGACGAGCGCGATGCAAACTGCCGTACGCGTCGTTTCGCGATCGATTTTGATATGGAAATATAATATAATATATATATATATATATATATATATATATCTCTCTCTCTCTCTCTCTCGATATCCCTACACGCAAAAGCACAAACCAATAAATATACGGGAGATTGCGTTTCGAACAAACAAACGTCTTTAGAGTTAGTTGGGCCACGAGGACGGCGTCCTTCGTTTGTTTTTCGACGCATCGCAATTTTCGCGCGGAAACGCTTTAAACGCGACCCAATTTTCCCAAGGCGTAGACGGTGCGAGTTTCAAACGTATCCCGATGGTGAATCGGCAACGAATCAAATTCGACCGGCGCAGTAAACCGGTCTAACCGGTAATTCTAACCGATCGCCTGAATAATTACGAGGAACGTTTGCGGCGCGGTCGATTCCTTGATTAGGTGCTCTGTGAGAAATCGCCGGCGCGCCGTCCATTTTCGAAAATTATGGGAATTAAACGGGGCGCAGAAGCGTTTGTTCGACGAGTTTTCGATTTGTTTCGGTCGAGAAGCGCGCTCGCTTAATGGGCGGTTTTTCCAACGCGTAGACGGTACGATACGAGTTTCAAACGTCTCTCGGTGGTAAATCGGCGACGAATCGAATTTGACCGGAATTTTCGGTCGGCGTAAACCGGCTTAAAATTGGGTCGCGGGAACGATAAAAATAACGAAAAAATTTCTCTCGACCAGATTTACGATAAACCGACTTTTGAACCAATGTTCTTCCGTTGCGATTCACAATCGAAACGCGTCACTTGCTCTGGTCGACACGTCGACCGGGTTTGTCGCGTTCGCGACCCGCCAATAATCCGAGACTTTTAACCGGCCCAAGGGCCGCGAAAATCGAAAACCGGCGAGTCGACGATTCTAACCGGTCGCCTGAATAATTACGAGGAACGTTTGCGGCGTGGTCGATTCCTTAATTAGGCGCTTTGTGAGAAGTCGCCGACGCGGCGTCCATTTTCGAAAATAATGGGAATTAAACGGTTCGACGAGTTTCCGATTTGTTTCGGTCGAAGCGCGCGCGCGCGCTCGCTCAACGGCCGCGGGCCGGTTGAGAAATTTGGCTCGCGCCGTTTGATCGAAAACCGGAGTCGCGACCCGCGTCGCTCGAAAAAAAAAACGAGAAATTTTTGCCGTTTCGAAATTAACGACGCGGAACTGACCGCTCGAACGGCCGCGTTCGATCGTCCCTTAAATTTGATCGACACGTCGACCGGTGTTTGGGCTTTGTTAGTTTTAAATAAATATAATATTAGTTTTCTACCCATAATCATAAGTCACACCCTTTTTGACAGGGCAATAAATATTAGAATTTATGCGTCTGGGAATTCGAATTAGTTTAAGGGTTGCAGCTGGACTTTAAAAACAATAGTTTCACTTTGACCGCTACGTTTGAGCTATTCAGACTGCGTCAAATGTAAAATAACAGTAAATAGCAAAATAAAAAATTAGTAGATGGAACTTCTTTGTTTCCATCAAAACAAAACCCATCTGTGATGGTAAACGGTCCTTCGATAGTCTCACAACCGGGTTTGTCGCGTTCGCGACCCGCCAAAAATCCAACTTTTTACCGGCCCAAGGGCCGCGAAAAACCGGAAACTCGTTGGCGAGTCGACGGTTCTTCTAACCGGTCGCCTGGTTAATTGCGAGGAATGTTTGCGGCGCGGTCGATTCCTCAATTGGGCGTTTCGAGAGAAGTCGTCGGCGTCCATTTTCGAAAATAACGGAAACTAAACGGGGCGCAGAAGCGTTTGTTCGACGAGTTTCCGATTTGTTTCGGTCGAGAAGCGCGCTCGCTTAATGGACGCTAGTCGGTTTTTCCAGCGCGTAGACGGTACGAGTTTCAAACGTATCCCGATGGTAAATCGGCAACGAATCAAATTCGACCGGAATTTTCGACCGGCGCAGTAAACCGGTTAAAACTGGGTCGCGCGAATGATCGAAAACCGAGTCGCGATTCACCATCGAAACGCGTCACGTCAATCGGGTTTGTCGCGTTCGCGACCCGCCAAAAATCCGAGACTTTTAACCGGCCCAAGGGCCGCGAAAATCGGAAGCCGGCAAGTCGACGATTCTAACCGGTCGCCTGAATAATTACGAGGAACGTTTGCGGCGCGGTCGATTCCTTGATTAGGCGCTTTGTGAGAAGTCGCCGCTGGCGCGCCGTCCATTTTCGAAAATAATGGGAATTAAACGGTTCGACGAGTTTCCGATTTGTTTCGGTCGAAGCGCGCGCGCGCGCTCACTCGCTTAACGGCCGCGGGCCGGTTGAGGAATTTGGCTCGCGCCGTTTGAACGAAAACCGGAGCCGCGACCCGCGTCGCTCGAAAAAAAAAACGAGAAATTTTTGCCGTTTCGAAATTAACGACGCGGAACTAACCGCGCGAACGGCCAAGTTCGATTTGATCGACACGTCGACCGGGTTTGTCGCGCTCGCGACCCGCCAAAAATCCGACTTTTTACCGGCCCAAGGGCCGCGAAAAACCGGCAACTCGTTGGCGAGTCTACCAATCGTTTTTTCGTGCAAATAAAAAAAAGGCACGATTTCAAATTTCAAAGACGTTTAAAAACTAACATTTCTACGACAAACACATCAAACAAACAAAGAATCACCTGCGGCCATGTCCATGGAGGGGCCCATCGCGCGACACGCACCGCACACCACCGTCTCCGTCATCATCGTCGTTCGAAATGTCTCCCAACGCCGGCCGGCCATGGGGGAATCGATCGAGGAAAATGACGTAAACGCTCTCCTCCCGCACAAACACACACACACACATATAGTTTTAATGATCCAGATACCAATTTAATTAAATTGTTTTACTTATTTTTAGCCGGCTCGATTGTGTGTACTTGCGTATGCATTACGTGATTCTCTATAAATCGAATTTTCCTTTGAACTTTGTTGACCACGCCGGGGGGGACGATACACGCGAACCGTGTATCTGTTAAATTAGGGGATAATTCGTGACAGTTTTGGGGACGTTGCGAACATGGAAATTGAGCGGACGTCACTTGACGGGTCTCGATGAAAACTTCGCGAGAAAACTTTTCATTCGTATTCGAACTTTTGAAGGCCCCGACCTTACGCGGGCGAAAAAAAAACCCTAATTAAATGTCGACGTCGCCGAGAAATACGTCGAGCAACGAAAATTGTAAATAATTAAATAGCGACGCGTCCTTCGCCAGTCAGTCGACACTTACATCAGGTCCGTGCATAAAGCTCCTAAAACCGGGTAATAATAACAGATGTCGCTCGCGTCTTTGCAATTAGGCAATTTTTAAAAGATGTAAAGTTCTAAACCATAAACTCCACTTGTAATTTCGAATCGATTGCGCGGACCCGATAAAACCGTCAACCGACACGAACGTGTCCAACAAAGTAAATGTTAGGTTAGGGTCGGGACATGTGACCTATAACGTACACGTCTCGACGGTTATCTTATCGGTATCGGGGCAATTTGGACGCGACGCCGACGATCTGAACGACGCTCGAGCCCTTTTTGCTTCTTATCGCATAATACGCTTACGGACACATTGCAAGTTCACGTATGGGGGGGGGGTTGTTTCGAGCGGCGCGACGCGACGACGAACGAGTCGTTTAAATTTACGTTTACACGTTTGAGCGATTTGCATTCGAAGGTCGTGTTTGTCCGCACGCCAAGAGCAACGACGTTACCTTATAAACGACAACTAAATTAGAAGGGCTCGCAATTTAAATATTTCACCGACGCAGCTGGGTGGGGTCGTTAAGAAATTGCGAAAACGAATCCATCCTCGCGTCGCTTGTTTTTTTCAAACGCGACGAGAGGCCGAAAAGAGATGGTCAAAAAACAACGACGATGGGTTCCCGAAAACGTTGGGACGAAACGCCTGCTCGTCGGCGGCTTGCGAGGCAAGTTTTCCTCTCCGCGGCGAATTCGAGTACTAAACGCGGCACCCAGTTCATATTCAAGAGACGAACAAAATGAAGCTCCGAACCAAGAGCCTTTGACCAAGAATTTAGATGAAGCTCCCCCGCGTGTGATCAAAACGGTGCCGAAGAGATGACTGAATGAGCCAAACAATTGCCGATGGCAGTTCAGGAAGAATTCTTCTTTGTTGGCGCTCCAGTCCGGAACTTGCCAAAACGACGACGCGTTCGCGGATCGCACCACCAAGACGCGAAAAATTGCCCACTCTCTCGCTCGTTCCAAAAAGCCACCGACGAACGATCGAGAACTGAAAGTTCACCATCAGCAAGCCGAACGCGAATCTGCAGATTGCTCCCAAATTCTCAGATTAATCGCGACACCGATGGGGGCGCGCGGGCGCCCCAAGAACCCCTTGGAGGGTTTCATCAAGTCACCAACCGGTTATCGGTTCGATTTTCAATGAACGAACAGAGAGAACGAATCCATCCTCGCGTCCCTTTTTTTTCTTCAAACGCGACGAGAAGCCGAAAAAGTTGGTCGAAAAACAAAGGATGTGTTCCCGAAAACGTTGGCTTTCTCGTCAAGTTTTCCTCTCTGTGGCGAATTCGAGTACAAAAAACGCGGCACCCAAGTTGTTCGATCGAGAGACGATCAAAATGAAGCCGTGACCCATTTTTCGGCCACCGAAGCTCCTCCGAACGAGAATTCGGATGAAGCTACCTCGCGCGCGCGAGATCAAGACGTTGCCGAAGAGACGATCGAACGAGCCAAACAATTGCCGCACGCAATATTATTGTCGATGGGGAGTTTAGGAAGAATTACTTCCACGGCCGACCAATCCCTCTTTGTTGGCACTCCCGAGTCCAGAACGGGGGGTAAATCTCCAAAACAAAATTATGCCCACAAGACTTCCAACGACTAAAGACTTTCGGGGACTTCCAGGGATTTTTAAGGTTATCCGGGGACTTTTAAAGACTTCCAGTGATTTTTAAACATTTTCAGGGACTTTTAAAGACTTCCAGGGACTTTCGAAGACTTTCAAAGTCTTTCGGGGATATTCAAGGATTTCCAGAGCCTTTCGAAGACTTTCAGGGATTTTCAAGGATTTCCAGAGACATTCAAAGATTTCCAGGAACTTTCAAAGACTTCCGGGGATTTTTAAGGATTTCCAGAGACTATCAAAGACTTCCAGGGACTTTCAAAGATTCCCAGAGACTTTCAAAGTCTTCCAGGGACTTTTAAAGATTTCCAGGGGCTTTTAAAGACTTCCGGGAATATTCAACGATTTCCAGAGACTTTCAAAGACTTCCAGGGATTTTCAAGGATTTCCAGAGACTTTTAAAGATTTCCAGGGACTTTCAAAGACTTCCGGGGATTTTTAAGAACTTCCAGAGAATTTCAAAGACTTCCAGGGATTTTTAAGGACTTCCAGGGACTTTCAAAGAGTTTCAGAGACTCCCAGAGACTTTCAAAGACTTCCAAGGACTTTTAAAGACTTCCGGGAATATTCAAGGATTTCCAGAGACTTTCAAAGACTTCCATGGATTTCCAGAGACTTTTAAAGATTTCCAGGGACTTTCAAAGACTTCCTGGGATTTTTAAGGACTTCCAGGGACTTTCAAAGACTTCCAGAGACTTTCAAAGTCTTCCAGGGACTTTCAAAGACTTCCAGGGACTTTTAAAGACTTCCGGGGATATTCAAGGATTGCCAGAGACTTTCAAAGACTTCAGGGATTTTCAAGGATTTCCAGAGACTTTTAAAGATTTCCGGGGATTTTCAAGGATTTCCAGAGACTTAAAGATTTCCAGGGACTTTCAAAGACTTCCTGGAATTTTCAAGAACTTCCAGAGAATTTGAAAGACTTCCAGAGACTTTCAAAGTCTTCCAGGGACTTTTAAAGACTTCTGGGAATATTCAAGGACTTCCCGAAACTTTTAAAGACTTCCCGAGACTTCCAGGAACTTTTAAAGATTTCCGGGGATATTCAAGGATTGCCAGAGACTTTTAAAGATTTCCAGGGACATTCAAAGACTTCCGGGTATTTTTAAGATCTTCCAGAGAATTTCAATGACTTCCAGGGATTTTTAAAGATTTCCAGGGACTTTCAAAGAGTTTCAAAGACTTCCAGAGACTTTCAAAGTCTTCCAGGGACTTTTAAAGACTTCCGGGGATATTCAAGGATTTCCAGAGACTTTCAAAGACTTCCAGGGATATTCAAGGATTTCCAGAGACTTTCAAAGACTTCTAGGGATTTTCAAGGATTTCCAGAGACTTTTAAAGACTTCCCGACACTTCCAGGAACTTTTAAAGTCTTCCAGAGACTTTCAAAGACTTCCAGGATTTGATCTTTTAAACATTTTCAGGGACTTTAAAAACTTCCGGGGATTTTCAAGGATTTCCAAGGACTTTTGAAGACTTCCAGGGACTTTCAAAGTCTTCCAACGAGAACTACCCCTCAGTTCAGAACTTGCCAAAACGACGACGCGTTCGAAGATCGCACCACGAAGACGCGAAATTGCCCATTCTCTCGTTCTTTCGTTTTCTCGTTCTCTCATTCTCTCGAGAACTTGAAGTTCTACATCAGCAAACTGAACGTAACTCTGCAGATTACTCGGGAAATCGAATCGACGTCGATGGGGGGGGACGACGACCCGAGAACCCTTCGAAGGGTTTCAAGTTGCCGACCGGTTGAACAACAGACACAAAGACCTCGAAGGTGTACCGCTTTTGTGCCGCACGAACGCATAATTATAACGAAAAAGGGCGTGTCCCGTCCCCCTCCGTCACTCTCGATGCAAGAGGGTTAAAAAATATAAATAAACGGCGAGATTTTCGGGTCGGCGGAGAACAACGTTCCCGACGTAAAAAAACAAAAGAAAAAAAAACGCTCTAATCCCCGCAAGGCGTAAAACAAACACCGTGTCACGGTTGTGCACGATTACGAAATTCTTAAACAAACTCCCATAATAAATCTATTTTTGTCTCGGTTATGTACTCGTGTCGGTTCCGATAAGGGCGCCGCTTTTCCTCCTTTGTTTGCGTAAAGACGGTTTCGCGTTCGAAAAATCCGCGCCGGTTGGCTCGGTGGGAGACGATCGCGCGTTGCCATCTCGCGAGATGTTTACAAATCAGTTTTAATTATTTCTGCTTTAAACGGGCCTCTCCCCCTCGCATCTCGGCTACAAGTCGAGAATCGGAAGCGTTAATCGATAAATTAATATAATTAATTCGTTGCCCGAGCGAAATAGTTGTGGTAGAGGTGCGATAATCGATGGGAGGCTTAAATTACAAAAAAAAGGTGGAATGCCCGGCTATTTTTAAACTTACTCGTAAATTAACAACTGGAGCCCACTATTTATCCAGCCACTATCATTATGTAATACATTTTTCTTCACAAAAATAGAAATTCTATTTCAAGTTTTTATGTGCGGAACTAGAACTAAAACATATACCTACAAATAAAAAGCAAACATCGTAGACGTACCACCACCCTATAGATCTACACGTAAATCTCGATCGATCAATAAAAGTTCGGCAATCGACAAATTACTCCAACGGATGCCGAATTTTTGATCGTCGCGTCGTCAACAATTAATTTTTCATTAAACAAGCAGCACCCTTACCTTATTCGTGGCGGATGGTGTGTGGTAAGTAAAGGTGGTACGAGTCTTCGCAGTCTCCGAACTGAGCTTGGCAGGGGTCTTAGCACCGCTTGAGGGGTCAGCGCCTCGGGTCACTTCCAGACTTTCGGGCACCGTTTGCAGAGTGGAGCGCATGGCTGTCGACATGGTCCCCACTCGTCTTTCTTGCCGTTCTTCACATTACCTGCAATTAATTTAGACGTCAATCGTTTCGAGTAAACAAGAAATCCAGCTAGATTCGACGACGATATGTGCAAACAAAGTTGTTTGGTTGTAAGGCGCGGGTCGAACGCGCGAACATTCTAGAATTACGACTCGTCCCTCACGTGTCGACTCGCGAGTCGCGTCGAAAAATACGGACCGCGCTTGCGGTTTAAAAAAATATATTTTTGGCCAACAGACAGACGGACCGGACCGGAACGGCCCCAATCGGCGTCGTCCTCGACGCCAACGTCGACAAACCCATAAAAAGCGAGGTCGGCGACACAAGCACGAGATTAAACTTCTACGGCTTCTTCGCAAACAAACCTAGCCGAACACCTCGCGTCCCCGTGGTCCGTTGCAAGTGCGGTCCCTCTTTCCGCTTTCGTCGCAAACGAATTTAAGCAGCGTCGCACGTTTAATAACGCACTTAACCCCGTTCGTACCGTCTTAGCCCGCGCGGCGCCGTTTTCCCAATCGTTTCGAGCGCCAATTTATCCGTCTCTCCGTGCCCGAGCGACTTTCCGCGACCCAATTACCGGACCAGAAATTAGCTTGAAATGTCAAATATTCGCCGTGCGCGGATGCGGTTAACCGATTAGATGCGGCGTTACGATCGGGCGAAGTTCCTTGGCGTCCATCAATTACGGCTCCATTACAATAATTAATTTGACGTGCCGACCGTTCACCGACCGCTCCCCCCCCCCGCCCCGAACCCTTTCGCAATCGAAGGTGTCTGTAAATTCGGACCGCGTTTAACTTCCAATTAACCCTTTAACTTGACGCCCGTCCAGACGTAGGTATGTAATTTTAAGGAAAACAAGTGAAAATCGACAGAGTTGGGGGGGGGGGAGGGCGAGACGTTGTCAACGTGCACGCGGCCCTTTTCGACATTGTTAAAATTTATTATACCTCGTTTCCGATCGATTCGGGAGAAAACTAATAATCGAAGGGGAAAATCACGTCCAATATATAATTAATTAAATTGTTCCAAATCGTGCCGTTTTGAACACTTGTTCGGGCGGTCACATTTCCACACATAGGAGGTGTGTGGAGTACTTTAGCTCTTCGCGCGAGCATTTTTCAGCGGACAACGCCACGAAGTTTGGTCGATTTGGAGGGACGAAGAAAACGAATTCCTTCCAAATCGTCGACGCTTATTTACACGAACGTAGCATAAATGTTATAAGTGATATACAACGCCGATTTTACCGAAACGCGTAAGACAGTCGGAACAGCTCGTTTTCGCCAAAAAAAAAGTGGCGCTTACGATAATCTACGCCAAAACTGCGCCCATAAAGCACGACGTCATTAATTACGTCCACGACTGTACTGTATTCGCCGTGTACAGTCGGGCGCAAAGTTAATGTCGCGAATCACGAGCACCTCGCGGACAATACGAAATCCACCGAAAAGTGTGGTATATTTTACTACAAGCCGGACAAATTATAAATCGAACTTTCAACACAGATTTACATCTGTGGCCGCGAGAGCCCGACGAAAATTACGTAAAGAGCATATTTCTAGCAAATACAATTATCTAAAACTAAACCCCTTCATTTTATTTTTCGTATTAGGTTTGTTTTTATTGATTTTGTGGCCTTGTCGAGCAAGAGAGAGTGAGCTTTACGAGAAAGGGTGCGCTTCAAAGAAGATTTTATCTGGAAAACGCAACGCAGATGAAAACTGCACGTACTTTTGAATGTGTGGATCGATAAAGGGCCTCGAAATCGATTTAGGAACAAAAGCGTTTTTTTTTTCCCTAAATTACGTATTAATGTTACACCGAAAAGTTGTTAATAAAAAATCGCGGAGAACTGTATTATCGACAAAATTCCCTAAGATACAAAATTTTGGCCAGACTCACGGTTACGGAGGGAGATAAAAACGAATGCCATCTTATTATCAAGTTGGCGACCGAACGACAACATCGCCACCACCACTCCCGGAAGCTCACTTCTACGCTTACGACTTTCCTCCCACCCGCCCTCCTTCAAAACCCAAAATGCCATATCTATTGCCGAGGGATAAATCTCGCTGGAAATCTTGTGTACATAACACGGGAAGTCTTTAAAAGTCTCTGGAAGTCATTGAAAGTCTTTGGAAGTACCTGGAAGTCATTAGTCGTTGGAAGTTTTGTGTACATAACACTGGAAGTCTCTAAAAGACCCTGGAAGTCTATGGAAGTCTTTAAAAGACCCTGGAAGTCTTTAGTCATTGGAAGTCTTGTGTACATAACACTGGAAGTCTTTAAAAGTTCCTGGAAGCCTCTGGAAGTCTTTAGTCGTTAGAAGTCTTGTGTGCATAACACTGGTAGTCTTTAAAAGTCCCTGGAAGTCTTTAAGTTTCTGGAAGTCCCTGGAAATTCTTAAAAATCCAAGGAAGTCTTTGAAAGTCCCTAAAAGTCTTTAGTCGTTGGAAGTGTTTAAAAGTCCCTGGAAGTATTTAGTCGTTGAAAGTCTTGTGTACATAACACTGGAAGTCTTTAAAAGACCCTGAAAGTATCTGGAAGTCCCTGGAAATCCTTAAAAATCCAGGGAAGTCTTTGAAAGTCCCTGGAAATCTTTAGTCGTTGGAAGTGTTTAAAAGTCCCTGGAAGTCTTTAGTCGTTGAAAGTCTTGTGTACATAACACCGGAAGTCTTTAAAAGACCCTGGAAGTCTTTAAGTCTCTGGAAATCCTTAAAAATCCAAGGAAGTCTTTGAAAGTCCCTGAAAGTCTTTAGTCGTTGGAAGTGTTTAAAAGTCCCTGGAAGTCTTTAGTCGTTGAAAGTCTTGTGTACATAATACCGGAAGTCTTTAAAAGACCCTGGAAGTCTTTAAAAGGCTCTGGAAGTCCCTGGAAATCCTTAAAAATCCAAGGAAGTCTTTGAAAGTCTTTAGTCGTTGGAAGTGTTTAAAAGTCCCTGGAAGTCTTTAGTCGTTGAAAGTCTTGTGTACATAACACTGGAAGTCTTTAAAAGACCCTGGAAGTCTTTAAGTCTCTGGAAGTCCCTGGAAATCCTTAAAAATCCAATGAAGTCTTTGAAAGTCCCTGGAAATCTTTAGTCGTTGGAAGTGTTTAAAAGTCTCTGGAAGTCTTTAGTCGTTGAAAATCTTGTGTACATAACACTGGAAGCCTTTAAAAGACCCTGGAAGTCTTTAAGTCCCTGGAAATCCTTCAAAATCCAATGAAGTCTTTGAAAGTCCCTGGAAATCTTTAGTCATTGGAAGTCTTGAGTAAATAACACTGGAAGTCTTTAAAAGACCCTGGAAGTCTTTGAAAGTCCCTGGAACTCTTTACTCGTTGGAAGACTTGTGTATATAACACTGGAAGTCTTTAAAAGTCCCTGGAAGTCCTTCAAAATCCAATGAAGTCTTTGAAAGTCTTTGGAATTCCCTGGAAGTCTTGTGTACATAACACAGGAAGTCTTTAAAAGTCTCTGGTAGTCCCTGGAAATCCTTAAAAATCCCTGGAAGTCTTTGAAAGTCCTTGGAATTCCCTGGAAGTCTTTAGTCGTGGGAAGTCTTGTGTACATAACACAGGAAGTCTTTAGAAGGCCCTGGAAGTCTTTAAAAGTCTCTGGTAGTACCTGGAAATCCTTAAAAATCCCCGGAAGTCTTTGGCATTCCCTGGAAGCCTTTAGTCGTTGGAAGTCTTGTGTACATAACACAGGAAGTCTTTAAAAATCTCTGGTAGTCCCTGGAAATTCTTAAAAATCCCTGGATGTCTTTGAAAGTCCTTGAAAGTCTTTGGAATTCCCTGGAAGCCTTTAGTCGTTGGAAGTCTTGTGTACATAACACATGAAGTCTTTAAAAGTCTCTGGTAGTCCCTGGAAATCCTTAAAAATCCCTGGAAGTCTTTAAAAGACCCTGGAAGTCTTGTGTACATAATTTTTTTTTGGAGATTTACCCCTCGTCTATTGCACAGTTCGAGTGGATAGACTATAGATTTATTTATATACACGCTCGTCGAGTTTGATCTGCGCGCATTTAAGATTTCAACACGTCGACTGCCACAACCGCGAGACGACTCGTAGTTTGCGCTGTTGCCTAGGACGCCAACTACGGGTTGTCTCGTAGTAAGAACTTAACAATATATTACGATCAAATCAAGTGGGCTTTTTACGTCGGGATCCTGAAAGCTAGCGTGGCGCAGTCGACGCGCTAATATCGTCGTTTGTCGATTTTTTTCCGCGAACGCGCCCCGACTCGCCCAAAATTTGTACGGGGGTGGGGGGGGGCACGCGCGACGCGCGTCCTTTCGTCGCCGTAGAGAATCCAGCTTTGGTCCGAAAATGACGGGGAAAAAATGCAACCTACACACAAGATGGAATTCCATCGGACCATAATTTTCGTCCGCTTTCTTTTCTCGTTCGAAACGGCCCCGCGCTGTTTACGCAACGCCGCGATGAGGTAACGACGGAGGTTTTCACCTGACGGTTACGCTGTTCCGGAAGGTGCCGTCGCGAAAATAACGAGGGGGAGAGAGTTGGTGGTTGCGCCACGAATTCTTGAATCGAGACTCGACGCGAACGTCTCGCTTCCTCATCGGATTCCCACGACCGCGTCGGAGGAGAGCAAGTAAACATTATTAATATTTATTATTTTACGACCGTAGCGGTTTGTATCTTATCCTTGTGGTGTAACGCGACCGGTCGTTTTATTTTACTTTTTTTTTTTTTTAATCTGTCGGTGTGGGCAGATAGGATTTCTAATAACGAGAAACGCGCACCGTGAATTGGAACGACCTTGATAAGTTTAATAAGTTCATTATAATTAATTGCAATTGGCGACAATTATTTAAAGAAATATTATATTGACGATAGTTCGGTCGATTCACTTAAACGAAGCACGAGACGCAGATAACCCCCCCCCCCCCCCCCCCCCTCCGGCCACGTGCTACGGAACGAAGTTTTACACGTTGGCGCTTAATTAATTAATTAATTAGTCGACGGATTCACGGACAATGCCAATGCCGAACCCCTCGTCCACCCCACGTAGAAACGCCACTTTCCTCCCATGAGATTATAATTGTATATAACTGATCGCATTTACACATTGTTTTACCTTTAAAAGTTTCATGTTTGGAACGTGTTAACTTTACATCGATTACTCTTAATTTAAACAATTGACAGTTTAAATTTCGAAATTAACCCAACAAAACGCCGCGATTTGGGAAATAATTAGAAAAATTAAAATAAAATTGATGGAGCGTTCCAATTTCTGACACGTTTCGGCATTAAACATTAATGTAATCAATTGCGGACGCTATCGATGACTGTTTATTTCGAAATCTAGGACGCCTGCATAACTAAATACACGATACAGTCGAGCATCGATGCGACGCGTCGACGCGATATTGTTTAATTTAATTGAAAAAGGGGCGTTTCTTTCCCCCTTGAAAAATTGGCAAGTTACTCGAAACAAAACAAAAAACCGTCGGAAAGACGTCGAAAAAATATTAAAAAAAAACAAACCGTCCGTTGCGTTAGTGCCGGAGTCGATTTATATCAATTCGAGCGACGGCTTTCTAAACATAACCCAAAGTGGGACTAATCGATACCTACGGAAACAATTACACGGCCGCATCAATATTAAATTAACAAGAGGCGATTTTCGCCATCGATCGACAATCTTCAAAAATTTCCATTAATTTAGGAGTAAGCGGTGCCGCACTTCGATTCTGTTCGCGGTTTTTAATTGGGGGTGGGGGGTGGGTCGATTAATTTAATTAATTAAATCGATTAATTCACGGGCCGTCAGGTCGCGATTAATTCGCGGAATTGAATTAATCCGCGGATTAAATTGATCGACCCCCCCCCCAATTAAAAACCGCGAACAAAATCGGATAAAACGGGGGCGCGTCCGCGAAAACACGAAAGCCATTTTCCTCGACCGTCAAAAACAAAACAATTCTACCCGTAAGCTTCGTCTAAAATTAAAAAAACTAAAAAAAACAAACAAAACAAAACTAGGCGCGCGTCGCGGGACGACGTCGCACGCTTAGTTCGCAGGTTAAGGGCGGATAGCCGTCTCGCCGGCTTGGCGACCTAACGCGTTTCTGTTTTACCGCCGAAAAAAGTCTCGCATCGAAAACTTTAACAATTCTCGTACGCTTTTCAAACAGACAATCAACGATAACGGCACAAAATGCAACAGACGCGACGAGTCTATGTTACGCAAATGTTAAAAATAAATGTTTTAAACAAAAAAAAGGACATCGATATCGAGTTCGCATGAAAAAATAAAGCGCCGCAGCAACAAGCCTGCGTTACGATGGCAAAAAGTCCAAAGAAAACTCGAACTTTCTAAACGCGACGTCGGAAAATCGGCGATTTACGACAACAAAAGCTGAGCGACGCTCTTTTTTTTTAAATTGTTAAAAACACGCGGACGGAACGGGACGGGCAGAATTTCCTTCTGAGGGAGGGAGGTGGGGGGGGGGGGGCACGTGTCGTTTTTAGCATTCTCACTTTTTAATTAGATGTACAATTAATATAATGTTAAACGTTAACGTCACAACCCATACAGAAACAAATGACAAACGTATTCGGACGCGGCCAACGCAACACATCGTAAAAGCAAACTTTCGGCCGCATTCTGAAACAAGACCCCCCCCCCCACCGCCCTAAGTAAGGCTGCCGCTACGAACAAAATGGCCGATAAACTAATAATAAAATAATTACGTTATCCTCCGCGAAGTAATTTGCGTAGTGGGTAAATAGAAAGCGAAACAACATGTCGACCTTTCGGTTTAATATTGAAGTTCGAAAACTGGCTTTTACGCGAATAATTATCCGTGCGTGGCGGCCCTCCCCGGAAAGATCAAAGCGGCCGCTTTCAAAATGTTAACGAGCGAAGAATTTCATTTCGAGGATCGCCAGATATTGGGGCCCAACGCGATTCGGATAGTTTCTTTCGAACGGCGAAAGCGCGCGCGGGGCGGCGGCTTTTGAAAAAAAAAACCCGTTAAACGAATTCGTATTAGACACAAAAAAAAACGTCGTCGACGTGGCCCGCTTTCTAAATTGCACGAACGGAACGGGAAAAAGACGACAGTCGGATTTGCCGCGCGGCCACCTTCGATAAACCACGAAAAGGTCGTTAATTTTTTATTAAGGGCACAACAATGTAAGCGTTTTTCCCGAATATGCCACGAGGCAATTGACGTAATCGCTTTTTAAAACATTGAATAACTTATCAAAAGAGGGGCAAATCAATTTTTTTTTTCCCTAGAACGGTCGAGACAAGGACGCCCTTCCTTGCGTCACCGACAGTCAAACACGTCACGCTTTAGTCGCCGACTAGAAAAAAATAAATAAATTAGAAAGCAAAAAACTTGGACGCGTCGCGGCCTTAACGCAATTTCCCGTCCGTTTGGTCGGTTGATCAAGTTGCGGCTTTCTAAATTGATGCGCAAACAAAACTAAAAAGGGGGAGATTTACAACGATTACGGGGGCTCATTATGTTCCCATTATCGTCGAGAAAAGCCGCGCGCGCGCCGGCCGCGTTCCCGTTAATTTTCAATAAAACCACGATCAATCATATTCCGTGTAATGTTAGTAACAAACAAACAATATTCTCTCGCATCCTCATCACGATAAAATAACAATAATAAGAATTAATAATATGTACACGAACCATTTGACGTCCGGTCAAAAGGTTAAACCGATAGGAGGCCGACGTTCGCGTTTTAATAAACGCCAATCGATGCAAGAAAAATCAAACGAGTCGGCCGGTGACGACGTATCGACGTTCGTTCGTTTTTACTTAAAAAAAAAAAGAAGAACGTAATCAGAACATAAACGATGGGAAATTAAAAGCACGCGTATTCGATTAAAACGGTTCGCAAACGCCGATATTTGACCCCTAATTTTTTTTTAAATGTACAGGGCACGGCAAGAAAATTAGGTCCCCGAATCCGTTGCATTTCTCCCCGAAATTTGATTTAATTTAATTAAAGCGGCGCAAAAAAAAACGATTCGTTAATTTCCCAATAGAATCGTTTGACCCAGATTTTTTTCGCGGTTTGGGAAAATTTTGGGCACAATAAGGATCAGGAGCAGGGGGCGGGGGCGGGGAGAAGAGATGTTTTACGATGAAGGCGCACTCGAGAGGGTCTAAACCTTAATTAAACCTTAAACCTCCCGCGCACTTCTATTGTTTCGAGACGTGACCTATTCGGTTTTCGAATCGCAAAAAATCAAAAGGTAAATTTTGTCCGTAAACGAATGCATCGAAACGGTAAAATCTCTCAAAATAAGAGAAATTAAAAAAAAAAAAATCAAAAAACATTTAAAAAAAATTAAAATCCAGATGTAATTTTTTAAAATAATTACGTAGAATGCCGACTAAGACTGCCGCCGCCGCGACTGCCACTTGTCTCTGTAACAGACTATCAGAAAAAAAATTAGAAACTTCTAAATTTTTCTTTCTATTTTCTACCTTTTTCTCGTCGTCGTTTTTCCTATTTTGACAATTTTCAGCGTAGATTTTTCCTTTGACTGTGAACCTGCATCATTTACGTACCTATACTTACACATCATATTTCACTGTGATCGTGAAATTGAATTGTTGAATGTTTGAGGGAGCCCTAACCAAGAGCCTAAACAAGCTCGATTTTCAGAGAATTCGTGTTAGAGCTTAAAGGTCCACGTATTTACACTTTATAAATACATGGAGAGTTAGTCGACAAAGAAAGATCCCACCCTTCCTTACAAAATCCCACATTAATCCTTTTACGAGAACACAACACAACACACAACACTCGCGCACTCACACGCAAAAAGGCCTTATAAAACGAACGAACACTCCTCGCACACGCGATTAATACGACACCGTAATTTAAAATTCGAACTACTAAAAAATTTGAAGCGGTTTTGCCGGAATTCTATACGGTTTATACGTGGAAATTCCACTTTTATTTTAAAAACATGCAGTTCTTTGTTAGCACTTAGATAAGTTATCACGTGAAAGTAGATGGCGCACGTGTTTTATTAGTTGCTTTGTATTTTATCGCAATAATAATAAAAAAAATACACATAAAAATACGATTAAACTTTTATCTGGTTTATGGTTTGTAATAGGAAAATTTACAATGTCGAGGGGCACACGAATAGTTTTTAAATTAAAAATAGAGTAAATTTATAATTCTGCGGCATAAAGGCAGTGATTATTCAAATAATTTTAAACTGGTAGGTATTTGGTTTTTTTTTGTTTCTTTTTTTATTTGGATCTCGAAATTTTTATAAAGGCACACGAATTAGATTAAAAATAGAGTATTTTTATAATTCTGCGACATAAAGGCAGTAGATAGTGATTGTTCAAATAATTTTACTGTATAAAAAATACGTAATTTTCGAATAAATTTCCTAAAAAATATATATTTGAAAAATTTTCGGTCATTGTCTGCATATTTTTTTTTTTAAATCAAACTCCACTACGACCCCTGCAAGTGAGAATAAGTTGTGATTTTTGGAGTCCATTCCAAGTTGTGAGTTAGGTATTTGTTACTTACAAGGAAGAAGAGGCAGGTGGATATTTTCTATTATTACGCGGTTTAAAAGGATGAAATCCACCCTTGAAAATTGTAACTTTTTTCGATTTTACTTATTATCTCTAGAACAAGAACTATCGCTAACAAACAGTTTGTTAAAATTATTGAAACTTGCTTTCCGCGACCACTTTTCCAAATTGCACAAATTCAAATTGATTAATTTATTGAATTGCACATAGCTTAAGTTTAACCGAAATTTATACGAAACGAAAATTATTCGAAAAATTGCATTGTTCAAAACGCCCCCGCGCGCCCCCTTTAGTTCACTTAAAATGAGTTCTACTGTATTCGCAAAATTACGAATTCGAAGAAAATATATATATTTCGTCGACACAACCCCCACCGCGCGCGACTCGCAAAA
This sequence comes from Rhagophthalmus giganteus, assembly GCA_036326145.1. Lineage (NCBI taxonomy): Eukaryota > Metazoa > Arthropoda > Insecta > Coleoptera > Rhagophthalmidae > Rhagophthalmus > Rhagophthalmus giganteus. The sequence goes on from JARFJA010000064.1 coordinate 604,250, forward strand.
AGTCGACGAATTCCAAATTAAAAAAAATAATAAATTTCACACTGTGTGCGATGGGGAGCCACCACGATATATATATATATATATTTTTTTTTAAATCTTCAAATGAAGCTTCGTATTGTATTTAGGACGATTCGAGGGGACGGGGAGGTATATTTTAAAAGACGCGTCAAGCGAGCCAAAATAAGCTAACATGTTTCAGGTCCGATTTTCATCCGTTGCCTAATTAAAGTTGTTAGGGCCCCCTAATCAAAAGGTGGCTATGGACTAAACAAAAATTAGCACAAAACCAATGCCTTCGAAGGCGAAAACCAACGATTTCGTTCATCCCCAAAGACAAAAATCAAGGGGAGCGAGGTCCGGCGATCGCGACGGCCAACTCTGCGGACCACCTCTCCCGATCCAACGATCATCGAAACCGAGTATCGCCAAGAAAATTTCTTATACGACGTTAGCCGGATTGTGGAGACGCTCCGTCGTGTCGAAAGTGCATTCGTTGTCGAATTTTTAAAGATTCGCTACGCGCGAACGCGCCGAAATGCTCCCCCCCCCCTCCAATTTTATTCGTTTTATTTTTATGATTCTATTGAACAATTAAAACGTGTCAATTAAACGCGGTCGTTTATCAACATTTTCGTCTTGCACAAAAACATTATTATATTAACAAGCCCTTAAATTTACGATTTTAAACCATTTTGCTATATTTTGCCATATTCTGAGAAACGATGACCGGCCCCTCCGAAGGTCCTCGTTAAAAATCTACTTTATTAAAATTTTGTTTTAAACAAAGTTCGAAATTTGCATTTAAACGATATAAATATTGCCCTTTTACTACATAAGTACCTAACGCGGTCATAATTTTATTTTATTTTCGATTTAAAAAGCGTTTGTGACGCGTTCAAGGATTTAAAACAATAATATTTGGTATTTTTATTAAACTGATAACGTACGGATACAAAGCGACTAAATAGTACACGTGCGCCACCTTCTATCAATGTTCGAACAAGGAATAGAAACTAGTCAAGATAAAAACTGGGATTTTCCACGACCCCCCCCCCACGCACAACGCTTTTAATGCACTACAAATATAGAATGCTGGCAGAACCGGTTCAGATCTTTCGCGTTAGTTGTGCAGAGCGGCAGTGCTTGTTTCAGTGGTGCGTATTTTAGATTACGGCGTCATATTAATCGCGTGTGAGTGCGCGAGTGTTGTGTTGTGTTCTCTAAAAGGATTTTTCTTTGTCGACTAACTCTTCGTGTATTTACAAAGTGTAAATACACGAACCTTTAGGTTCTAACAAAAATTCTCCGAAATTCGGGCTTGGTTGGGCTCACCCGAAACATTCGTCGGTCCAATCTTCGCGACTTTGACCTCACGCGTGGTTTCTCGTGAAATATGAAATAAGCGTACGTAACATTGCAAGTCCGCGCTCGACGAAAAAAAAGTCTTCGCCGGACATCGACGATAAGAAAATGGTAAGAAATGCGTTTAAAGAAAAATTTAGAAGTTGCCCAAATTTTTTTCTTAAAGTCCGTTTACTGCACGTAATTTAATATTACTAATTTCTTTCAGGAAAACTTTTTTTTTAATTTCGAGATTTTTTTTTGTTTGCTTAAATTGAAAAGTAAATTGACGAAAATTCGTCGTCGCGCGGGGAACATTATATTTCGAATTAATTTTTATTTTATTTCCGTTGAAGAAATATCTAGATAATTATTTCAAATTCAGGTCGGATTCGGAAATTCGCGAACTGCACCTGTTAATTTCCGGCATCGGCTTTCGAACATCGTACATTAAAAGAAAAAAAAATCAATCAAAAATGTGACGTCCAATACGTAATAATTCAATTCAATTTTTTCAAATTATTATTGCTTACGTAGATAATTTTTTTTCAAATTTTTTTAACGCGTCAATTCCAAGACTATCGAACAACGTCGTAACGAGGGGGTATGAAAAGGACATGTGGCAAGTTTCCAACTTGCCCCCTACCTCTCCCAAAATTAAAAAAAAATCCTATTTCCAAACTCTCGACTTTTCCCACTAATTTCCCGTTAAATTAATAATTGTGTCGTGCAAAAAATTGTACTAATAGTAGTTTCAGTTAAAATCTCTATATAACGAAGTCGATAAAACCTGAAAAAATATTCGCTATGTAGGGAACCTTCGTTAAATACAAAACAACTTTTGCTAAATATTATTTTAATGGCCCTACAACGGTTCGTTATATGGAGAAAAATTCGCTATACAGAAGTTTGTCTGTATTTTTACTAACAAAGTGAAAACAAAACGTTTGGGGGCGAGTGGAAATATTAAAAAGTAAGGTTAGTTCCCTAATCACCTAAATAAGCTCGAAAATGATGGAAATTATCGGGATTCGATTTAATTTTGCGAACGACCTCGCGCGGCCTTTCGAACGTTTCGAATTTTTGCGTCCGCGACGGCGAAACCGGCGACAACAAATAAGTTCGGGACAGTTCGAAAAACAGTCGAAGGACGCGCCTGCAGTATTAAATCGAATCCGAGTATAGATTTTATCGATTTTAAGAGTTATCGTTAAACTAGGTTAAGTTGTATTAAGAAAAATCGATCTCCAGACGACTGACTCATCAACGACTCGCTCGGACGTTTCACGACATTGAAGAGATTGTCGCGCGCGCTGTGCAATAATTGGGCGAAGAAGTTGCGAGAGTTTTAAAGCAATTTGACTCTCGACCTTGGCCTGTTCGCCGCTTGGTCACGTGCAGTGACCGACGGCGGTAGGGCTATAGGCGAAGTCTCGATCTTACAGAGACAAAGCGCCCGGACGGAATACCTCGAAGGTGGCGTGGAAAGCTCCCCAACCGTTGATGTTGCGATTAAATGTGGTTTAAACGTCCGAGTTTGTTTTTTTCCCCGGCCATCCTCAAAGACTCGATGCACAGGGTGCGGCAGGCTAATATGATCGTAATAAACGATCATCGTAGACCAAAATAACGCGACTCCATAAATTAATCTTTAAACATCTAAACGATGTTCAACTATTGAAAATAAACTCGTTTAATTTATTACCCCCCGCGCCCCCGCTCGAGCAATTTTTCTTTTGCGACCCATTAGAAGACTTCTTAAAATTTAATTAAAATAATAATAATAATAATAATGGGGTGACTCCCCTCTAGCGTTTGGAAAAAATTTTCAACTTGAAAGTGGCCACAGTGAAAACTGGGATATGTCTCGAACGAATATTTAGCGGCGCGAAACGCGACAAGGGCCGATCTTTTCGTCTCTTCGTTCGATCGAAACGATTCCCGACAAAAACAAAAACTTCGGCAATTATTTTAGCCCAATTTCAAACTGTCCGAATGATAACAGTACAAAATGCGACATCTAGATGTTTGAAACAAAAGAAAACGGCGGTTCGGCCCCCCCGCCCCCAGCGGAGTCAAGGGCGTGGACCCCGTTGCCGGTTCGCGGACGAGGCCCCCCTCGATAGCTTTACACGTTCGCAAAAAATACCGGGTGGCAACGAAATCGTTTTAAAAGACGCCATCCGATTCTCGTTTACGAGTGCGAGAAATTCGAAAATTTGGAACGAAGATGCGGCTCGTCGAGACAAATAAAAAAAAAAAAACAACAAACAATTGAGTGCTACTTCCGGTGAAAACCGGAAGCCGACAACTTCAATGGGAACCCCCCTGTATATTTTGTCGCGTAGTTGGATAGAGCTCGAAATTTCCTTTTCAAAATGGCGGCGTATTGGGCATTTCGGGGAGGCTACCGTCAAACAATCTGTAAAGGTAACCCCCCCCCAAAAAAAATAATAGAAATAATGGGTTTTCTCATTGGTTTTGAATCAAAATTTGCAAAAATTCCTTTTTCTCTGGAGATATTTTGAATGGGACGTGGTGGCACTTATTACAAGTTAACATCTTAACAAGTTGTTCGACGATAGTTCCAGCGGGCGGTGGTGACCGACAGCAGATCGTCCGCTAAGCGGCCGTTTAAAAAAAAACAAAAAAAAAACAATCGACAACGTACGACACGTCGTCGGAAAGGATTTTCAAGCTCTATCCGACTGAAATTTCTTTAGAAGGCTTGGCCCCACTTCCGGAAAAACCGGAAGCGACATTCACGTCTTCGTCCCGAATTTCGAATTTCTTTAAGTAAATTACAAACGAATGGCGCTTTGTAAAACGATGCGATCCGGTGCGAAGGACCACGCGCAACCACCAATTACGAAAAATATCGAACGGGCAATTTTCTAACGAAAAATAGCCGTCTTCGTTTCGTTTATTGTTAAAAAAAAAACTTTGTTTCGTGATAAAACCGACGACGACGTATCTCGTAGATAACGGCAACGCGGGCATCTTCGTACAAAATATTTACCGACCTTGAAGACGACGCAGGCTTCGATACTATAAACCATTATTGGTCAAATAATAACCAAAATTTACGGAACATGTCGTGCGAAAGTGTTTTCCCCGATCGAAATCCATCTTTTTACCAATTTATTAACTTTCACGCGGCCCGAAAATTGCGAATTTGGGACGGGGCGCGCGCGCGCGAGGGGGGGGCGGGCGGGTTCCGTAAAAATAAAAAAAAATTTAAAAAAAAGTCACGTTTTTCTTCCGGAATTTTTAAAGGGAACAACGCCACGACCGAAACGAAGACCCGGAGGACTTCCGTCCCAGTTAGAAAAATTGAACAGGTGGATGGCAAGAAAGTAGAAACTGTTGACCCCAGATTTATCATTCGGATGATGACTCATTAAACCTCACGTTACAAAACCCGTACGTTTTCCAACTTCTGTGTCCATTTTTGCTCGACAATAGATCCGTGTGGGCATTCCGCGCACCAAAATGCGGCACGGGGGGGAGGGCCCCAAAAAGAAAAAAACAAAAAAAATCAACAAATCGGCGACGCGCAAGCAAAATCGCCAAGACGATATTTTAAAACGAATAGGAAAGTCAAAGGTCCACCTAATAAGGCCAAATTGTCAAATAAGCGAATCTGGACCGTACGTGCGAGGGGCACACAAAGCGACGAATTTCCACAAAAAACACTCGCGTCCGTTACAAGCGTGCATCGATATCACTTAATAATTGAGCCCGAGAATCTATTTTCGTGCGGGGCAGGGTGTAACAAGGGCTTAAACGGCGAATATCAGCGTTCGAGTGGAAGAGAAAGCGATCGCATAGGGGTGCCGCTCTCGTTCGTTTTTTCAACTGGACATCGTCGCCTCCGCGACGAACCCTTTCGCGCCCGAAAACCTTATACTATCAAGCGAAAAACTCACCTAATTACAAGCCCCTGGCCACTTTAAAATCGTCCAAAATAAAACACACACCTCATACGAGCATAGTTTTACGTTTAACAAGATGGCCGAGATCCCGTACATTTACGCCGATTTCGCGTTACGACCTACGCTCGCGCTAACTGACGGGCGCACGTCGAGGGCAAGGACGCGGGCGGGCGTGTCGCTGAGCGCGTCGGACGTCGGTGACGTCGCCGACAAGGTTGTCCGTTCGGGCGCAGGCGCCTACGAATTCCCCGGAAAGCGATTTTTGATTTTTCGCCGTTCGAATTTCGAAAACGAACGTCAAACAAAACGGACGAGTTTCCCATTTAAATTGTCGACGAAAATTCGAACGAACTGGCGCCGTTTCGGCGTGCCGAGCGCGGTGTCTTGATTTCGCGATCTCTTCGACGTGCCGACGCGCCCGCGACATCTGCCCGACGCGCCTGGAAACGTCCGTTCAATTGCACGCCGAACGGATAGGCAACACAATTTATAGCGGCGTTTCGATACTGGCCGATTTCGATTTAAATTCAAATTCATAATTTTTTTTCACATGTTTATTAATTGGGTATTTACAATCTGTTATAGGATAACATTCAGTAAATCGTTTGGCATATAATTCATAACATGAGGAAGTAATATCCAGCGATAGTACTTCGCAATTCTGCAGCAAGTAAGGGTTAGTTGAGAACATAATCTAATTAAGTTTCTTACTTAAACTATGACTAAACCTATTCTAAAAATCGTTCAGGTAAGTCTAACGGGTCATATCTTTGGAGTCGAGGGATATATTGTCTGTCTAATAACGCCACAGCTAAATCATTAGGATGCGCCCTAAGTTTCACTTGATATTTGATATTGATGTTGATGAGGTTGTCGTTTACATATTAATTCGACTCCGGTGACAGTGTCGATTGCCCTAGCACAATTAAAATAAAAAAAGAAATGTCGCCCTTCGCCGGCCCGTTTGTTATCTCCTCGTTCCAATTAGGCGAGAGCGTGTTTTTCGAAAATCGCACTCGCAATCGAATCGGAACAAGCTCGAAACTCGATTCTTCACCCCCCCCTACGATGCAGGCCCACATGTTTGCTCGATTAAAAACAAAAACTTGTTAAGAGTATTTTTACGAAACAAAAAATGCGCAATTCAATGTTTGCAAAAAAGCAAAAAAGTCGAACGATGTTTGATTGAAAAATATGTCACTCCATCGCAGATCGAGTTGAACTTGAGCCGATTTAGATACTACTTGTACCATGTACGGATCCGACGACAACTTGCAAAGCAATACCGATTGGAACTGCACGACTAAGACGGAAGGGTAGCAAGAAGGGCTCTCTCTCTATGCCGAGCTTAAGTGTCGATAAGCGATGGGACGAACGCACGGTTAGATATTGTCCATTTCTGTCTAATTTAACAAATACAAACGCGACCAATTTTCGGTAACGATCTAAAAAGGATTGTTGCTTAAAAATCGGTTTAAAAACGCGAAACGGGAGCGGCGCCATCTATCGTTCCTTAGGCTCAATTGCGTATATAAAAAAAAGTCGAACTAATTTCGCTATCCAGTTTAATCTAAACAATTTAAAGGGCTTGGGTTGAGACGACCGGTTATTTTTATCCGCTGTCTTGTTCGTATTTGACGGTTTTATTTGCTTATTGTAATATGTCGACGAATTCAATTGCAGCCCATTTTGTTTTCGGCCCAAACATGGTTTATCGACAAATGATAAAGTGAACGTTTTGTGGCAAAACCAAAATTTCCAAAGACCTCCCCCCCCCACCTCCAATTCCATAAGATTTCCGACCGACCAAAAAAATTCTTCTAATTCATCATCATCGACGATGTTACACTCTTGGTCGATGGACCAATAGTGCTTCTCTTTTCTAATTATCTCGCGTCCTTTTTCCTTCCTCGTTTTCCTCTCGACGCGTATTCCATCCATAGTTTCGCATGGCACTTGCTCCGCATAGTATCGGTATTTCTATTTTCTTGGAGAGCCAACTGAAGAGTCTCTCTCCTCATAGTCTCCTCAAAATCTCTACGGCCTCTTAACGCTGTCTTATCCCAGATGGCACAGGCTATCCCATTGGATGTCCTTTTTATGTCCATTATGAAATGGACGTTCATATGATATCCGACGAACTGCCGTTTTATATCCAGTGGTGAATGAATATCCATAAAATGGAATATCCATAGATGTCTAATGTTTCAACTACATCTTTGTAATGGAGACCTAGTGCCCCGGTTCTTTTCGCTTATTTGAAAAAAAAACGTATCTTCCAGATAATGTCCCAATAATTGCTTAAATAAACGTTCGGTGTTGTTTTCTCTTTCATTCGATTCTTTCAATAGTTCCATCGTGTTTTTCATTCTTTTAAGTCCGTTCGAACGTCTGGACTTTGTACGCCCCCGCCCCCACGCAACCGGAATTATTCTCAAGTTGTTCATCTAATGGAGTTTGCGTTAAACAGAAAAAGATTCGACAACGACCGGCTCGTCGGCACTCCTTGGGTTGGACGCTTAAACGTTTATACGCAGAGTCGAACATAAGTACGATTACAGGGCGTTTCAAAATTAATGGCATAGGAAAATTTTTAATCGGGAACAATTGAAAGTCGCAGGAGATACGCGCGCCCTCTCTTTGTTTTTTTTTGGCCAAATTCCTGTAATCGTAGTCTGCGTTGATTGTTTCGTGCTTATAAGGTCTGTGCAATCGATTTTAACTTATAACTAGAGGCGCTCGCGTCAGGGACTAATGAAATCTATTATGTATGGTTTAGAATTTGACTATTTGCTGTAATTTTTTTAAAATTGAAAAAAAAATTATGTTTTCGATTTACACGTATTAAAACTGCAATTAACGTATTTTTCGTAAAGTAAACAAGAAATTATTCCGAAAATATTTAATAAAATGGTCTATTATGTATGGTTTAGAACTTTACTATTTGCTGGAACTTTTTTAAAATTGAAAAATAAAGTTGTGTTTTCGTTTTACATCTGTTAAAACTGCAACTCATATATTTTTCGTAAAGTAAACAAGAAATTATTCTGAAAATATTTAATAAAATGGTAGCAAATATACATTACAGTTACCATTAGTTCCTAAAGCGGGCGACATCTGTTATTTCTTGAAAGTTGTCAGGTCAGCTGTTTTATGCGATTGCACAGGCCTTATAAGCACGAAACAATCAACGCAGACGACGCCTGTAATAATTGGCCTGTCGGTGGGCTACTCGGAATGATTCTTTCAGAGACGCCGATTGGGTTCTTTCATTAAAGCCCGTTTGGCGACCGTTCATTTTGTACTGATCGTGCATACAGGGCGATCATTTTAAATGAAAATCGGGATTTAAATCAATTGCTCCGCATTGACTATGTTTTATTGCGACCTTGTTGCGAAACGCCGGCGATGCACGTTATCGCTCATTTATCTAATTCGTGCTTTGTTTTAAATTAAATATACAACAATTTAATAATTGTTTTCGATCGTTCATTTTTCGTGGCCCGCTTTTTATCTTTATTTAAAATCAAAAATCGAAATTCTCGATAAAAAATTGCGATTTAATCGATAATATTACGCGAAAGAAATCGAACGAGTCGCTTGCCGCTTAAAAATCGAACCGCCCTGTATATTACGCAGCCCGTTTGATTTTATATTTAACAGCAGATATCCCGGAGGTTGTTGTAACAATTTCAAAAAAAAAACAAAACGTTTTATACGAAAGTCGTTAAACGTAGTTTGTTTGCAATAATTTTTCAAAATCAATACATTCAGAATTTTAAACGAAACGCGCCTACGCGATTTGTGGACGATGTAATCGATGAAAAGCGTTTGTTTGGTTTTTAAACGTCGGCCACGGACGACGCACGGTTTGCAGAAACGACTGTCGGTCGAATCGACAAAGTTAAACGATGCCGGGTCTTGGTCAATATCTGGATGAGCGACCGTCGATTCAGTGACGTGTCGCATATCGTTTTAAAGGGAATTTCGTATAGTTTTTAGAATATAAAACGACAACGGACGGCGCGCGTTCCGTTTAAAAAATCGAACGTGGACGTTAACGACGCCCGATTGTTTTTCGGAATTTCTTTTCAACAACTTTCGCGCGCAACTTGTTTCTTTCGAGATTCGCGCAACAGCCGAGGCTATCTGCCGCGACGCATAACATCCAAATATTTTTTTTAAACATCCGCCGCCCGCGCAATACAACATGATGATAAATCGAATCGGAAAAGATTTTTCCGTTCGAATAAGCACATCGTCGGACGTGACCTACTTCCGCCTAAATTTGCCAAGAGTAATCTAAAAATTTCCCGTTCGGGGGGTGCGCGGGGGAGGGGGGGGGTCGTCGTCTTTAATAATACCGGACTTGTGCGCTTAACTACCCCGATACGGCTGACATTTACAAAGTTAACATTTACGCCCACGCGCGGAATTAACCCAAAAGTCCTGCACATTACGCCCACGGACAGGTCGACGCGACGTCGACGGCGCAATCTCCCGGGTATTGATAAATACGAGAGCTTTGCGCACCGTCGCCGAAACTATGCGTTACCCTTTGCTTAAAGAGTCCATTCAGAAAAACGTCGTCGAATTCGCGAGCGAGATGCAAGTGGTTGCGTAAAATACTCGCGATTCGCCATATCACCACCACCACCACCAAGAGAGGGAATGGATCTGTATTTGCGGTGCGTCACGATCTGTAAGTTTGCGGAATTCTCACGTATTTATATCATATTATTAACCCCTTTTCGACCTTCACGCGAATGACGTTGCGATTGTTTTCCAAATTAGGCGCTCTATTCTCCTTGGTCAGTTCGATAACTCTGCCTTATATGGTAACAAATAAGCCGCCCCGTCACACGAAGTACACGTCGAACTCGACGATAGTGATAAATGGCACGAAGATAGCGAACGTGGCGGCGACGACGGCGACCAAGGGGTTGTTTTGTACAAGGTGTCGGCCAACAATGGGGCCACCTGCATTTTACTCAAAGTCGACGGACTGATAGAGGTAAGGCGGTAACCTCCCCCCCCCCCAATCGACTGTGGTACTCGAGCCGGATAAGGTACGCCGACGATTGTTCTTTTTAGGTTTATTTTAAATCGCACATAGGGGACGAAAAGGACGACACGTACATGTTGGAGGAGGCGATCGTCGAGGGCAACTGTAAATACGAGGACATCGCCTCGATGAGAATCAATTGGGACGGATACACGATGATATGGAATTTCGCTAAGGTTAAACGACGCCCGGAATCGGATCGGGAAAGGGTCGATTTAACGGTGCTATTGTTTTAGACGCCCGGGGGCGAACGATGGTACGTCAGTCAGGTGGAGCTGACCGTCAGCACGGCGATAGAGCGCTACCACAGCATTAGATCTTACGGTGAGAATTTTGTCCAAATTTGATTTTGTTGGTGGCTTGGAAGCGTCTCCGAACCAAGAAACGTGTCTCGACCCGGGGGCGTTCTCGTTGTTGGGCCGATGTCTCTCGGGCGGTCGTCCATTCATTTTGGCCAAAATCGAAACTGAAACCGAATCAATCCAACTGTTTGATGACTGAGCGTCGATCGATGTCCATCCAAATTGATTTCGTCGTTTGGTCGATTGGGATGTTTGGTTTAAATAAAAAAAGAAAGGCAATTCCAGTACAAAAAGGTTAGGTTATAACGACAAACGGACGGACGTTTTAATTTCATCGACGATCCCCGTTTGAAGATTTGAAGAAAATTTCGTTTTCGGGCGAAAACAACGAGAACGCTCTCTTATTTCTTTGGGCGTCTGTCGCAACGTGTTCTAGTCGAAAATTAAACTCGTCCACTCGATTTCGTCATTTTCCAATTACGACCAAGAGACCGTGGACGCCAAGCGGATCGCGGGCAAAAGTTTTGCAACATATCAAATTTGTATCGTCTCGGTTTTTCCGAGTCACAATCAAACGATCGTCAAGAAAACCGTGCATTGTTACCACCTCCAATTATTTTCTAAGATTGGGTTGTCCAAAAGATGTTTCGGTCTTAGTTGGCCGTGGTTAAGTAGTTGTATTACCACGACCAAGACCAACCGATCGAGACCGAAGGGCTTTTTCGAGGGCCGTTAGTGTTCGGGGCGTTTGAATTGAAAAGAATGTGATAATGAGTGTTGATGATTTTGCGTTTAGTAACCAAACCAAACTGAACCTCGACAATTTTCAGTTCTTCCGGCGAAATCCTTCAAACTGGTGCACACGCAAATGCTGTTCCCCACGCCGGTGGGCAAGTCCTACGCCTGCGAAGAGACCAACGTCGACCTGTACCTCCCGGAGGGCGAATACAACCCGGCCAACATCAGCGGAAAGATTTTCCTGCGGACGTTCCAGCTGCAGCCGTTCATGTACAAGAACTCCAACTTTGGGCCGGCGTTCGATTGCAACGCGCAGTTCGCGTTCAGGGACGAAACTGCGCCGATCGCCGTCGGATCGACCTTGGCCGTGGCCGTCCTGGCCACCGTAACGGGCTACGGCGTCTTCAGATACTTCAAGATCAAGAAAGTCCAGTACAACACCATGGAGTAAATTGTTCCCCCCCCCCGCTCCCGACCTGATTTAAACGTTTCGCCCCACAAAAATCCCCAACGAAATAGTATTCGCGAGCAGTATTAAGTTGCGGAGCTAGTCGCCAGTCGACGTCAACGCAATCCTCCCGCTTCCCATTGGAATCGAGCCGGTAAAGTTCCGCGGCCACTTTGTTTTTCTAATCGAAAGAATAATTGTACAATATTGTAAATGGCGCATTTTAAAAGTTAAATCAAAACGTATTAAGAATTTATCGTCAGAAAAAAAATATTTAACTCTTTTTGATGCACCTTTCGACATATCATTGTTTTATATTTACCTAGTATAGTAACTGCACCATATCACACGTCAATAAAATTCGTATAATAAAAATGTATACTATACCAAGTATGTACTATAGGGTAGTTGAGATCGAAAAATTTGAGAGCTGTCAAAAGTGAAAAATCAAAATTATCGTGCCAGCTTTAATTTTGACGATCGAAATTTCTAGTTCGATTTGTCGATGTGTTATGTTAGTTTTCGAAAATAACCGACTGATGATTTCGATTTTTCTTTTGGTGCAAAATGCAATAACTGTCCGTTTATTAAAATGGGACGTTCTAATTTATTATTGTCTATATTGAGATTTTGATGATGATTTTTTTTTGGGATACTTTATGAAGACGTCGCTCTTGTTTGCGCACGCGACACATATCCTGCGTTAAGCGGTTAAACCGCGCAGTTGTTTTAGAGTGTAATTGTAAATAATTGAACGACGTTTAAAAAAAAATAATAATAATCCATGCCAATTTTACTCAAAAAAAAAGTATTCTTCATAAAATATCTCCTTTTTGTGTAAATTGCCATGGCCTGTCTTCCAATATTACATAAATATACATGATATATATATATATATATATGTGAGCAATGTTAGCAAAAATTATTATTATACATACTGTATTATTAAGAAATTATAAACTTATCGCTAGAATAAAATTTCAAATGTTAAAACGAACGATTTGTACGATTTTGCGACGCGCGAGTCCTCTGGCGGCGACGGGATTAAACCGAGCCCGTTCGCTGAAACAGCGGAATGTAAGCGCTTTAAAAGCGCCGAAAGCGCTGCGCTAAAAAACAACTGCCGCCCATCGAGTCCGTGCAGCGGTCAAACCAACTCACCGTGCGCTCGCGAACTGAGATTTATTCGATCGAACACGTTAAAAAGTAACGTCCTCGCAATTTTTTAACCGCCAGAAACGGGGAACGCTCGACAAGTTGCCTTTTTAAAACTCCTCGGCAGTTCTTCTTTGTCGCGCGCCGTCGATCTCTGGCAATATCGCGTTAAAATTTCGAAGAAGAAAAAAACCCACCCCCTCTAACCACCCCAACAACCAGCCGGCTTTCGCGCTCGAGTGTGCACGTGCGCGCGTTAGGCAACCAACGATGCGCGCCGGCCTTGGTCGCTTCGAGCGACACTTAAATTTGCGCGGGCTGTACACCCGAAAATTTTGTTTACGAATCGGCTAAAAACGCATGGAATTTCGTCGGCGTCTTACCGTTAGACCAGCGGTTCCTAACCGTTTCGAAACGGGCGCACACTGAAACGCTCGAAACGTTTGAGGTTCGCATCTAATCCGCTATTAATCGATCGAAGAAATTTTGGACACGTTCGATTTATATGTATAATAAAACGACGAGACGGACGGTCGAGAAAATTTAATAAAGTTAACTAGTTAAAGGGCCAATAATGCGCGTAACGAGCAAGAGAGCATTCTGCCAACGTATCCGAACCACACGGTCTGCCCCCTTAAGCACGTCGCAATAAGGATCAATATGGCCCCGGATGGCGTGAAACGGAGATCAAGTTACACAACAAATCATCATTCTCAGGGGAGAGCTCGCATAGAGACCAGCGTTTTAACGTTGATTTTTCTATTTTTCGACAACGACGCACCTATTAAAAATTTTTATCGAAACAAATCCCGCTGGAACCGATAACGCGAGACGCGAACGAGAGAGAGCGCGCGCCTCGTCACGCGCCATTACACGTCGTCTAAAGCGACTATTTACGTTCGGCTAAAAACAAAACACTGATCCCCATAAATGCGAAGACTGCAAAAGGTCCACACGAACTGGTTGAATGTGTAAAGCAGCCAGGAGTTTAGATTTGCGACATTATTACATACCTAACAAAGCTCTCTACTCGAATTACAGGATTACGACGGCATTACATCTGCACCTTATCGTAAACAGACAAAGAGGGAACATAGGGCGGACCGTGAAGATAATAGAGGAGCATCGTTCGATGCTGATGGGGATTGAAATGAATTGTACAAATCTGTCACAAAAGGGCGTGGTAATGCCGATTGTCGCCGGCTTAGCCCTTCGGACCTTTCGCGCTATTGTGTCACTTGTCGACCGATTGCTCGTCTTTTAATTTTTATTTTGTCGCGCGCACCCAAAACGTTCGACAATCGCGATTTTTATTGTGACGAGACCGGGCTACCTGGGCGGCGCGTTTTCAGGTCGAGAACCGCTTTTGTGTCCGTGTTTTATTTTGCGCGAAACGAATTTTTGTTTTGAGAGCCGAAGGAGCAGCGGCACGAACCTTGTCGGGTTGAGACGTTGCCGAAAATTTTTAATTCGAGCCGCAATCGTGCCGCGCAAAATTAATGTCGCGAATCGCGAACGTCGGGCGAACAGCGCGCGACGAGCGGCACGAATCGCAAACGCAAAGTCAAACTTGAAATTGTTCCGATCGTGATTTGTTTGTTGCGTTCGCGTTCGCGCGCGCGCGCAACGCTCGCGATCGGCGACATTAATTTTGCGCACGACTGTACGTCGATCGGTCAACGTTCGATTTGTTTGATTCCAAAATTCCGACGAAATACACGATTGGAGGGAAAGGGCCGCAGTATTGTGATCGAGACGAGAAAACGTCTTTATAAACGTACGTTTCAACACGAACAAACTATAAATAAGACGTTACGCATAGGTCGTCGAAGTAAAGAAACGAAAAACGAAAGATCTTCGTCGCACTTGTCATTTTATTGACAGATTTAGATGTTAGAATAAATATTCGATACGGTGGTCGCCACTGGCACGCCATTTAAGGAAGACTTCCAACTTGTTCGGGGCTTCCAGCGACATACTCCATTAAAAAAAAGTAAATAAATAAACCAATAAATAACGAACTAAGCGCGTTTTTAAAAAAACTCGTGTTTTTTTTTGGTAAAATTTTTATCAGAACATTCAGAACAAGTCGCAAACGACTAGAAAACTCTTAATTCTGGCGTAACAAAGCAAAAAATGACAAACCGCAAACGTTTAAATACATTACAAGTTTTGCATAATCTCGATAAAATGACACTACCCGACACGCATAGAACAAAGTCCGGAATTGCTCGAAAAGTAGTTTTTCTAGAATAACAAACCAAATAAATGACGAACTGAGCGCGTTTCCGGCGATTTAAAGTTTTTTGCGAAATCTCGAAAAAATCCCTTACGCCCGGTTCCGCCCACCTCGCCCTGAGCTCCGCTTAGAGCTTAGGCTGAACTTGACAGAAAAATTCAGTTCCGCCACGCAAAACCAGACCTTAACTTCGCCAAGGCCCGTATTAATAGTCGTGTCTTAATTTAAAATCTCATCTTAAAACGAATTTTATGATGCGTTGCGCATTAATGGTGCAATTTTAGAATGCTATTTGAGATAGTTCTCAAGACGGGTTTTAAGTAAGATGTCACGCGTAAAAGTGGCCGTTAAACGGCGTCTCACCGAATTAATGGTGAGATCTTGAATCGTGAATGTTTTGCATTTATCTATGCATTTTAATAGTCGCGTTTCGAATGCTGAAATCAGTTTTGAGTGCTCGACTTGAGATGAGATTTGTCGTTTCGAGTAAGAGCGGTTGAAGGGTTGTCTTGAAAATACGTTTTCATAGTTATTAGGTATTTTATTAAGGAATTGATATTCCAAATATGATCGATGCTGTCGATGCCTACAATATTTATGATTGGGTACAAGAGTATAGTAGTGACGAAGAAGAAGGTGGTCGACTACAAAAAAGATATGTCAGAGATGCTAAAAACCCAATGGAGTGGTTCGGTGAAGTAGAATTCCTTAAAAGGTTTATATTATACACATTTTATATGAAAACTTAACAAAAAATAAAACTTAAAAATATTTGAATAGATAGGTATAAAGAATAATGTTATTAATACATAACATTTATTTATCTGATACGTGCATTTTGCTTTGTATATTTGGACAGTTATTTAATACTACTTATATAATATATGTAGGCATACACAATATGCATCTCATAAATATTATGAAATGGATACTTATTCTGTTACAAGTAATTAGGCAGGGAAATATATAAGTTCGTCATTAATATTGCTGAAAAAATTGCTGATTAGCAATTGAAATAAAGATACAGTTCGTCATTAACATTAACTTTATTTTTCTAACTGTAATAATCTACTGTATTCTAATTCGGCAATTTTTCTTCCGAATTCAACTTCCTCTGCCCTTGCCGTATTTTCAACAAGCTTCTGTTTTTCCGCACGCAGTCTTATATTTTCAATTTCGATTTGTTTTCTAAATAATTGTTCTGTCAGGTCAATTTCTAATTGAAGTTTTCGTTGTCGCGCTTCTCCTTCTACTTCTAATAGTGTACGTTTCGTAGAAATTTTCGATGATTCGTTGCCACCCTGCACCCTGGACTTCTGTTTTCGTTCTGTAGGTCTAATAGAACTTGGTGGAAAGGTTGGCAAATTTATCGTAAAAGAAGCAACACACACTCCATCTACAGTTTCCATCTCTGGAATATCTGTTAACAAGAAAACAATTTTAACGTACCGTCAATTTAGACAACAATAAATGATACTTGTCTTTTCTGGATCATCGATTGTAATTGCAGAAACATTTATTTCTAATGTACTCTGTTCTAAATTATTGGTTATGCTTTCGGAAGCATTAATAACGGCAAGTTGCTCTACTTGCACATCTTGTTCTATACAATAAGAAAATTAATTGTATCGAAGTGATAAATGCCGTGAAAAAATACATGTAACTTTTAGCGGGTTGTTCAAATAAGAACAACTGGTCTGTTCCTCAATTACCTCTTCAACTATAAACAAAATATGTAGCGTAATAATTATGTACTTAATGCAAAGGTAAAATACCTGCAATGGGTACTTCGTTGCTATGGGTAAAAGGAGGCTCCTCTATTGCATCATTGTCAAAGACGCCTTCCACATCTTGTACAAGATGTGGCACGATGACAGCAATGATGGGGTCGATTGCTGGCGGAGTATCCTCATTTGAGGGTCCACCACCAGTCATAAATCTTTGCTGCCTTTCTTTGGCATGTTTTCCTCGCTCCCTATGTTTTAAGTTGATCCAGAGCCTGCTTAATTGTTTGAATGTTACCTAAAACATGATAATTGTAGTAACTGTCACATAACTATTATCCGACATACTTTTTCATTAATTTGGCAACTCGCATTGAATTTGTGCGTTATTTTCTGCCATGTTTCATGTTTTTGTTTTAATGTTGCTCCATCTGTTTTTTTTTATTTTCAATGATGTCCCTATAAGGAAACATGTTTTGAAGGAGCCGACGTTTTTCGAATTCCGTAAAATTTTTCTTTTTGCCCATTCTAATAAAATTGTAACAATAATAATTATAAGTTATACTTACTTATTTTTATAAAACTTTACCTTGCAACTATTATTTGCTGTTGTAGTCGATATCAAGATAAATAACAAAGGCAGTGACTGTAGTAAATGAGTAAATTAAGCAACTAAATTTTAATGTAAACGTGTTGAAAAAGAACTTAAGTAGAAAAATGTGAAACTAACGTAATTATTTACAACGGTATGTATTTCGAAACTTCAAAAACTTCACTTCACATACCAAAACGTATAAATAAAGAAATGAAACTCGGATCTTTTTTACCGCGCAAACTAATTAACAATTGTTTACGTTTCTCAAGGTACTGCTTACTTAACGTAACAATTTCAGGAAATTCCCCAGATACGGTTTTAAAACTCGTTTTACTCGAGATGCGAACCAGTATCTCAAATTTCCGGCGTCTCACCTGAGATATGTTCGAAACCTGACTATTAATACGTGTTCATCTCGAGATACGACAAGGGTATTGAGAAGCTCTCATGTAAACCAAGTTTGAGATGGGTTTTAAGAGCTGTCTATTAATACGGCCCCAAGTCAAGCTTACATCTGAGACATGAATAACGAGAGCTTGAGATCATGTTTATAACCTCACATTGTTCAAGTCTGTCGCAGCGACTAGAATTTGTTACTTTGATTACTAAAGTTATTACGGAAGTAGATATTATTAATATAATTCCCGTTACTGTCGTATCATTTATTACTGAGAAAATCATCGGTTGATTTGACTGTTGATGGTCCTCCGCCAGTTCTGTACAACTCTGCGCTCTGTCTCTCTCTTTCTTCGTCTCTTGTTTCATATTACTCCATTGTTTCCTCGACGAATCATTACTCCCAGTCACATTTTTCCCCTGAGCGTTGAATAATGACGTTATTTTACTCCACGTTTGTGATTTTACATCCGATTACATTTTTATAATTTGCAACCAGCGAGGTGAGAAGGTGCTTCTCCTCTCTGGTGTAATTGCACCGCTTCATTTTGTCCATAATAATATGGATAACATGAAAACGAGAACAAAACGTCGCAAACAGTCGCAACAGTAACGGGAAATTTGTTAGGTTAGATTAGGTTAGGGAATTTCATTTTTTTTTTGACGTTCTATATTACTGTCGCAGTGCGGGATATTTAAAAACTGAAGGAAAGGACCAATCACGCGCAAGTTCTGCAGTGTTGTCATATCTACGAACAACTTATGCTGTGATTCTGTAAAATTAGTTAACATTATGTTAACGTTAAATTATGTACATAACATTTCTATGTTAAGTGATGTGCAACATTATAGCATTAAAATCGTCAATGGCAATTGGCAATTGGTAATTGGCAATGTTGAAATGCTCTTAACATTTTTACTAAAAGTTAAAAAATGTATATTTTTGAACCAACGGGATTTATCACATGCACAGTGAATTGTTTTCATTCCCGGTATTTTCGAATATTGTTTGGATTCGTAAGGTTATTAGGTTATGAGGTTATAAGGTTATGTTCATGTACCAAAAAATGAAGTGTAACTAATATCTAGGAATATCCAAAACCAAAGTTTTAAACATATAGGCACCCATATGATATGTTATTTAATGTAATGATAATTACCTTCGAATATGCAGGAATAGCACTTGAACGCGCAGTAGATAAGTAAGGTTTCAATCGATTAATTAACATTATTGCTAAGTCTTTTGTAAAGCGAAAGCTTTTTTTGAAACACAAATCTGATAACACTTCAAACGGGTTTTGCGTATCTCGTAAACCTCTTCTGTAAAGTCGCATACTATTCCTATATAATATATATGTAATCATTTATTTACATTTGTACCGGTAGGTGTTAAGGACTATTCCTAACATGTCATTATTCATGTACAATTGAGGAGCGTTTTCTCCAAAAAGGATTTTTTGAACACGATCGTGAATGTCACATGAACATTTAAATCAAAGCCGGTTTCGTATTTTAACGGTTTTTCGCTTCAAGAGCGTTTTTTCCAAAAAGGATTTTTTGGACACGATCGTTTTTGAAGAAACGCTCCTCAATTGCAGTTTATAAAGAAATGTAGTTCCTATAATATATATACGAGTTACCCTTCTTCGTCCTCTTCTAGTAGTATATATATGTCATTATAACAATATTATCCATCCCTTAAAGATCACCAAAAACTATTAACACAAGAAACGAAAATTACTTGCCAACATAACCTTACAAACCCAATGTAAAATTGTTACATTCACGTTTTACCTCACTGTTATTTTACAGTGAATTTTACTAACATAATGTTAACAGCTGACATTTTCCTTACAGAATTGCATTTTCGTTGCATACTTTAAAATTTTACATTTTTATGTAGTTAACATAATGTTAAGCGTAACATTTGCTTACAGAATCACAGCATTAGCCAAGGCGTGCTTTGAAAAGCGTGGTGGAACGCATTTCCGTCTCGAGTCGTGCTTACATTTGAGTTCGACTTGGATGAGTTCTAGCTCAAGATGCGGTGGTGGAACCGGGCGTTAGTATTTTATTTTGGCAAAATTTCGACTCGAAAGTTTAGAGATAGAACGTTCAGAACAGGTCCGGAACGACTAAAAAAAAAACTCGCTTTTCTAGTCCCGGCTAGCGATTTTTAAATTTCGCGCCGGATTTCTGTTGGTACTACTCGTTTATAAATGTCAACATCAGGTTAAATAACAAAAGCAGCGACGTGCTGCAGTAAATGATTAAATTAAACTAATAATATTTTAATGGAAACATTTTCAAATATAACATAAGTGGTAAAATTCGTGGAACTGGACGTAATTATTTATATATGTAAACAGCAGGTATAATATTTCGTTACTCGAACAATTCAGAATTCCTTTTGCTTAATTTATCACTGCTACTGACTGCAAATGTATTCACGTAATACCAATAGAAATCCGCCGCGAAATTTAAAAATTGTCAGTTGGGAGTATAAACAAGGTGAGATATGACAACTGCGGGCGTTTAAATAGATTAAAATGACACTACCTGATATGCATAAAACAGGTCCGGAATTACTCGAAAAGTAGTTTTTCAAATATAACAAACAAAAAAACGACAAACTACACGTTTTTATAATTTAATATATGAAATACTAAGGGATTATAACAAGATACAACAGCGTGTCCGCGTCTGCGTATCACTAATAATATCAACTTCACCAGGAACCAAATCACCGAGGAAAGTACCTCCTGCACACAGTCTACTCTTTTCTCAGATTCGTGAATAAATAAAGTAAATATCTAGAATAAAAGGTAAATCACTGGAAGCACCGACTTGTTTGCAATTCCATTCGTCCTTCGACGTGGCGTTTCGTGGGCGCCTCGATTTGATTGTTAATCGGCGTTCTAGTTCATTGGACATTCAAGTGGATTCGGGTCCGGGTTTCGGGCCGGCCATTTCCTCAAACCGCCGCCGTTACGGCTTTGGCTTTGCCAAATCGTCGAATTGTCCGAAATTATTTCATAGACGTACCGGCGGTGAAAAACGAACCCGCGCCGTATAGGCGTCCCACGATCGGTGGCTTTGTGGCCCGCGTCTCCGCGTCTTCCTCGTCCCCTTCGTTCCGGAAATCGTCTCGTTAGCCAAACCTGCGCGATTGTTCCGGGTCGCGGCTTTAAAGTTCCCAATCGAGGGCAAATTTTGGAAAAGGGCCAAAACTTCATCGGGGCATTTTTCCCAATTTGATCTTTGTGCAAAACGAAATTCGCCCAAATTTTCTCGGGCGTCCATCGCGCGCCCGCGAATATTCAAAAAAAAAGATGCGAGTCGGCCGCAAAGTCTCCACGAAAACTCCTGACGTTCTTCTCTCGTTGGCGAGCCGAACAAAGGGGGGAAAAACGTCGCGCAAAAACCTTGTAAAAATCGCGTGTACGTTGACATCGAAGATAAGTTCATGTCCTGAAATGCATCTACAAGCAAGATAGGGAAGTTGTAGTAAAATAAGTTGCGGCCTCATCATGTTTGTATTGTTTACGTTTCAACTATACCCCGTTTTATCCTGGCGTTTCAGCACCTTCCCACGGTTTTAACATTTTTCCGTTTAGGTAAAATTATTCCGTCGCGAACGTGTTTTTTTCTTTTTTCTTTTTTCAAACAAACTACGTCGCGGACGTCCGCGTCCGCGTACACCTATTCGAATCGATTCGACGACGAAATTAAAATCGACTTCCGGCTCCGTCAGGCTGATTTATAATCCGGCCGTTCCCGTTTTAAAGATAGTCGAGCGCGCCCGCAAAGACGCCGGTTATCGTACACCTAACACATGTAGGTGTCGAATGGCGGCGTCTGTCACAGATAACGCACACCTTCCGCACCTTGGCGATTCCTTAAAATCCATTTCTTTTTTTTTTGACGCTTCGCCACTTTTCACGACACTCGAACTTTTTAAAAAGTGTGGGACGCACCAAAAAAAAACTCGCTCCAAATTTATGGCCCAAAAACAAAACCAATTACGTATGAGTTATGGCCATCGGGCAATTAAAACTACAACACTAAAATATTTTGAGGGTTCGAGAGTTTTTCTTAATTTTCGTGTGTGTGTGTTTGTGTGCGAGGAGCCGTCGCCCTTTTTTATGGCGAAGACATAAATTTCGGAATATTAATGGCACCCAATTATTTCCACTTCGGGGTTATGGCCGTGTCGCCGAGGTTAATTTTTTTTTCGGCGAATTTTTCGAGCCGAACGGCCCTCAACGCTCACCGATGGCGACGTTCGCGCTTAATTAAATAGTAAATCGCGTAATCTGCGTAATATATTGTTAAGCCAGAAGCGGTATCGTGTTTCATATGTCCTGTAATTAGTTCCAAAGGGAGTAGCAATCATTCCAATTAGATGATACACAACCCCTGCCCTTCCGCCCCGCGCGTCCCATTTGCAGTTGCAACGATGCCGCGTACGAATCTGCAGGTGCGTCTGGCAATTATGCAACCCTTTGCGTTCCAATTACCTTTAATTTTGTAAATTGCACGCGACCGTATCGACCAAAATCGACGTACGCACTCAATTATAATTCCCCGATAAAGGTGCTCGACAAACCACGTGGAACGATTCAAGCAACGAACTCTCTTAATTTCGGCAATGTTCGGCCTCGAAAGAAAACAACACGGACCGGGACACGACGCCGACGGCCGCCTCTTGTCTTCCATTTCGTCGCTCCACTTTATCCCATTGTAAGCAACTGTACTGCCCTTACGAAATAGCGAGATGAAAAACAAATTTCGGTTCGTTTCTAAACGAAAAATCGTTCCTTGTTTTTTTTTGTTTTTTTTTAAACAAACGCGCAGCGGAAGTCGTTTCGAACCGTCTTAAAACCGCTCGTCGTCGCCAACGAGGTCCCCCCCCCCGTGCGAAACGAGAACGTTGTCACTTTCGATTGTTTCGTCGGATCGATCGCACTGTAAAAAAAAACAAAACAACCGCGTTTCGCGGACAAACGAAAACGATGCTCGAGAACGTCGCATTTTCGAACGTCTTTCGTTTGGTAAGGGCGCTTTAAATTCGAAATTCTAAAATTAAGCGCTGGTTCTTTCTGAAAAAATTGGCCGTTTCGCGAAAAATTACAGTTCGATCGACTTCATTGTAAACATGTTGACGTTTCGCGAAGTATTTTTCGCGGTTACAACAAAAACCGGGACGGGCCCGTCGCGAATTTTGAACGACAAAAGAGGACGACCGCCGTCGGCGTCGCGTCCCGACGGGTTTTCGGGCCGGTACTCCCCGAGGTCAAATATTTTTTAAATTTTTCGTTTTTCGAACGGTCGTTTTTTCGAAACAAAACAAAAGACCGCGTCGAAGTTTTCCGAATTGTTCCCGTGAAAAATAAAAGAGAAATACGACAAAAGGTCCGCTTAAAAGGGTCAGTTTCGTCTCGTTCGAGGTGGTGGTTCGGCGTTTCGTCAAAAATTTAGATCGGCATCGGGACCGCGCCGGGGGAGCTTTACGCGATCGAGAGGTCAACATCGGTTGACGAGGTCAAGTGGTACGCGCGAGAGAAACCCAAATGTCTTCGTTTTTTTTTTGGTTTTTTTTTAGTTTCGCGATCGCAATTTTTGCACTCTGTACTATAGGCCATTCGAATTTTATTCCGGCCGCACGTCACGCTAAAAGTCGCTTGTCGGCCATTTCGGGTAAAATCCAAAATAATTGCGACGATATCGTGTTTTGTTTCATTTCCTGCGACGCGCGGTGGAAAAAGTGACTCGGCAACAAGCGATTCATTTGTAAATCGGTTCAAACCTTATGTAAAAACGTCATCATCTAGTGAACCATTTTTGTTGATGACGCGCGTCCGAATAAAATTCGAACGACCTCTACGATCGGCAACAACAAAGCTTTTCGTTTCGTTGTTGTTTTTTTCTCTTCGAATTCTCCAATTAAAAACTTGGCCGAGTTGATCGAAAACAAAATGCCAAGTTAATCGAACGCAAACGAAAAATTCCGGGTTTTCTCCACGCGTCTCGTGCTTCAATTGTTTTTGTTTTGTTTTTATTAAAGGCTCCGGGAAAACCCGCGCATATTTATTTTCAAACTTAATCGCGGCAAATTCGGCCTTCGACGCAGACAAAACGTCCCAAAGTAGAAGTTGCACGAGCGAACCCTCAAAACTTAAAAGTTAACAACAGTTTTCAAGCGGGATTTTTGTTCGAATAAACGACTCCCCCCACCCCCCCACACCTCACCGAAACTTGCGATCAGCCAAAAAAAAAACATTCAAATAGCAGAACGTTCGTCGTCACACCCTCCCCGAGGTCGCGAACCACGTTCTTCCGAAGGACCGCGAAGAACAAACGCCGTCTCGCGAATTATTTCGAATATTTCCGGCGATTTCAATTTTTAAAGGTCGCGAGCCCGGCGGCGAAAAACGAAACGAGCGGCCGCGGCGCGATTGGCGCGTTCAGGGGTCGTCGTCGTCGTGACGGCTCTTGGGCGCCCGGTCGCCATTGGCCCGACGCCGACGCGCGGGAGTGGCCTGCGGGGTGAACGTCGCGCCGAGGCACATTAGAAAATTAAATGCCGCTCGTTGCTCGTATCGCACAACGGTCGGGACGTAAGTACCTGCGAAAAATGCAGCGGCTCGTCGCGCGTCATTTGTTCCCAACGTGCGTTTGAACGAGGGCGCGAGGAGCGCTTCGCCAGAGAAAACGAAAAAAAAAAAACAGACAAAACGATCGACAAGAATAAGGGAAAAACAATGTGAACGTAGCCGGATCGACGGCGGGACAAAAGGGAAGAAAAAAAATGGAAATCGACGGGACGTCCAGCGCGTCGAACGACTCGAGCCCGACCCAATTGAACCCGAATTATTTCAGCGACAGCCTGTACTACAACAATTTGATTCATCATCACGGCAAGAAGAGCGAGTTCGAGAGTTACTTTAACAAGAACGCGACGCCGACGGAGAGGACGAAGGCGGACGACGGGAGCGGCCCGAAAAAGATGGACTACTGCAACGACGTCACGACGAATCCGGCGGGCAGCGCGAAAGGTGGCGGTAACGGGGCCGACGGTGCCAACATCAACAATAACAATAGTGGTAAAAGTGCGGACGTCGGCAGGAAGGGCTACGTCTTCGTCGACGGCGGCCACGCGGGCAACAAGCCCGAGGATTTCGGCGACAACGGGAAGGGCCACGTCGACTTTTCCGCCGCCAAGAAGGACGCCAACCGGATCCACCTGAACAATTTGGACGCGTTCGGGAAGAAGTCCTTGAGTTTTTCACCGGATCAGGTGAGTTTTTCGCGCCCCCTCGGATCTACGGGCGGCGCCCGATCGTTGCCGCCGCCGCCGCCCCGTCGGTCTTCGGTCAATTTAATTTCCGAAGGGACCGAAATCCGTACAAATTGTGAAAAGAATCGGAAGCGACGCCCCCCCCTCCCCCCCGTTGCAATTCAAAGCCGTTTGTCGAGCCGACAATTTTAACCGTCGGTTAACTAGCATTTGTCGAAACATCTTATCGGTTCTTGCGTCGAAAATGATTTCTGAATATAGTTAACTAGTAGACTAGTTTGCCATGGAAATAACGACACGATTGACAGTTGACCGTTGGCCGTTGCTTACTTTAGGGGTGGCTTTTCAATCGTCAGTCGACAATTGTTTCTAATCGTCGTTTCCACTTCGCCTTTGGCCGTCCAAGAGATGCGTGGACGGTTATGGTGATTGAAAAAAATCCTGAATGGCGTTGTAGTTTTGAATGGTCCAAAGTGCAGGAGACCCAAATGGGGCGAAGCGCCTGTCCATCCGCATATCCATGTAATCGAATAATTAATCGTTTGGCGACTCCTCAATTGGCCCAACGATTAGCGAGAAACGGTCGCCAGTCGCCACAGAAACAATCGCTTCTATAGCGATTGATTGACGGTTAAAATTAACTACAGTGGCCCCGAGAAAGTTAAAACGGCCGGATTAAATTCCGGTTACGGGTCAAAAGCTTTAACCGACGATTTCGTGGTTTTCGAGACGCGACGATCTCGAATTCCCGCCGAACGGCCGGTCGTTTTTCGTTTCGATCAAAATCGGTCGAAGATTTGCAGTTTAATTTTCGGCGTCGGCCAATTTTTAACTTTCGGCCAGTTAATCCGAAAAAAACGATTTTCGAGACGACGGCCGTTTGCGAGGGGGCGGTTCGCGTCTGCGACCGTTTCGCAACAATCGACGATTTTCGTTTGTCGTCGCGAAAATGTTTCCGGCAAACGTTTAAAAAAAACAATAAAAAGTTAACTGTTGGGCTTCTTTTCCGATGCATTTTCGTCTCGCCATTATTTTTAAATGACAGTTAAATCCGCTTACAATTGGAAGTTAAAAGCGAAACAAAAAATTGATTTCGAGCTTTTACGTTGGCAGTTGTCGTCTTTCGATTGTCGCGTCGGTTATTTTTTTCTTTTAAATTTTAGAAGCGCAGTCGGCCGGGCGACCGTCAACTTTTCAACAATCGGTTGGCGATTTGATTTTAAAACATTTTAAATTAACTTGTCGTTCCTGTCGATTTCGGATGTTCGTTTCTCGATTTAAAAACGATTTTGTCGGATTACAAACAAAAACAAAACGGGGCAAAACCGTCTGTTTGGAATTTAAAATATTTGCACGACCGTAACCGTCGTAAAAAGTCGATCGCGGTTCAATTTTGTATTCGAAGGTCCAGTTGTGCAGTCGTGGACATAAGTATAGTCTTCGGCAACGTATTTATGTGCGTCTATGTATCACGTTCTAAATCCGATATATATATATATAAGCGCTTATAATTTTTGTGCCACGTTTATCTTGTTATCTAGCATTCATATTGAACGTCGTCGGCGACATTAATTATGACCACGACTGTATAATACAAGTTCAACTATAATCCGCAGTTTAAACCACGCATTTACCTCGCAGTTACCATTGTGGTTAGTATGAAAATAAACAGTTTAAACAACCGACATTCTACAACTGGCCCTAAGTTAATTTTAACCGTTAACTTGTTACTTCACACAATTATCTTGCAAAAAAACAAACAAATAGATTTGTCGACGTGTTAGCGATAAGCTCGAAAAAATCGATTCGTTACGTTCAGCGATCGATGACTAATTCAATTAGGATCGCCAGAAAACACCGATTGAGGTTTAGTTTTCGTTTCGAGCCAAGTTAGAGAACAGTTAAATCCGCTTACGATTAGAAGTTAAAAACGAAACAAAAAATTGATTTCGAGCTTTTCACGTTGGCAGTTGTCGTCTTTTGATTGTCGCGTCGGTTATTTCTTTCTTTTAAATTTTAGAAGCGCAGTCGGCCGGGCGACCGTCAACTTTTCAACAATCGGTTGGCGATTTGATTTTAAAACATTTTAAATTAACTTGTCGTTCCTGTCGATTTCGGTTGTTCGTTTCTCGATTTAAAAACGATTTTGTCGGATTAGAAACAAAAACAAAACGGGGCAAAACCGTCTTGTTTGGAATTTAAAATATTTGCACGACCGTGACCGTCGTAAAAAGTCGATCGCGGTTCAATTTTGTATTCGAAGGTCCAGTTGTGCAGTCGTGGACATAAGTATAGTCTTCGGCAACGTATTTTATGTGCGTCTATGTATCACGTTCTAAATCCGATATATATATATAAGCGCTTATAATTTTTGTGCCACGTTTATCTTGTTATCTAGCACTCATATTGAACGTCGTCGGCGACATTAATTATGACCACGACTGTATAATACAGGTTCAACAATAATCCGCAGTTTAAACCACGCATTTACCTCGCAATTACCATTGTTGTTAGTATGAAAATACATTCTACATTCTACATTCGACATTCTACAACTGGCCCTAAGTTAATTTTAACCGTTAACTTGTTACTTTACACAATTATCTTGCAAAAAACAAACAACTAGATTTGTCGACGTGTTAGCGATAAGCTCAAAAAAATCGATTCGTTACGTTTAGCGATCGATGACTAATTCAATTAGGATCGCCAGAAAACTAACCTCAATCGGCTAGTTTTCGTTTCGAGCCAACTTAGGTTGTTATAGAAATGATTTTCGATAGTCGTCAAAAATAAACAACAGTTTACGGCAATTTTTGTTACGCCATAACGAACGATCAGTTCAAAATTCGCGCGACTTATTTTTCCTTTTCGTTTAACTGGCAGTTAAACCTTCTTCGTTTTCAACGAAGGCGATCCTTCGAAGCGGATTTAAACGGTCGTTATTGGCGAGATCGCCACAAGTCGAGCTTATTGTCGGTCTAAAAAAAAAAAACCCTCAAAGATTCCACAATGCGTTTTTTCGATTGGTCCTTCGGGACGTGGCAAAGTTTCGATTTGAAGCGTAAGTATCGCGAATCGACTCGTCTAAAATTCCAAATAAAAAACGATCGGCGCGTTTGCTGAGAGCGAGCGCTCGCTTTCGAAGCGAAAATTCGACCTTTTACGGAACCGGTAGCGCGTACGTTGGGCGCCAATTTGTAATGTGTCTTTTTAAAACGGACCGCGCCGTATTCCCTACGATAATAATTAAACGAAACAAAGAATTTAGGTCGAGTTTAAATCGATCGTCGTTTTTTTTTACAAGTTTGTATTTACGTACGGCGCTTTCACAATAAA
Organism: Rhagophthalmus giganteus; assembly: GCA_036326145.1. Lineage (NCBI taxonomy): Eukaryota > Metazoa > Arthropoda > Insecta > Coleoptera > Rhagophthalmidae > Rhagophthalmus > Rhagophthalmus giganteus. The sequence goes on from JARFJA010000064.1 coordinate 632,824, forward strand.
TTGCGATAGCTCAATTGTTTACTATTTACGATGGCGCGCGTCCATAGAGGGGGTGGCGCATTAAACGGCCAGGTAGCCTTGGGCGAGTGACGATATTAAATAATGAATAAGTTTCATGGCATTTTAATTACAAACATCCGTTACTTATCGAATTAATAATAATAGGAAGTAAACGAACGCGTTACGGACCGACTAATCGACATGAATGAACAACGATAATCCCCTTATCGGTTTAATTTTATCACGTAGATACAGTGCATGTGCGAGGCTCTACATCAAAGAGGCGACGTCGAGCGTCTCGCGGCCTTCCTGTGGTCGTTGCCGCCGTCCGAACTGTTAAGGGGCAACGAGAGCGTCCTGAGGGCTCGCGCGGTGGTCGCCTTCCACAGAGGCTCCTATCACGAGCTCTACGCCATCTTGGAATCGCACACCTTCAATCCCTGTTGGCATTCCGATTTGCAAAATTTGTGGTTCAAGGCCCACTACAGGGAGGCGGAGAAGATACGGGGACGGCCGCTGGGTAGGCGAACATTCGAGGGGGCTAATTAAACTTGTGTTACGGGGGGGGGACCTGTTTTGTAGGGGCGGTGGATAAGTACAGGTTACGCAAGAAATATCCCTTGCCCAAGACCATCTGGGACGGAGAGGAAACGGTGTACTGTTTCAAAGAGCGCAGCAGGAACGCCTTGAAGGAGTGTTACGCAAGGAACAGGTATCCAACCCCCGACGAGAAAAGGGCGCTAGCCAAAAGAACGGGACTAACCCTCACGCAGGTCTCGAACTGGTTTAAGAATAGACGACAGAGGGATCGCACGCCGCAACCGAGACCGTGAGTATTTTAAAGACACGCATTCACCCTACCGTCGAAGACGAAATATATAAACAACGCGTACGTGCTTGTGTTACGTTTCGAGCGTTTCTTCACGCTCCGTTTTAACTGCACGAAAGGATTATTGGATTCGGCGCGACCAAACGGGGCGTGGGCCTCGTCGTCTTTGTGGCGGCGGCGACGAGCGCTTTCTGGGGCCGCACGGCCCGAACGGTCATAACACCCCGATTTTACGATGTTGAAGCAAAAAAAAATGTTAAAATGTTAATTTTTCGTCGCTCGAACGGTGCACGAACGCACGCGATCGATTTTCGGAATCGTCAACAAAGTATCGATACAGAGCCGGAATAATAATTTTTATAATATCCAGTCGACTCGTCGTGCGATCGTACAATTAGGGCTTCCAGCGACGCATCCCATTAAAAAAATTAAATATTTCTCAAACTTAAAGTAAATAAAAGCAAATAAAAGCCAAAAAAATAATGTAAATCAAAGTAAATCCGTAAAAAAACGTAAATAAAAGTAAATCACTGGAAGCAATGAATATACCAAACAAAGAAATGAAAAACTACACGTTTTTAAATCGATTTAAAATTGGCATTTCTAGAATAACAACGTAAGAAATGACGAACCGCGGGCGTTTAAATAGATTATACATTTTGCATAATCTCGATAAAATGACACTACCCGATACCCATGGAACAGGCCCGGAATTACTTGAAAAGTAATTTTTCTAGAATAACAAACAAACGAATGACGAACTAGGCGCGTTTCCGGCGATTTAAAATTTTTGCGAAATCTCGAAAAAATCCCTTAGTATATAGTACACGTTTTTTTTTTGGGGGCAAAATTTCGATTAGAACGTTTGGGGATAGAACGTTCAAAACAAGTCCGGAACGACTACAAAACTCGCTTTTCTAGTATAACAAAGTGAGAAATGATAACTGCGAACGTTTAAATAGATAATAATTTTTGCATAATTTCGATAAAATGACACTACCTGATACGCATAAAACAAATCCGGAATTACTTGAAAAGTAGTTTTTCAAATATAAAAAATAAAGAGATGACAAACTACACGTTTTTAAATCGATTTAAAATTGGTATTTTTAGAATAACAACGTAAGAAATGACGAACTGCAGGCGTTTGAATAGATTATAAATTTTGCATAATCTCGATAAAATGACACTACCCGATACCCATGGAACAGGTCCGGAATTACTTGAAAAGTAATTTTTCTAGAATAACAAACAAATGAATGACGAACTGGGCGCGTTTCCGGCGATTTAAAATTTTTGCGAAATCTCGAAAAAATCCCTTAGTATATAGTGCACGTTTTTTTTTGGGGCAAAATTTCGATTAGATCGTTCAAAACAAGTCCGGAACGACTACAAAACTCGCTTTTCTAGTATAACAAAGTGAGAAATGATAACTGCGAACGTTTAAATAGATAATAATTTTTGGCATAATTTCGATAAAATGACACTACCTGATACGCATAAAACAAATCCGGAATTACTTGAAAAGTAGTTTTTCAAATATAAAAAATAAAGAAATGACAAACTACACGTTTTTATCATTTAATATGTGAAATACTAAGTGATTATAACAAGATTCAACAGCTGCGAACATATTTATACATCTGATAATGCCGGTGTATCACTTAAAAATCAAACCCCTATTACAACTTCACCAAACACAGTCTACTCTTTTCTCAGATTCGTGAATAAATAAAAAAAAGTAAATAAAAGTAAATTACTGGAAGCGCTGTACAATAACCCGCACGCGAAATGCGGGTAAACATTTCAAAAAAAAAAAAAACAATCGTCGAAGACTATAAGTATATTCGGACAGTTTTGCTCGAGTCGTCGTTCAATCGAACGCCCTGTATGGTTTTTACAATTGTTTGTTTGATCGACATTAAAATTGTCTACGGTTCGAATTTTACGTGGAACGCCATTATTTTTGTCAGCGAAAAAGGTGTCGGTCTGAAATTTTTTGCGAGGAATACGACTGTTCAAGATCTACGATTGCGCATCCGGTTACGCCGAAAATCACCTCAATTTTCGATTTTTAAATCTAACACCCTGTATATTTTCGGTCCTCTGTCGACTTTTAATACGATCACGTCATTTTGAAAAGTTTTTATAGTCTGCGATTAAATTTTTTCTTGGGACAATTTCATTGTCCAAAATCGAAAATTAAATTAAATTAAAATTTTCGAATTTGCCGTTGAGAAATACAAAAATTTGGCAACACAATCAGACAGAGTTTGATCCGGAAATTTCAAAAAAATAGCAAAAATATGCGGGGCGCCGTTCCGTTTCGATAATCAAATTTGGCGTCGCTTCCGTCGAGAAACCGGAAGTCGGCCATTTCGACTCTACACATAAATAAATTGGAAATTGCGTCTTATGTATGTCCCGAATTTGAAAGCTTGGCCCCCGGGCCTTGTGGCCACCCGGTATATGATTATTTTTTGTGGACGTACAACGCCTTATTTTCAAAAAATTTAAATCAATCAAAATTCGCTTGTTGGTCGATTAGAAACTTAAATTAATCGTGTTTTTTGTTTTTCAACTTTCCTTCTTTCGATAAATTTATCCGACAGCTATTTATCGTATGTTCGTTCGAACAACTGCGTCCATGGTGAATATCTGTCGGATAAATTTATCGAACGACGGAAAGATCGGCCATTAAATTGATAACAACGAACAAACAACGAACGTCTGCAGGTTTCGAAAACGCGATGGAAACAAAAGAGCGAAATTGTGCAACAATGTACGGGGTGTTACATTAAAAAAAAAAACAACTTCAGCTCTAAAAATTGTCGTTCGCCAAATAAGTCGATCCTAGAAAATCAAAACATTTTAAAGATTTTTATCGATAGAACGAAAAGTGGGTAAACGTGAGTATATGGAAAAACGTTAGTCTCTCCCCCCACCTTCTCGAGAAGTTAAACGAAAATCGACTTAAGTCGCAACAACGTAGGCGAAAGGGCCCCTCGATAATTTACCAAAATAATCGGCCCAACGTCGAATTTTGCAATAAGCGCGAACCGGCATCGGGAGACCAAATATCGCGCGCGCACGCCCCCCAAAAAAAATTTTTAATCCCATCCAGAAATAAGTTTACGACTCGCGCTGCGAGAACGCCGCCGATAAGACACGTCTTTCGTAATTTCCAGGGAAATTCTGCTGGGCAACATGACGATAGCGCAAGGAAACCCGATCCCCGGACATCAGGGAGGCGTCGACATGAGCGCATTCCAAGCGAAAATCTTCGACCCGTCCTGCACGATAACGTCCTGCTACAACGACTACCAATTATAACGTTTCATACACGGCGATTTTGGGGAGGCAAAAATGAAACCATACCAAAGTTGAAAAAATTATTTATAAAAAAAAAATAATAATAATAAATTGACGAAATATTGACTGTTATATATGTTAATTCTAAGTATCGACAATGTAACGAATTTAAAAATAAATCCGTTTTTAATTTCGAGCGCTCGTTATTTCCCGCCCCCCGCTTATATAAAAACAGATTTCGGGACCCTGGGGAACGCTCGCCCGCATAAAAACTGTGCACGATCGTTGCGACCACGGTCATTTCGTTTAGAAGCCGTCCAAGATGAACAAAGCGCGGGGGCGTTGTTATTTAATCCTTTTCATAATCGGTGAGTTGTCCGAGGTTTTTCTTTAACGATAATATTGCAGGTGGGTAATCGGAATTTTTGTAGGGGCGACGCGTTTAATTAACGAAATCGACGCGCTCACGTTGCCGCCGCGCCCGCCGATTTTTTTTTATTCCAATTACCGAAGTAATCGGACCGTCGCGACTTCACCCTCGACTCGTTGGTACGAAGATAACGACACCGATTCGGACTTATTAGAGGAAAGTCACGGTCTAAACTACGCCGAGGAAAACAACGCGACGTTCCCTCGAACGTCGGGCAACGCCGCCCACGACGGAACCGGTGAGCATTTCTCGGTTGTTCCTTTATCAGTCGTTATTCGATTTTTTTTTAGGATCGACAAATTCGACGTTCGCGTTGACGAATTCGTCGAATTATTTAAATGTAACCGATCGCACTCTCGAGGCAAATTATTCGCGCGTCGATCTCGAGGAAAACGATAACGTCGCGTTGCCTCGATCGTCGGGCAACGCCGCCCACGACGGAACCGGTGAGCATTTCTCGGTCGTTCGTTTATCAGTCGTTATTCGATTTTTTTTTAGGATCGACAAATTTGACGTTCGCGTCGACGAATTCGTCGAATTATTTAAACCTAACCGATCGCACTCTTGACGCAAATTATTCGCGCGTCGATTTCGAGGAAAACGATAACGCGACGTTCAGTCGATCGTCCGGCAACGCCGCCCACGACGGAACCGGTGAGCATTTCTCGGTCGTTTGTTTATCAGTCGTTATTCGATTTTTTTTAGGATCGACAAATTCGACGTTCGCGTCGACGAATTCGTCGAATTATTTAAACGTAACCAACGGTACTCTCGTTCGTTCAAATTTATTTGACGAAAACGTCGATTCGAATGACGATAACGTCACGTTCCCTCGACCGTCAGGCAACGCCGCCCACGACGAAACTGAAGACGCCGTAACGATTCCGTATGAAAACGTAAAGAACGTCTACGTCATAAACGATACTGGAATCGTATCGTACGTGCCATCAAACACTATACCTTACAGTAATTCCAATTATAGACATATTAACATAACAGCCTGGAGTCCATTGATAAAAGTGAACAACAAGCATCACCGTCTTCCACCAAAAAGCAACGACGACCGTGACAATTCGTCGGTCTGGCACGCCGTGTACATAGAAAAATTAACGGAATCACCACGGCCAAAGTGTCTCCCCACCTCGAAACTCGTTCGGCCACCGCCGGTTCCGGAAATCGAAGGGATGGACGCTACCAATTTTGGTTCGGTAACCTCGATCAACGACACCCTGAACGTGGCACTGTTCACCGAAAACGGCCAACCATGCATCACCATGAATCTAGAGGTGACGCTGATGGTAAGTCGTTCGATCGGGAAAAACGTTCGTCTCCCCCCCGTACAGTCGCGACCCCTAAATTGCAGGTTTTCTACAATAAATTGGATTACGAACCCGATGGGCTACGGAACGCCGCGACCTTCCCGCGCCTGCCTAAGGATACCAACAACGTGACCGTCGAGGGAAATTGCGAGCACGAGTCGCAATCGTTTATAAGAATAGGCTGGGAAGGGCATCTGCTGACTTGGTATTTTACGAGGGTGAGTTTTGTTCCTTTTTTTTTCGACAATCGATTTATCGAGAACCGATTAAGAAGACTTCGGGGTGTCGTTCTTGAAGGATTTTCATCAAAGACCATGGATATGTTCGATTGCGGTATGGTATGGTACTCGCATGTGGTAGTGCTCAATGGAAGTTGTACATATCGACGGCCCATCATCGGTCGCTGTGCCCACACAAGACGTGCAGACTCTCCATGCGATATACCTTACCAATCGATTCGTTGCGTTGCTGGTGGATATGGTGCGATACCAAGAGTTCCGTTCGGCTCCTAGACGATCCAGACCCAACGATCGAACCCTCTCAAACTTCGTAAATTCCATGTTTCTCGATTTGTTTTTAAATAGCGTCCCAAATTGATAATCTTTTTTAACAGCTCGTGGCCGAACGCGTGTGGTACGTCAGCCGCGTAGATCTGCTCGTCTACGCCGAACAAGATTGGTTCCACAAGTACGGGATCTGCGGTAACTAAAACGCCCCGTCCGGGCCCGTTTCGTTCAAACGACCTTATGTTCGCAGGCGACCATTTCGAGTTCTCCGCCCCGCTGAAAGTCCTAACCACTCCGCTGGACGATGTTTACTTTGCAAGCGACGGCAACCACTTCGAACTGCTTTACCCCGACGACTTGTACGATTCCGTCAATAACAACATAAAGACCTTCGTCGCTATCAGGAAGAATTTCTACCTACGACCCTTCTTTAACCTATAAATATGTCGTCTTAATTGGAAACTGACGTTTTCTCATTGTATATCAAGTTGATTAAAGTTTTTGAAGCATCTAATTAAGTTAATTTGCCTTTTGTTCCGATGGTGTAGCGTTACAAGAGCAAGCGCGACAGTCGTTGCGGAAATTGAATATTGTCGCGCCATCTATGCGCACGAAGATGAAATGGAAGCCTTGATCGATACATTCGTTTAAAATGATGCCGCGAGCGAGTTTAGGTCCACGACGAGAGTATATGTCGGTCGTTTTCGTAACAGATGGCAGCACAAGTTTTGTTTGTTATTGTGCACGAGAATCGTACTAAATTATGGGGACGACCGCAAATATTTGGTGATGGATTAGCAGACAATAAAATAGTTTAAGCCAAAGAGTCCCATTATCTAATCGACGAGGATAACAAATTAATAAAACCGACCGACGGTCGCGGCTGCAAAATTAGAATAATAACCACTTTTATTTGCTTAAGATTATCCCCAACCCCGCCGTACAGATTAGAAACGGTTTCGAATGACGAACTCGTACGTACGATAAAATTAAAACGTCACGTTTTAAAAAAATAAAGAAACAGTTTCTCGTTTTTCTTGCATGCACAGGTACAGTCGGGTGCAATATTGTTGTCGCGACATTAATTCTGTGGCGCTCTAAAATGTCGTTGCCGTTAGACGTGGACTTTTGTCGTCAATTGTACTCGTCTTAAATTATTAATTGTACGACCGAAGGAGACCGTTAGAACGGCTTCAGTTTCATTTTAATGGATCATTTTCGACGGCAGCTTGCGCGAGTCGCCGCCAGGTCGCGCCACGCGTACCGTACTCGGTTCCTTCATTTCCGCGTGCGATTTCGCCCCCCCCTAAAGGTTTCTTTTTACGCGCGGACCGAAACACAACGTAAACATTTCCGATACGAAATTTTATTCTACTTTAATCTTTTATAGATTAAAAAATGGTACGATCAAAATTTCAACTTTCTCTCCAAGAACTTGCACGGCAAACAGTCGATAGTTTTAGTTCGATTGTTTAATTTGTCAAAACGAAGCAAACTATCCGCGCTATCTATCCGCAAAAAAAATAGTTGCGAATATGGCCCATTTTTTTTAAAATAATTCCTTGGCATTTTTATAAACATTTATTTATTTTATTTTTGTTTGTGTTAATTTTTACGCGGCAACGTCCTTCGCGCGCGGACCTGTTTTTTTTGGTAGATCGGACGGGAGGTGCAGCTCGTATTAGAACAAATTAACCGAAGATTTTGCGTATTGTTAAAAACAATTAAAACAAAAATTCAATTGTCTGCCATAAAGATAAAGAAAAAGCGAGCAAAAAAATATCGGTTCATATTTTTTGTTTCAATAAGGGCGATTACGTATGAAAAAAATTCATAATTAAATAGAATTGAAATTTAAGAAAGTTACTTAATTTATTAACCAACAAACTCGTTAAACGCACCAAGAAAATTTCGGTAGTGTTGCGACGTAGATTTCGGGCTCCCCTCAAACATTCAACGATCCAATTTCGCGAACGAAATTTTACCTTACGTAGGTATACAAGATAAAAACTTTAACGAGAAAAAGGTAGGAAATACAAAGAAAAATTTAGAAGTTTCTAATTTTTTTCTTATAGTCTGTTACAGACAAGTGGCGGTCGCGGCGGCAGCAGTGTTAAGCTAAGCGTCCGCTAGTCCGCATCGGACGCGCAGTGTCGTCCCTTAAAATTTTCACCCCCAATTGAACTTGCCTTGTCTTGAACAGCCATTTACAAAAATATATAGTTTATCACGCAGATGATAAGCAAAATCGAAAAAAGTTCCAATTTTCATGGGTGGATTTCACCCTCTTAAACCGCGTAACAGCACGACGAACGTAATACGACTCTAGATTAGGGTCGACTAGTACCACTTTATAATAATAATCGGCGATGAAACGCTAAGGTTCGCCGTTAGAGTCATCGCTCGAGTCGCGAGTCGATGCTTCGATATGAACAAGTGTATTTGAAACGATGCGTTTGTTTGAAGGTCACAGTCGAGGCTCGAGTTGCGGCAATTTTTTGTGTTAGGAGTTTTTGAAAAGTAACCGAATGGCATTCGGCAAAGTTAGGTGTGAAATTGGGAAACGGTCGCGGCGAGTCGCGGTACCGCTGCCCGAACAAAAGCGACATTAGATAGTTGTTTTAGCAGGCGGAAAGCGTCCGTTTGCGGCCTAGGGCGACGTCTGCGGCATTAAATGCCGTTCACGCGCGTCTATTCGTTCACGTTCGCACGTTTCCGAGAATACCGCGTAAATCGAAATCGTATTTTTTTTTGCATGGAAAAACCGTGTAAATCGGTTATTATCGGTCGGTTATTTCGACGTGAGAAGAAAAAAAAAGGAAATACAAATCATTAACGAAATATATAGTTGTTTTAGGCCGACACGGTGCTCTGGCACTAAATTTAAAACGACAAAGTACTAGACGATCTTAAAAACGGTTTAAATATTATCGCAATAGAATACAATAGTCATACTCGTGTAGGTAGTTTTCATAAAAGTATTGCGCGAAGATTAAAAAAAAGATAAATGGATTTTTAAACGCGGTTCGTTTGTTTGTAGAAAAAAAAATTGCAAGATTCGCAACAATAGTAAAGAAATAAAGCTGTAGACGTACGGGGTGTCCGAAAAGTCGACGATCGAATGAAGCGAGGCGATGGGAAACCGAAATAACCGTATTCTGGTCGCAAATGATCGTCCACTTTTGGAACGCCCCGTATAATTATTACCATTTCCCTTTCGACGCTTGTCGATGAATTAAAAGACAATTTCGAACCGGTTTGGTTTGGAATTCGGTGGAATCTTTTGGTTTGATCTTCATATGGGCCTTCTGGAAGTTCAACGAAAGGGTCATTTTTCTGCGGTGTCGCCAAAACAACTTTTTAAATGCGAAACAGGCGCGCTTAAGTGGTTAACAATTCGAAAAAAAAAACAAACGGGCTTTGCGTTCGAAATACATTTACTTAAACTTCTAGATTTGCGCTTAAATTAACTATTTAAATTATTGTTAATGGCCGACATTCTATTTACATTTGTCGAGTTTCGTTCGCGTCCGTGTGTTTATTTTAAATTTCGTTATTTGCCCCGAATCTATTTGTATTTTGAACGCGTCCACGGGAATAATTATTAACGATTTTACAGATGTCGATTTGCCGGACGTTTATTCGCGACGTCATTTTATTTATTTAAACGGTTCCATTTATAAAAGCGAATCTCACGATAAATCAATTGGAACGTATTTTGTATGATTCAACGTCGTCGCGGAATCGGTTGATCGAGTTACCCGAACGTCGCGACTCGTTCCGTTAACTTTTCGCGAATTATGAGTCGTCGAGTATGACGTTTACGATCGAGTTAAAAATCTTCGGTGACGTGCCATGGTTTATATGCGATTCGTTCGTTGCGCGAGTCGTAAAATTTTATTTTTTTTCCCGACGACGCACGCGACGCGATAAAACAACTTACGGACAATTGTAATTGTAAGTGTAAACGAATCTAAATAAACGTCGATAAAGCCGCAATATTTACATTTTACCTTTACTTAATTTCCGTTGCGCATACACAAATATCAAATTGTAGCATAATCACGACGGTTATATTATTATTATAACGCCGATGTTGACTGTAGCTCGGGGCCGTAAAGTTGGAAATGAAAGTTCACATCCAACCGTGCCGTAATTTAAATTGAGATAACAAACCTTCGGTTTGTAATTGATTTCGAAGACGAACGAATTATTAACCTAACGCACGTTCCCCGCGCCCAATTAATTACGAAAATCCGTTTTACGTTCGAAAATTCGATAAAATGTCGACGTCAAGCGATGAGTCGTCAACGAATCGAGTCGATTGCCCCTATATTTTATTAACGACGTTATCGATCTTTTTAATTCGAAAAATATTTTTATTTGCCCGAGGTCGTCCACATGTAGACCAATTACCGCCCTAAATACCGACTTGTTTACTTGTCCGTGGGGGGGGGGGGTCAACGGGATATCGTTCCCATATCTCGACAATCGTTTTTCATCGGACGAACAAACCTAATTCGAGACGTCGACCGCGATACGAAAAATCAATTGTCGAGCCCCCGAAGCGCTCGTACGTGCGTACGTACGTAAAAAAAACATAAGTAGGTGTAGGGTGCGCGCGTACGTTCCCGTCGCATCGAGTGTCTTTTAACCGTGTTATGCAAATTCCTCGAGGAAAAATGTACGAAGTGCTCCCTCCCGTTCTCGTCTTGCCTCGTGCACACGGCCGCGGTTCGGCGACCGGAAATGTTTTATTCCCGGATTTTTCTCGAAACGGCGGCGCGCTCGCTCCCCCGTCGTCGCGTTCCTTTGTCAATTTGAATAATTGCTACTCAACATGTCGCTGATTATGCGAACAAAACTACGTGCATATTTATCAAGTTGTACGGGGAGATCCGAAGGGGGCGGATTCTCCCCGATTCTCTCAATTCCCCCTCCACCCCCCTAAAGCGCAGCTAAACGAAAAAGGCACAAATTGAAATTGCCGATTGTTTTGCTCGTGCGATGCAGTTACGTCGCGGCCATCATTTTTCAAAAGAGAGACGTTAATCCTTTTTTACGGGACACTTTGTCACGGTTTTAAAAACGACTTCGACGTAAAGCCGGAGATTAGGCCGGAGCCGAGCGACGACCCTTCAAGCTCGGTTAACGCGGCCAGGACATTAGATTCCCGGTCAATTTATTAGTCTACGATTGCGAAACATTTAAAGGCGCCCACGTTGATTTGGTCGCGATTGGCATCACCGCATGCGACTCGGCGATAAAATTTCACCACATTATAATTTCGCGTAACGACCGGCGAAACGTTAAACACGATCAAAACCCGAGAGGTGCCACGGAAATGGACAACGACCGGCTGCACTCGACCATTTTACCATCCGAATTTCGCGGCAGTTAATTTCCATCAAAAAGGCCAAGTTCGTCGACGGAAATAAAAATAATTCCCGGCAGAGCCGTTTTTTAAACGAAACCTTTTTTTTAAAGCTCGTCGTTCTCGAAATCGACGAGCAAATTAAGTGGCGGCCCATTTCCCAAGTCAATGAGTCCATACGGATAAGTTGTTTAATGCGTCTTGTGCGTCGCAATCGATGGCTTGCAGTTCGCGGTAGCGTAGTTACAAACGAATATTCGAAAATATTCGAACATTCATCGGGTAAATTCGGGTAACTTGTATAAATAGACGGTAACGTCCCAGTCCCAATTATTACAGTTATTCAGCTGACATTCTTAAAAATGCAGTTACATAAAGAGCGGCGACGTACGACTAGTAATAAAATAAACATTCGCGCTCGACGACGTCATTTAAATATTATAATTCGAATCGTTGAAATCTCGGAAAAAAATTTGAAATTTTTGCAGGATTTTCAGAACTAGAACCGAGCCGATCAAGAGCCGCATTCCGTTCGCGCTCTTACGCGGTTTAAGAGGGTGAAATCCACCCATGGAAATTGGAACTTTTTTCGATTTTGCGAAACAAACTGTATATTTTTGTAAATGACCTACATTGCGACACAAAAATTAGGGCTGAAAATCCTAAGGGATGTCGTCCCGTTGAATTTTCACCCCTAATTTTGCCGTGCTTGCGTACACTTTTACATCGGCAGACATATATATTCATGTAAAGGGCAATAAACTACGATTTGAAAGAAAAAAACAACGCGATGTAGTTTTTTATGCAGCAGGTGACATATTGAAAATTTATTCGTTCGGAGGGAGGACCGCCAGGTTTGCGCGGCAGACCACAATAATTCTAAACAATTCGATACCTCTCCAAAGTCTGTAATAAACTTTATCAAATATCGAGTTTATCAAAAAAAAAACGATTAAAACAAAAATTCAATTGTCCGTCGCCGGTTGGATATTTCACTAACTAAGAAAATTTTAGTAGCGTTCAGACGTATGTTTTTGTGCGACGGGAGCAGAAAAATTTTTAAATTCATATACTTTTTACGAAATTTCTTCTAAAATTATGTATTTTTTTCATTTTTATTTCCCTATGACAAAGCCATAAACCAGACGAAATCGCACTTTTATGCGACAGATAAAATACAAAGCAACAAACAAAACATGTGCGCCATCCATATTCATTCCTTATCGGATTGGGAACAAAGAACTGCATGTTTTTAAAATAAAAGTGGGATTTTCGAGTATCCGCGTATAAACCCGAATGCATTTATATATAAAACAAAAAGTTCTAATGCATACCAATAGATACAAGACTTTGAAAATGAATGCAAACGTTTTGAGGTAAACCGAGATGAAAAGAAAATTGAAATTTTCAAAATATTCCTAGAAAAATCCTGTCTAGATTGGTACGGCAGTATGTTGATAAAACTAACTATAAATTCAGATTGGGATATATGGAAAAAAATTTATTGAAACTTATGCGAATAAAGGATGGAGTCAAATTAGATATGCAATGTCATTCAAATACCAAACAGGATCTCTTCTGGAATATGTTGTAAGGAAAGAAAGACTGCTCCTAGAAATTAGAAAAGAGACTGATACTGGCACATTGATAGATCTCATAGCTACAGGATTATCTAACTTCATATCAGATAGAATTGACAGGGACTCACTTCAAAATGTTGAAGATTTATTTAATGAGGTGGGAAAACTGGAGCATTTAACTGATAGGAAGAAATTTGGAGAAAAAAGAGGAAGCAAGACAGAATTAAAAATAAAAAAATCACCATGCAAATACTGTCAAACAAATAACAAAGGCACACGTTTTCACTCAGAAGCTAATTGCTGGTTTAAACCGAAAGATAGTGAAGAGAGGAAAAGAATAGAGTTTATTAATAACGCAGAACTGGAAGATGCACTGAAAGAAGAATCAAAAAAACTAATTTTGACACCATTGATAAAAATAAAGGTATTGCTGAACGATTCTCTTGAAGTAGATGGTATTTATGACTCGGGTTCAAATATATCTCTAATAAATTCTAAATTGATCAAAGTAAATGAGAGGAAAATAAGCAATTCTGGAAGGACAAATATAAAAACAATCAATGGTGTCAAGAAAGCAGATGGTTTGATATCTATAAAAATGAAGATTTTTGAAATTGCAAAAAAAGTAAACGTTATTGTTATAAATAGTGAATATTTTAACCATGATATTCTGATTGGCTTAGATTGCATCAAAGAATTTAATTTATGCCAAGATGAAAATTTAAAAATCACACAGAAGAATATTCCAAGTAGAGTTGATAAAAATTTACCAAAAATTGAAAACACCAAAAGCCATGAAAATTTAATTGTAAATTTCAACGAACACGTTGATGAGGAAAATTTTAAAATACATGTAGACCACTTGAACTATAAAGAAAAGGATGAGATTGATAACTTAATAAAAAAATACGGAGCAACTTTTGCAAAAGATAAATACGATGTAGGGACAGTAAAGAATTACGAAGCCCACATCGACTTATTAATTGAAAAATATACTAGTAAAAGACCGTACAGATTGAGGATAAAAAAGAAATTGAAAAACAAGTGGGGAAAATTATTAGAGAATGGAAACAAGTTGAACAGGAAAAAACTCGATGAACTCAGGATTGGTCCCTAGGAAATCCTGGAGAAAATATCCAATTCAATCTATAAGATAAACACTGGGCATAAGAAAATAGAGTCAAATTTGTTCCATAGTACAAAATTGATACCCTATCCTCAAAAACGACGAGTGACTGAAGAAGACGGGGTGGCCCGCGGAGCGAAAAAAAATTTTTTTTTGGAAATTTTTGTCCCGGAGGGGGAGATGTAAAGTACATTGTACTTTTTGAATTATCCCGCGCACTTGCGTAGCGTGGGTAAGGGAGATTACTAAGCAGTGATTACTAATCACAGTTATTATATATTAGTTTGTTGAAATTTGTAATTGGAGAAAGGGCATAGTGAATAATTGACATTTAATGTCGTTTCTCTTTTTACAGGTGAGTTTAATAAGATAAGATGTAAATAATTGTATAATAGTTATCTTTACAGTAAATTAAATTACTCTTTTTACAGGAGAAACTCAGATTTGTTATTATTCAACCCTGATTCTAATAATTATTGATAATAAATCTATATATATATATATATATATATATATATATATATATATATATATATATATATATATATATATATATATTAGGTGTACAACTTTGCTTCCGCCGTTTTGCAATAAATGGCTGTAGCGGTAAGTGGTAGTCGAAATAAATAGATCGCAGCTGTCATACAATAAGGTTAGGTATTTGTAAATATAACGCCATCGAAATATTAGTCGATTTGTGTCTGCATCATAAAGTTATTCTCGATTAAACATGTCAGCTTACGAGCCAAATTCTCGTCATTTGCGGGAGGTTTTAATTTTCTGTTTTAATATGAAGAAATCTGCGGCTGAGGCTCATCGAATGCTCTCAAATACCTACGGTGAGGCCTGTATTAGTGAAAGAACGTGCCGAGAGTGGTTTCAACGCTTCAAGAACAGTGATTTTGACGTCGAAGACCGGCATGGCGGTGGAAGAGAGAAGGTTTTCGAAGATGCAGAATTGGAGGCATTACTTGAGCAAGTCTCGTGTCAAACGCAACAAGAAGTGACAGGATTTGTGGGAGTGACGCAACAAGCCATTTCAAAACGCCTGAAAGACATGGGAATGATTCAGAAACAAGGACATTGGGTGCCGTACGAGTTGAAGCCCAGAGATGTTGAACGGCGTTTGTTTGCTTGTGAACAGCTGCTTGCAAGGCAAAGACTGAAGGGATTTCTGCATCGCATTGTGACTGGGGACGAAAAATGGGTTCATTACGATAATCCCAAGCGCAGAAAATCATGGGGATATCCCGGCCATGCTTCCACGTCGACGGCCAAACCGAATATTCACGGTTCCAAAGTCATGCTCTGTATTTGGTGGGACCAGCTCGGCGTAGTGTATTATGAGTTGTTAAACCCGACTGAAACAATCACAGGCGATCGTTATCGAACGCAATTAATGCGTTTGAGCCGAGCATTGAAAGACAAACGGCCGCAATACAACGAGAGACATGATAAAGTAATCTTACACCATGACAATGCTCGACCCCATGTTGCGAAAGTGGTCAAGACATACTTGGAAACGTCGAAATGGGAAGTCCTACCCCACCCGCCGTATTCTCCAGACGTTGCTCCCTCGGACTATCACTTGTTTCGATCAATGGCACACGGCCTGGATGACCAGCACTTCCGGTCTTATGAAGAAGTAAAAAATTGGATCGATTCGTGGATCGCTTCAAAAGATGACCAGTTTTTTCAACGCGGGATTCGTACGCTGCCCGAAAGATGGGAGAAAGTAGTGGCCAGCGATGGACAATACTTTGAATCATAAATGTATAACCAGTTTATTACAATAAAGCCTCGAATTTCGGAAAAAAACGGCGGAAGCAAAGTTGTACACCTAATATATATATTACATGGTGTGGCAAAAGTAACGTCATAATGTGAATTGGCTGTCATTTTGTTAGAAATGAAAAAAATTGGGCTCTGTTTTCACGGAAAGTTTATTTGAAGGTGTAAAATTGATGACGTTAAGTTGAAAAAATGATATCGGTCAAATGACCACCTCCTGAGTTGATGCACATTTGTGCTCGTTTTACGGCATTTTGAATTGTTGTTCGCAAAACATCTGGCTCCAAATTGGTGATTTCTTCTTCAATGTTGGCTTTCAAGACTTGCAAGGTTTGTGGTTTGTTGTGATAAACGCGAGATTTCAAAAAGCCCCAAAGGAAGAAGTCTGGCGCCGTGAGATCTGGCGATCTGGCCGGCCAGTTCAAATCGCCAAAACGGGAGATCACGCGGCCCGGAAATTGGTGGTTCAAAATCTGATCGTTGCCCCAGCTGTGTGAGCGGTTGCTCCGTCCTGCTGGAACCAACAATGCTGGAGACCCAATTCGGCAACTTGGGGGAAAAAAAACTGGTTTAACATCTGTCTGTAGCGCTCACCAGTTACGGTTACGGTGGTGCCATCGGCGTCCTCAAAAAAATAAGGGCCAATCACTTTTTCACTGCAAATACCGCACCAAACAGTCACTTTGAGGGGATGCAATGGCTCTTCGTGCATTTCATGTGGGTTCTCCGTGCCCCAGAAACGCGAATTTTGTTTATTCACATAACCACTAAGTGGAAATGGGCTTCGTCGCTCATTATGATTTTGGATACGAAATCATCCTCTTCTTGCACCAGGTTTAACAGAGCATGTGAGTAAGTTAACCTCACTTAACGGTCAGCAGGCAGCAATTGGTGAATGGTTTGCACTTTGTAAGGGAACATCCTCAGGTCTTTCACCAAAATTCGATGCAACGAACGTCTGCTGATGCCAAATTGTGTGCATCGTTGTCTCGTCGATGTTTGTGGACTCTCTCGGACGTCCTCGGCCACAGCAGCGATATTCTCGATCGAACGAGCAACACGAGGCCGGCCACTTCTTGCGACATCTCTAGTGGACCCACTTTGCACGAGACGCTCGGCCATGCGCTTCATTGTTCGCGCACATGGTGCAGAACGATGAGGAAAACGACGACGAAATTCACGCTGCGTTAAAACAACAGACCGGAAATTGGTCAAATAAGCAGTAACAATAAGTCCGCGTTCTTCAGGTGTGTATCGCTCCATTGCTTGTTGTCAACTAATTCCCTATCTGTCTACAACACAAATGTCACAGTGCAATGACATTTGACGCCATTTGCAAAAATTATGGCGCATTCACATTATGACATTAATTTTGCCCCACCCTGTATATATATATATATATATATATATATATATATATATATATATATAAGTAGAATTCCGGCAAAACCGTTTCAGATCATTCGCGTTCGTGGTACAGAGCGGTAGTGCTTGTTTAAGTAGTTCGAATTTAGTTCGAATCGCGTGTGCGAGGAGTGCTCGTTCGGTTTATAAGGCCTTTTTGCGTGCGAGGAAAAGTAGGATCTTTCTTTGTCGACTAACTCTCCTTGCTCGGGGCCCTTTAAGTTCTAACACGAATTCCCTGAAGATCGAGCTTAAATCGAAAGAAATTCAAATTTTCAGGGGTGGATTTCATCCTTTTTAAACCGCGTAAGAGCACGAACGAAAGACGGCTCTTGATTATGGTCGAGACTATTACTGCAATCATGCAAAGTTTCAAATTTTTCCGAGATTTCCACCTGACCTAACCTTCCTTGTTAATTGCAAAATGAATTCTTACATTCGTCTATATAATTAATTTTTTTTTTGTTTCGTTACTTTCGATCCACTATTATTTATGTTTTTGTTATGAAATGGAGCCGCGGATGCGCCTTTTCCGTTTGTTACAGCAACGAGCAAATTCGGCGAAGGTTCACCTTCAACTTATCCCGTGCGACGACGCGACAAGTCGCGTCTTATTCGTTTCAATCGACGGAGAATCGTCCAGACAAACAATTTTGAGGTTTTTTTTCGGGGGGCGGGGGGGGGGGGGGGGTAAATTTCTGTACGCGTCAAACAAATGAAATTTCGATCAAATTCAAACAAATAACGATTGCAAAACTTTGTTTATCTATATATAAAAAAACAAACAAACGCGAATTTCTTCACGAAGACGATCGAAGTGATCCATGGATTTCCTCGAATGGCCCGTCGCTTCCAGGTACGTTTAGTCGAAGTTGAAGAGGTTATTTTCATTGATTTTAATGAAGAAAAAAAAACAAACGACGACCGACGTCGATGAACAAAATGCGGTCGAACTCGACGACGCGTCTAAATTTTATCAGAAACATCTTACTTAATCGTTGGACATCAAAGCTCCACCAAGAATTTTCTCTCGACTTGTGCTTGTTCGCAAACGTTTTTTGGACGTTCGAGCGAGACCGTCGAAATTTTCGCCGCGCCAAATTCGAAAAAGCAACCCGACAGATCGACGAAGCCCAAATACCTTTAACGGTCGAAAATTTCGTCCAAGCGAGAGAGAGAGAGAGAGAGAGACAAAGCGACCGGCGATTGATTGCGTCGTGAATAACCTACAATTAAAGTTCGTAGTCGACCCTTAAAACCGCCGACGTCAAATAAAACAATCGAAACGCAGTTGTTTATCTTTCACTACCACCAACTGCGAGAGAATCGAAAGCCCATTTCGAATAATAAATCTATATCGGACTTCGATTTGACGGAACGAGGTCAAACTATGCAGTACGTATTTCTCCGAGATCTCGAGATAGCGAAAACATCCCTCTCCCCCCCCCTCTTCCTCGTCGACGAGGGCGGGAGCCGTACGGAACTTAACAAAACGAATTTACTTCGGCCCGTAATTAAAAAAAAATTTCGACCGCGCGCGTCCGATTTTTTTTTCTCCGTCCGGAAGGTTCGCGTCCCCTAATTCTCGGGGGAGCGGAGGGGGAGGAGGATCGTTCGCGTCGTGCCCTCTTTTTGTTTGTTAATATCGCGAGCCGTTCGGCACGTACAATGACGGGGCGAAACCGCGGCAAACATTAAACCTCTGCAAGGGAGAACTTAATTTGCAACGCGGGGGGGCGGGGGGGGGGGGGTAGCGGGAAAAGGTCGTGGGCCCGGGAACGGGCCGAAATTAAATTAGTGGCCGGCTTGATGAATTCAATTTCCCATTCGTCATAATAAGCGATAATAATTATTATAACTGGGCGGGTAGTTGTCGTGGGGGCGCGCGACGGGGCGCCGCATAACTATTTATTGTTGCATCGAAATGTGTCCGCGACGACATATTTATGTCGATGTAACTCACGATTTTCCACGTTGGAATGATTGCGCGCGTATATTTTGGATTCGGGGGCGGCGGCGGCGGCGTCGTCGTCGGCGGTGGTGGCGCCCGGCGTCGGTCGACGGACTTCAGTGGCGCTCGCGACGCCCGAACGTTCGGTGTACGAGATATCATCAGTAGTTGCACGGCAGCTTCCGCAACAACACGATCGTCCCCATCCAGTCCGACGACGATTCCGGGGGTTGTTTTCGAATAAAGGCCGAAAAAGTCGTGTTTTGGGGGGAAAAGTCGTTCCGATTTGTGCGCAGGTGAGTTTTTTTTTGTTTTTTTCCCCCGAGCGATTCTTCAGTTAACGTCCGGCGCGCGCGAAAAAGTCGAATCGAAAATTTTTATTTTAATAATAAATGCGCCGTCGGAGGAATTTTTAATAAATCTGCCGATCCGCGTAGCGATTTTTAACGGTAACGACGTCTCGCGATCGAAACATGTAAATTTCGCATTTCATCGGAGCGGTCGAAAGCTTTAAAAAAAAATAAAAATAAAATAACAACAGAAACAACGACCGATTTTTTCTTGTTTTTTTTTTTATTTTTTCCCGCACATCCTCCGATAAATATCTAAATCATCGGAAACGCGTCGCTCGTCAAGATTTTATTGTTTACGTTACGATGGAGGGGAGGCGCGCGTCCGAGTTTTCATCATTAAAAAAAATAATACACGAGCAGCACTTAACGGGCGCGTGGCGCCCTCGAAGTCGAGAATATTTCAACGACAGAAAAAAAAAAAATAATAATGCACGGAAACGATTTGCGGACGCTTAAAAGTGTCGTTTCGGCGCGTTCCGCGCAATTTTTGACGTTAATTGGGACGCGTTCGCGTGCGCGCCCCATTTTCTAAGGGCTCGCGGAGGGAGTCGGTTTGGGTCAGGTTGTTATTACACGGGCGAGACTTTGACCGACGAGCCGGGCTTTGAAGCCTTTAGAACATGTCGTGAATTACTTAATGATCTCAAGTACCTAACCCTTCGCTTGAGGGGTAGTAATTGATCGGAAATTCGTCGACAAAGCGCCGACGGTGTTATTTCGGGATTTTGTAAACGTTTCGAGTTTCGGATGACACCTGAAATTATTCCGTAATAGGCACTGCCCTTTTCGCGTAGCTCGCAAAATCGTTTTATGACGGTTTGAATTTGGGGCGTTCGCCCAAGTTTCGACCACCTTCAGGTCGCCGATTATTACAACGATCCACTTCAGTTTTGCTTATACGTAACGGCGGACGGAATGTCGAAAAAACCCGAGGTCCTTTTTTTTTGTTGATCGCCGCACCTTACCAAAAAAAAAGAAAAACGTACAGGACCGGCGCGGCGCTAGAACCGACAATCTGCCTCCATCGCCTTATTTAAATCGACATCAAGTTTGGGTTAAATCTCCGATTAAACCGCCAAATAAACGAAATATTTGCGAATTAAAACACAAATATTCGATTAAGCTCCGGTTAAAACACAAGTCACGGCAAAAACCCGCGAATCAAACGGCCACCTAAGATAAATATTCGAAGAGGCCACAAATCAAAACGATAATTAAGATGGAAATTGCCGATTAAAGTAAGAAAAATCGCAAATTAAACGGCGAATTAGGGCGAAAAACTAAGAAATTCGCGAACTTGAAACGTCGTGCGAAACGCAAGTCGCCGATTAAATCGCCGATCAAGCGGCGAATCAAGTCGAAACCCGGCACAAGCCGCGAGCCAAACCGCCGATTAAGCCACAAATTAAAACAAAAGCCCAGAAAAAATCCGCCAAAGGCAACGATTAAACCAGCCGTTAAATTAAAAATCACCGATTAAACGGCGAATTAAGACAAAACAAATGCGAAATTCGCCAATTAAACCGCAAATTTAAAATCAAACCGTAAAGCCTGCAAACCGAAACGCTCGTTAAAATAAAACAATCTTCGATTACAATTATTATTATTATTACAAATGTTTTCGATTAAACTCCGTTTAAAATAAAAATTGCCGGTTAAAACACAAATCACGGCAAAAACCCGCGAAACCCGCGAATCAAACGGCCACTCGAGATAAATATTTGAAAAGGCCACACAATTCAAACGATAATTAATATAGAAATTGCCGATTAAAGTAAAAAAATCGAAAATTAAACGGCGAATTATGGCGAAAAAGTACGAAATTCGCGAACTTGAAAATCGCAAGTCGCCGATTAAATCGTCGTTAAATAAAAAATTGCCGACCAAACGGCGTATCAAGTCGAGGCCCGGCAAAAACCGCCGATTAAACCACAAATTATAACAAAAACCCAAATTAAACCAGCCGTTAAATTAAAAATCGTCGATTAAACGGCGAATTAACACAAAACGAAAGCGAAATTCGCCAATTAAACCACGGCGAGTTGCCGATTAAACCGCAAAATTAAAAACAAACCGCAAAGCCTGCGAACCGAAACGCTCGTTAAAATCAAAACAATTTTGGATTGCCCACCTAAAACCGCGAAATTCTCGAGTTAAAACCCGCCGATTGTGAAATTGAAGAGCCGATTGAATCGCGAATTAAAACAACAAAAACACGACAAGGTCGCATTAAAAATAGCCGATTAAACTCGAAATTGATCGGCGAATCACCACCTACATCGCTTTATTTTGCGTAAAAAAAACCGTGGGAAATCGCGAATTAATTTTAATCGCGTCGCAATCTGATTGTCAATTGTTTTAGCGAATTTTCATGGAAAATTTGCAGCCCATCCGCTGAACGTGATCCAGACTTGTCCTTTTTGGACCCCCCCCAGATCGCGAAAATATAGGTAATTCATTTCGGGTCGGTCACATATATATAATCAATTTATTGTGGACACGATTCCGGTCGCAATTTTGATCGTAGTAGGCTGAAATTTGAACGGCGCGTCGTCTCCACGAAAACAAAAGACGAGTTCGTTAACCGGCCAAATCGACCGGCGCGTTACAAAATGGCGGCCGTTCAAACAAAGAAAAAACTAAAAAATTTTTAATCTCCGTTATTAATCATCCGATCGGTAATGTGAAATACGTTTTGGAATCGGCATAAAATTCTCCGCCGATCGCGTCTCTTTATAATTTTCGATCGGATGCGCCGTTTTCGAAATAATCGAAAACAAGCGATGGCTCTCGTAAATATTATTTTTCAAAAATTGTATTAAAACAACAGAGGGCCTCATTAAAAATCGCCGATTAAACTCAGAATTAATCGCTTTATTTTGCATAAAAACCTGAGAAATCGCGAATTAATTTTAATCGCGTCGCAACATGGTTGTCAATTGTTTTAGCGAATTTTCGTAGCAAATTTTGCAGTCGCCATTTTGATCGTAGTAAGCTAAAATTTGGACAGCGTTATGTCTTTACGAAAACGAAGCACGGGTTCGTTAATCGGCCAAATCGACTTGCCCGTTGCTCTCGTAAATATTATTTTTCAAAAAATGCATTAAAACAACAAAATCAACAGAGTCGCATTAAAAATTGCCGATTAAACTCGGAATTAATCGCTTTAATTTGCGTAAAAACCTGAGAAATCGCGAATTAATTTTAATCGCGTCGCAACGAGGTTATCAATTGTTTCAGCGAATTTTCGTAGAAAATTTTGCAGTCACAATTTTGATCGTAGTAAGCTGAAATTTGGACAGCGTTATGTCTTTACGAAAACGAAGCACGGGTTCGTTAACCGGCCAAATCGACTGGCCCGTTTCAAAATGGCGGCCGTTCAAACAAAAACGAAAACTAAACAAATTCCAACCTCCGTTATCGCTCGTCGGATCGGTAATGCGAAACATGTTTTGGAATCGGCATAAAATTTTCTACCGATCGCGTCTCTTTATAATTTTCGATCGGATGCGCCGTGTTAATTTACAAGAGCAATCGCTTATTGCTCTTGTAAATATTTTTCAAAAAATGCATTTGTTTCGGGAAAAATTAAAAAAAAAAAGCGGAGTTTTTCGACGTGCGACACGAAAATTCGATACCGAGGCTTGCGCGCGGCCGTATTTGCGAAAATGCACGTACGAAAGTTCGACGGCAGCGCGGCCGGGCGGCTCCTTCGTTGCGTTAAAAGGCCGATTTGTTCGAAATTCGTTTAAATTAAAAGTGGACAATTAAACGTTTGTAAAAACGTCGCTGCGGGCGCGCGATTCGCGCCCGACGCGTCCGAAAAATCGCGGGTTTTTCGAAATCGCGCGCGACCTGCCCTTTAACGTACGTAATAATATAAATCCGTGCGGGGAAACGGCCGGACAGAAAAAAATGAGGCACTTTAATACGTAAGGTAATCAAGGAAGTGAGCGAAACGGTCTCCGAAGGGTCGGCTATTAGGTGAAGGGCACTTCGGACGGATAACGAGCGAGTCCCGTTCGTAGCGACGTCGACGTCGACGAGGCGGACGAAAAATAAAAATCGCAGCTTGCCGTTTGCCTTCCGGCACCAACAACAACAACAAGCCAAGTGCAGCCAACGTAACCCGCATTGTTTGCGTACCCGTGTAATAATTGTTCGAGTTTAACGTGACGTGGTTTGTTGTCGTTACGTTCCGCTAACCTCTTGGCCCATTGTGCGCGGCCGTTTCGCAATAATCGGCAATTGCCGCGGCGACGGCGGCGGCGAGAAGGACGTGTCCGTTAACTTTAATGAGCTTCTTTTCGGGGGGGGGAGGGGGCACGGTTTTTTGCGGGCACCTGTTTGCGAACTTGCACAATTCGTCACGAATCGATGCGGGCGGTTTAATTGCGCGCCGAAACATATGCCGGTTTCGGTGTTTTTGAACTTTTAAACGAGACGCCGTTCCCGCGCCGCGTCTCACCTAATTCCGAATTGAAAACGAGAAAAGGTTTGTGTCGAAGGTTTTACAACTGGGGGGTGGGGTTGGGGGGTGTGGAACGCGCGCGTCAAGCGTTTGCGAAAATTGCAGTTTCGTCAAGCGGCCAACTGAATTTCCCGACTCGACACCGTTCGACCAATTAGAAAAACGAAAAGAACTTTTTCTCGTGTCGGTGTTCGGTAACGAGGTTTTAAACGGGGTTTTTTTTTGGTACAATCAGGCAGAAACATTTTGACCACCCTGCACTTCATTAAGGGCCGGATTTTCAATTGTTGTAATGCATTGATTTAATTTTACTTGCATTTATTTGGCGATATTCCGTTTATATTAATGTTCATGTTTAAAAATGTCACTAATCTTGTAATTACACTTTTAAAACTCGCACAATTGTATATATATATTAAAAAAAAACTTACAAATAACCCCCTGACGATTTTAAAATTGTGAAACCGGTTCGTAGTTTTCAAAGCATAATAATTAAAAAGGTTAGTGATATTTTTAGACATGAACATTAATTGATACATAGTTAAATTCCGGTCGTATGTCGATCACCTTCGAAACAATTCGTTTGTTAAGGTTGGGCAATAACCCAACAATGTTGTACTCGTTCCGATTGTACTCGACGGACAATTTAAATCGGGACAATCGGGAAATCAAATTTATTGAATTAAAAAAAAAAGGGGTCCGAGGAAAGCGCTAAATAAATAAAATAATAAATTGTCCGCATCAAAAATCTCGGTGAAGTGTCGTAATTTCGATTCGTTAATTCCCTCCCCCCCTCGTGTCGATAACCCGCTATCGATTCGACGTTAATACATACATATTAACCCATCATTCCTCGACGCCTACGGTTAAAAAAAAAGAAATACGTTGATCGAGCGCGTGCATTAAAAAAAAAAATGAGCGTGTTGTTCTAAACGCGCTTCGCGCGACGACAATCGGCCGCGAAATTATTTTTGTTATTTCTACAGTTGCGCGGGGGTGCGTCAACGTCACCTCCCCCCCCCTTACTTTCCTTCGTAAATTTCGCGCGGAATTTTTGGTTTCGCATTTTTGCAGCACCCGCGTTCGAAAATTTAAGGGCGCGCGTTTGGATTTTAAGCGAAAAATAAATACGAGATTTTCGCGTCTTGTTTTGTTTTTTTCGTTTGTTTGTCGTCGTTGCGATCGGAGCCGGGCGCACCTGACGCGCGGCTCCTCATCTAAACGACGACGACGCAACGATCATTATTCGTTCGTTCGTTTTTTTTTACGTTTCCATCGCGACCGCAATATTTTCCACGACGGATTTCCAAACAAGTTACCGGTATTTATATATAAAAAAAGGGGCGTTGAAGTAGACGCGCATTTAGAAGAGAGTTATGTAACCAATGAATTACGTCGAGTTTTTCCACATTTATAACGGTTTTTGTTCCGGGGGGCGCCATAAATTCTTTAGTCGAGTGGACACGTCGCATTTCCGCGTGAAATATTTTTAAAGTTTAATGCCGAACGGCCGTTTTTAAAAAAATTTAGACGTCCGCGTTAAGGAAAATTGGTATTTATCTGCGACCGCGACGGGTTGCGCGCGCACGTTGGGCGCCAAATTGTTATCGTCATTAAAAAAATCGCACGATCGGCTTAAAATTGTTAAGTGGCCGTTTTAAATGCGCGTTTACGAAAACGCCTCGTCGGGCCCACGACTTTGCGAGCTTTTGTTCGGCCCACTAACGCGATTTATTTAGAGGAAAAAAAAACGACAAAACACATTTTCCTTTCGGTTGCGAGTTCGGTACGCGCGTTGGCGTTGCGTTTAAGGTCATATTTGATCCCACGCTATCTCCGGCTTAATAAATCGATCTCGATAGAGCAATCAAAGGTTGACAATGGGCTTTCAATGTGCACGTGTCGAAAACAAAGAAGACCCAAAAAACCGCGAATTAAACCCACCCGCCACGATTTATATTTAAAACGCGATTTTTTTTATTTAGGCAACCCGAATACGACCGGGGACGGGAGAACAAATCAATAAATCTTGCGTATCGCCGTCACCAAATCACGTATTCTTCTTTCGCGACGGAGATGTGCGTTGTCTCAAATAACGTGCATTAACCCTACAAGGGGGGCCTGATGAGTTTCCTTAAACGTGCGGCTTTGTATGCATCGAACTATCCGACGTACTAAAAATTATTTCCTATTCATGCAAATTTAGGTCTTCTGCCTGATGAAATATTTTCACTCGAGAAAAATTGGGTTTCTTACAAATTGGCAGTTCTTCCGTGATAATTTCGCGCTCGATTACAGTAAAAACGCAACCCAGAAAAATGTCACCTTTGAATAATTCTAATTTTACAAGATCAAAGTTCTTTTCATCGTCGGTCGGCGGGCGTGCGGCGGCTCGTTTAAATGTCAACGGACGTCTGTCAAATTGATTAGGAAACGATTACGGGCGCGCGTGTGATTTTTTCGGGAAAAATCTAAAAGGAATCGCAAATGGCGCGGCCCGTTCAACACACCTTTGCACGTCGGGGACGAGAACCGTTCGAAAATCTAAAACCGACAAGACGAGACAGAATTAAATTTTTAACGGAAAATAAGTATTTTCGAGAAAAACTTTTCAATAGTTGAAAACTCGACGTTTATAAGAGAAACGTCAATTTGCCGCCCGCAAGTACCGCCGATCAAATCCCCCGCGGGGACAGTTTACCGTCGGGTTAGTTTTTCTAAACGTAATCATCGTAGGTCGAAAATTGTTCGTAAGCGCTTGGAAATTCGCGTTCTAACAAAATTAAATCGATCCATTTTACTAACGAAACCTTCTCGAAAAGGTCATTTTTGAAATAAAAATAAATAAAATTAAGAATCGACATTTCAAAGATGTCCCGGAAACTCCAGGTGTTCGAGTGTAGGTCGCCTAAAAAAAAACAACATAAAGGTCACCCATTAAAAGTTTATCGTATTAAAGGTCGAATTTCAACACGTTTCAAATAATGCATCAGCCTAAAAATTGTCACCACACCTTTAAACACTTGTCCAAAGGTCACCAATTGAAGGTCTAAAGTTGTTCGTATTACCGAAAAACGCGGTCCCAACAAAATAGATATTGTCGGAAACTCGCAAGTTTTCGAGTGTGGGTCGACTAAAAACGAGCGCAAAGGTTTTCCGTTAAAGGTCAACCGCATCGAAGGTCAAATTTCAACACGTCACGAACGACGCATCCAGAAATCCGTGCCGGAACATGGAAATTTTTAAAGACGCGTACGGTTTTTAATCGAATTGAGAAAAAGAAAACGAAAAATCAAGGTCCAACCTTGGACGTCGAAAACCAAATTGTAAATTCGCACGGTTCAAAATAAAATTCAACCGCCCCCCCCCCCCCCCCCCCACAATTTTGGGGCTCGACAGACCCGAATCCGGGCGGAACTTTCCGTCCGTTTTGGGACGCGCCGGACCAAAAATTTAAAGGTCGAAACAGCGAATTATCAAAATATCTTTCGCGCCGCCATTTAATTTCGAAAATGTTGTTCCGCGGACGTTTGCGTAATTGTTTCGAGACCGCCTCGCAGAGAAAAAAAGTGCCGGCGCGCCGCTACCGACCACCGCCGCGAGGGGTTCCGTTGTTTTTTTTTCTTTCTTTGTTTAAAATTAGAACTAGCTCGTTACGCGTTTAATTTATTTAAATTTAAATAAATCGATTTAATTAATTAATTTAATTTAATTTACCTAATAAATTTAATGTATTCGAGGAAAGCGATCTGTCCACGTTCAAAACACGAACAGAACCTGAGAGAAAACAAATGCGTTACGCGTTTTACGCGTTGGTCTTGTTTTTTTTTGTTTGTCACCACCCATTTCTTACCACCCGCACCGGGATTCGAACTCAAGACACATCAGGTGCGAGCCCAGTTTCCGAGTCGGCCGTGTTGTTGATCATTCAAAAAGGGGGGGGGGGGGCGATAAAGAGAATAAACGTTCAAAAAAATTAAAAGATCAAGGTTAAACGTTAATCTCGACGATCTTCGAAAGCCCGCAAATTTTTACGGGGATAAAAAAGCTCAACGGCACAATACTGGCGAAAAGGCATTAGAAAGTTTTTAACCGACGACGGAATTGCGAAAGTAAAATAAACAAAAATAAAACAGCGAAATTGTGTTAGGATTTGCGATTTTTCCGGTTTAATTTGTATCACAAACGCTTGACCTTGACACCTACAATTTAATACCTTACAAGGGGATGTTGCAACCGCCCCCCACCCCCCTGAACTCCGATTTCGATCCGCTTTAACGTACGGGTTTAGGTCGCTGCGTCGGATCGGATGAATAGCTTAAAAAAAAACAAATAAATTTTATTGATAAATATTAGGTCCGTACACAAATTATTTCGCAACCTGGGGCTCCTCCGTAAGGAAGCGCTTTAACCGTCGCTGGGCAACCGCTTCGATTGAAATCGATGCAATTCGATTTTTTTCGAAAATTTGTTTGTTTTCTAGCGGTCCATAGATTCCCCTGGGCCCAAAACCGATGCGGCGTCACGAACTTTGATCTAGATTTTTTTCAGAAACGAACGCCTAGTGACCTAAACACGGTGGGGCGGAGGTTGTCAGTCAAAATATATATATATAAATATATTTAAAAAAAAAGTAAATATATTAAACGCAATAAAAAGTACATTAACAAATTGGTTAGTCCCGAAATACGCCGTAATTAGGTTATGTTGGTGCCTCTCGATTTCGCCCCCTCTTACGTTAGCTTTCACGTAATTTAGCGGATTTTATTGTAAGGACGAAGGTCTTGGAGCCGGAGCAGATGCAATTAGGTAATCCAGTTAAGCTTGACGTAAGCGAAAAAATAAAAATAAAAAACGTCATCCTCCGGTTCGGGTTCGAACCTGGGGCCGCGACCATTTCAGTCTTTAACGAAACGACCAATAAACATGACGCCGACCGGCGAACTTAAATAGTAGACGAACGGATGGTCGGCGATAAAATATTTAGAAATGGGCACGTACGGCTTCGAAAACGGCGTAAATCCGTGCACTGAAAATGAACCCAAAATAAAAAAAAAAAATTAACGACATCGCAAACGGTAACGCGAAGACGTACCGGAAGTTGCCGCAACGGCCGTGGTTCCCTTCTCGTCGACCTCGATGACGGTTTTCTGGATAACGTCGCTGATTTGGAGGGTCCCCTGGCCGGGCGCCCCGAGTCCCCTCAAGTCCGCGCAGTCATCGAACAAATCTTTTACGCCCAACTACGCAAAAGCGAACATGGTACGACCTTGTGCTACATTACCTATACACAGGGTGTTTGGTAAGTCGAGCGTAAAATGAAAATCCACGTGTAATTTTTAATTCTAAATCGAAAACGAAGAATACATTTTTTTTTGAAATTGGCCTTCATCGCTTTAAAATTTTTATTGAACAAAAATTTAAAAAAAAACAATTTTGTGGGCTTCGAAATATGTATAGCGTTCAACATTAACCCAGATATGCCTAATGTACTATATTTAGGACGGAATAAACATGTTCGTACCTGCAAAGTTTAAGATATACTTGAAAGTTTGTATCTCACAAAATCGTTCGTTATGCCCAAAGCTTTGCGGGAAGTGAGATTATTC
Source organism: Rhagophthalmus giganteus (assembly GCA_036326145.1). Classification (NCBI taxonomy): domain Eukaryota; kingdom Metazoa; phylum Arthropoda; class Insecta; order Coleoptera; family Rhagophthalmidae; genus Rhagophthalmus; species Rhagophthalmus giganteus. The sequence goes on from JARFJA010000064.1 coordinate 662,879, forward strand.
GCGAATTCAGAGTTTAAATTTGATTGTGTGTTAACTTACCAAGTGCAATTTGAAAAGTAAGTAAATTTTAGATACTAAAAATTATAATAAATTTTTAAATTAGTGAATAGCGTAACAATAAACATTTATATTACTGGCTACTATTGTCGAATTTTCATTATTTATCAAGGGGAAAGAGAGGTGTCCTATATGTAGTACATTAAGACAATATATGACTACCAACATCATTCGCCATTCTCTTTCAGAGGACTATTTCTTCACAATGTTCTAACATTGTTAGAAGAGGACGAGATGAAGCCATTGATAATGTAGAAGAAATTACACTACTTCCTCCCCTCGATGCAGCCACCGAGCTCACAGATGAAGATTCTGGCGCCGAAAATGACTCGACCATAAATAATCTGCCTGCATCTCGACCACAAGCTCTTGCAGAAATCCAAACAAAATACGACACCGACTTTTCCTCGGATGACGAAATACCGTTATCATTATTATCGGCAAGAATACCAAACAAAAAGCAAAAGAGAACGAAGCCTAAAAAACATTTCACAATTTGATCAAAGAAGATTTACCTTCCCAGTCATCGGGATTTTTTAATGCCGATAATGCAAAAAATTTCGAAAATCCATTAGAACCGTTTTCAATGTTTTTCGACGAGGAAGTAACAGATCTCGTTGCGAACCAAAGTAATAATTACGCCCAACAAAAAAATCGCAAGCCTAACCTATGTTAGGCTTGACAAGCAAGAGGTCAAATCTTTTTTAGGCGTTTTGATCCTTAGTGAATACATGCGTGTACCACGAAGAAGAATGTTTTGGGAACGTGAAAAGGATCGCCGCCACAATGCCATGATTACCGAAGCGATTTCCAGGGACAGATTTGAGTATTTGTTTTCAAATTTTCACGTTTGCAATAATCGTCAGTTAGGCCAAAATGATAAATTCACCAAAGTCAGGCCTATTTTCGATTTGCCAAATAAAAGATTTTTGAACAATTCACCGGTTGAAGAGATGCATTCGGTCGATGAAGCTATGGTTCCGTATTGCGGACATCATGGATGTAAACAATATATTCGTGGTAAACTCGTGCGCTATGGATATAAACTTTGGGTTGGAAGTACCAGATTAGGGTATTTGAATTGGTTTGAACGCAACCAATATAAGTAAGAATTTTGCCGATCTTGGAGTTGGTGCAGGAGTGGTATTGGAACATGCCCAAGCATTACGTGAAAAATGGCCAGACGGGAAATTTCGCCTATTTTTTGACAATTTTTTCACTTCGATTCCCCTAATTACCAACCTTTCTTCTGATGACCACTCACTCTGGAAGGCGACTAAGAAATTCAAAAGACTTACTGTAACTATACCGCCAATTAGAAAACCTAATAGAACCTGGGCCCGATCAAATATTGATAAAGCCAATACGTTTGCGGAATATTTGTCAAGTGTTTTCTCCTTGCCTGCAATAACTAACGATGACGTAGAGATAGAAACATTCCTAAATTCTCCATGCCAACTATCACCACCGATGCAAGCACTTACTATAAAGGAAATTCTTAGAGAAATAAAACTTCTAAATCCACGCAAAGCCCCTGGGTACGACTTAATAGTGGCAGATATATTAAAGAAACTCCCAAGAAAAGCAGTTATCCTAATAAGGAACATCTATAACAGTGTACTGCGCCTGTGTTACTTTACAATACAATGGAAATATGCCCAGATTCTAATGGTTCCGAAACCTGGTAAAAACCCAACGGAGGCAAACTCATACAGACCTATAAGTCTGCTACCTATATTGGCTAAACTTTTTGAAAGGCTAATCCTCAACAAAATCCTAGAAGACAATTCCTTAAGTGAACTCCTCCCTAATCATCAATTTGGTTTCCACCATAACCATGCAACCATTCAACAGTGCCACAGGATAGTCAATAAAATTAAAGATAGCCTGGAGAGTAAGAAGGTATGTGTTTCAGTATTTCTAGACATCCAGCAAGCCTTTCATAAGGTTTGGCATATGGGATTATTATACAACCTAAAAAATTGCTTCTCTGACCAAATATACGTTATCCTGAAATCCTATCTGAGCGAGCGTTATTTCCAAGTGAAAACTGATGACGAACTATCTAACTATCACCGTGTTAAATCGGGAGTGCCGCAGGGTAGTGTGCTCGGTCCATTTCTCTACCTAATGTTCACCAACGATGTCCCACTAACGAACGACACAACCACAGTCACATTTGCGGATGACACAGCCATCATGTCTACAGACTCAGATCCTCTACGAGCTTCAGAAAAGGTACAGAATCACCTAACCACATTGCAAAATTGGCTGAAGAAATGGAAAATTGCAGTTAATCCAACTAAATCTACACAAGTAAATTTTACTAATCGAAGAATCAACTGTCCACAACTTCATATAAGCAACGTGCCTATCCCAATCAAAACAGAAGTTAAGTACCTAGGAATGCATCTAGATCAAAAACTAAGCTGGCGAGCACACATAAAAGCCAAAAGAAAACAATTAGATTTAAAGATTAAAAATATGTATTGGTTAATTAATAGAAAATCCCACCTATAAATTGAAAACAAGCTACTTATCTACAAAACCATAATAAAACCGATATGGACATACGGAATTGAACTGTGGGGATGTAGTAAGCCATCGAACACTAAGATCCTTCAAACATTTCAATCAAAAACTCTTCGCATGTTAGCTAACGCGCCTTGGTACATACCTAACCAAACTCTACATACTTACCTAAGAATACCCATTTACCAACGACATTATCAAACCCATCGCTACCAAATATAAAAATAGATGCGTAGGACATCCGCACACATCCGCTCGTAGGCGAACTATTCACACACCAACCAGCAGAAAGAAGATTGAAGAAACTGTGGCCAGAGTATCTTCCTGAATGAATTCCAGAGAACCATTAGTGGATGGTACCTGACTCAAATCAAATTCTTTTATCCCATTTACTTACTACTTTGTAATGTTTGAAGTAGATTGTAAATTCGCAATTATAAAATAAAAAAAAAAGAAAATTCCCCTAATTGAAAAACTTACCGAATGGAATTTTTACGCCGCCGGTACCGTTAGAGAAAATCTGTTAACAAATATTTCTCTGATCGACTCAAAGTGCACGAAGAAAAATCGTCGAGGAAGTTACGATTTTGCAAAATTGTCGATCAAAATATCGTTGCAGTAAAATGGCGCGACAACAGTCCGGTTTGTGTTTGTTCTAGTTTTGCAGGAGTTAGACCGATTCGTATGGTCGAGCGTTATTCTCGGGCAGAGAAGAAAAATGTTCAAATAGAGCGGTCACATCTCATCAACACGTACAATTTCAATATGGGAGGCGTCGATCGTTCAGATCAAAATATAAGCTTACACCGAATTTCGATTCGAGGGAAAAAATGATACATGTCTTTGGTAACACACCGTATTGACATGGCAATTGCACCGAAAAAACGGTGGACAATTGGACCAACTTAGCTTTAGAAGACGAATCGCTGCGGGGTTATTAATCCAAAATAAAAAAAGAGTCGACTTACCAAAAAGGTCATCTAAGTAAAGTCAATCGGATTGATTTACGTTTTGATTGTATTAATCACTTCGTAATTCCCCAACAGAAGCAAACCCGACGTGGCCACTGTCGCCAAAAAAACCACTACAAGATGTAAAAAATGTGACGTTGGCGTTCATGTCAAGTTGTTTTCTATCATTTCACACAAATAAATAATTTCGCTTAAATAGAGGTGTATTTTCCTAATGTCCTATATATAGTACGGTCTAAATTATTACTTACTTTTTGAAAAAAAAAATGTTTATAAATTTTTGTTTCTCTTATATGTTAATGAATAATATTTTCAAAGAATTATTTTCATTTTAATGTCAAAACATCGCCAAGGCATATCCGGGTTAATGTTGAACGCCATACAATATTTCGAAGCCTACAAAATTTTTTTTTTTAATTTTTGTTCGACAAAAATTTTAAAGTGAAACATCTCAGAGATGAAGGCCAATTTCAAAAAAAAAATGTATTCTTCGTTTTCGACTTAGAATTAAAAATTACACGTGGAGTTTCATTTTTCGCCTCGACTTACCAAACTCCTGTATATATATAAATATAACCCACTTACGCTTTGCAAAATGCCCTTAAAATCGATCGTTTTTTCCTCTTTGAATTTCGGAATTTTCACCAGCACGTCCTCGACAGTATATTTGGGCGGAAGTAGGATTTCCGGTATTTTGGCTTCCAGAGCGGAAAGGCCTGCCGCTTCGTCGGGCAAAACGACGGTCATGGTGATGTCGTCGCCGTCGTAGACCATTTCGAGGAATTTCGCCTTGAGCTCGACGCTCTCGTGGTACTTGAAGCGCGCGGTGACCCGCATAGTTTCCACCATGGCCGTTTTGTTACCGTCAACGTAGAACGCCTCCATTCTGGTCTGGTGCTCGGCAAACCGTTGCTTCCACGTCCCCTTGAAGTACAACACGTTGATCAGGACGGCGCGACTGTTGTCCTTCAGCGCTTCGGCGACGATCAAGTTCGTGATCTTCCCGTGCGTCTTCTCCTCCACCCAACCGTTCATGGTGGCGGCCGCCTGCTTCTTTCGACTAAAGTCGACGTTTTCGATGTCGGCGTCGAAGACGTCGACGGCCGCTCTCCTGAAACGCTCCTCGATCCGGTAGCCGTTCTCGAGGTAGATCTTGTTGGCGCTGGTCAGCGTGTACTTGTCGTTGCCGCGGAGGGTCGCGGCGACGCCCCCGAACGTCTGGACGACGCCCTCGTCGGTCGCGGGCAGACGAAGCGTTCTCGTGAGTTGTTCGGCGGTCCGGTTTTTGGCGCCCAAGCGGACGAGCGCGAGGACGATTTCGGCCGACAACGGACACACCAAGAGGCTCCCCGTCTGCTGCTTGGCGATTTGCTGCGAGTTCATCGAGGTTTAATTTGCGATCTCGATTAGAGGAGACCGCAGTGGCGGTTAACGTGTTAAGATCGAACTTACCTTGTAGACGTCGGAGGTGAACGCGTTGTTTCCGACGACGAACTGTTCGAGTTCGTCGGTTAAAACCGACGTCAAACCGAGCGCGATCGTTAACAATTGCAACAGCGGCTTCATTTCGCGTTACTGACGCGAACGTTAGTTGGCGAGGCTTTTAAAAGCGATAAAACGAATTTTAATTCGGAATTAATTTCGCGCGCGCGCGCGCGCAACGTCCGGGACGCGTGCGGGCGCGACTCGAATTTCTCGCACTTCGAACACCTTCGTCGTGGAAAAAATTAGGTGTTCGATCGACCAGCGAATAGCCCTGCCGTGCCGGACGCTTAACACGCCCGGCGATTCCGGCGTTGTTCGCGCAACGAAAGCAATCATAAAAAGCGACGCGGCCGCCAATAAAGTTTATTGAAAGAAAACAGTTGTTTTTGCCGGGATGAAACCTTAAACGGCCCCCCCCCATTTCTTATAACGTCCGGATAAACGTCGATTACTATTCCGCCATCTCTATATTCGAGCTTTCGAGGGGGACGACATTACCCTAAAGCGCGCGTATAAAATTCAGCTTCGCCCGCAAAAATATGAAGCCGCCGTCGTGATCTCCTCCGTTGTCGTCCTCAATTTTCTAGACGACGGATATGTCAATTCGAAAACTGAAAGAACGTTGCGCGACGTAATACTTCAATAAAACGAAATGTCCTTTGGCGAGGAGTATATCGTGTTACGCCCACAATCATAACTTCCCATATTGGCAAAGATTCCATTTGTTTCTTTATTATCTGCTCGTTGTTTTTTTTCGGGTGGCGGTGCTCGGATTTTCATTTGCAAAAATACGATAAGAAAACGTTTGTTATTTGTTTTTAGGATTGTCGTTTCATATATTATATATGACACGACGTTTTGTTGCGGGCGTCATGGAAATATAAGAGGGGTTCGTTTCGTGTGTCAACAGACACGTAACGTGTCTTCGTTGAATTGGATCTCTAATAATACGGGATGGTCGCATTCTTTACGAAATAACGTCGCGTATTACAAAGTCGACGTTCACATTTTCTTTGTTAAGCGAACGGTTTCGACGGAAAATATGTCTCGCGAACGGTACGTTCTTGTTTCGCAAGATTCTAAAACGACGTTTACATTAGCTTGGGCGCCACGGCCGAAGAAATCAGACGTGAGCGCCCTCTTGACGAAGCGCGAGTCTTCGAGTCACGTCAACAACTTCGTCGCGCGCGCCCTATCCGATTTCGCGTCAATTCTGGCCAAAACGGACTGGGTTAATACAGGTGTTTATAGCCTACAAGTTCGAGGGTGCGTTTTGACTGAAAATGTTCGTGCGACATTTTTGCGATGTTATTTGAATATACAGGACGTGTCAAAAGTCCTGGGACGCCTTTTCTGCGTTTCAAAAACGGGGAACAAACGACTAAAACGCTCCAATAAAAAAATCGGTCAGATGGTCTACCTTTAAGGCTATTATTAGTACATTGCGACCGTCTTAAAATTCGCCATATCGGATTAAAGTCGAATATAGTCAAATTTCAATTTTTTCAGAAATATATTGCCGTGATCAGATTTGGCGTACGACTATACATCTTAAACGCTCAGCACCACCTGAATATGCTACCGGGGAAGCGTTTCCTTTATTTCTTACTTGGTTCCGTTTTGTGTTGCAGAACATATTCATCAAAACGACATATACGAGTTGCACGAATTATTATTTTTTTATTTTTATAAATTACACGAATGGAAAAAAAATCCATAGGCGATTTTTGTACTTCTGGTTGCGGTACATATCTGTACGTTGAGAAACCCTCCGACTCCACAAAAGAAGTTATGGTCGGCCTAGAAAAATCGACACCTTGTTAAGTTTATGGTTGTAATTCTAGACAATAAAGAAATCCTCGAAGCAGAAAGTTCATATTTTGGAGATGGAGGAAATAATGATGCACAAATTCTTCTTCAAACTGCGTCAAGGAGATTTAGTTACTGTAGGATCGTGGCTTTCGCGATGCCGTTTCAAAGCTGCAGGAATACGGATACATTGTAATCGTGTCTGAATTTCATTGTTGAATTCAACGCAATTTCAAATGCTTTCTTTGGTCCATTATTCGCCGAATCTTACTTCCGTCGAGGAATTGCCGAAATTGCCGTTTCTAGACTTGAAATATCCAATCAATTACAGCAAGGATTGGAAAAAAATGGATTGCCAATCGAAGACTTGTAAAAGATCACTCTTGGTGTGCCTCAAACGTACTTGGCTCCGTTTTATGTTGCAGAACATATTAATCATATTATTAGTTGCTGACGAATAGTTGCTCCGTAACGTGGCGGAGTATTATTGCGTTGGAAATAACATGGAAAACGTATAAACTTCTTGCATAGAGTCAAATTCAATGAACACTTTATAACTAATACTAGAAATATGACGAGATTTTAACAATTCGGTCTCTTCCAATCTTTGCTGTAATTGATTGGATTGGTGTTTGTCGATGGCTACATATTCGATTCTCTGGCCATTGAGTTGGCCTGCCATTTTACTTACTTAATTAATTGTTGTCTTTGCATCTTGAATGATGTCGAGACATTTGGGTCGCAAATGACATTTAACATCTGGAAACTTGGAAAAGTGACCAAAAAAACCGAATCACAGACGCAACATGTCCGCAACAACCAACGGTTCTTTGTCCATTTTGCATTCGCAAGCCCACCCAGTTATTGAAGCATAACCTTCTTCCATAGAGTCAAACTCGACAAACACTTTACAAAACTAACCCCAGAAACATGACGAGAGACTTAAGGTGAACTTTCGGCAAAGTAACTTGAGCTACAGTAACGTATAACTCGTACATGTCGTTTTACTACTACAATAATATGCTAGTTCTACTATCTTGGCGAAAACATCGACGTTTTCGGTCGATTTAAGACCAAATCGATACGAAGGCTAACTCAATGACCGAACGCGAATACGTATTCGATCTAAGCCGTTTTGGCAAAAAAATTAAGTAAATCTATCGATTTTACACGGATGAATGTGGATGTTCTTTGTGCCGTAAATATGCATTACTCGCAACGTACCCGATTTTTTCTGTTCGACATAAATAAATTGTTTTTCACGTTGGTAACAAGTCGTTTCACCAGCTGTGACAGTTCTTACACCGGACAGCCTGTTTGTAGGTGAACGTATCCTCGAAGACAACAAATGTAGTTTCGTCAATAGGTGTCTATTTTAGATGGTAATTAATGACGAACCGAAATGCACGTATTTCCGTATAAGCTCACGGACAGGTTATAAAATTGGAACAGCTTTCTTTGGTAACAATAAATCGACTTAATTTAAGATGTTTCGGCGCCATCCATCCGAGGCAATAAAAGTGGCATTTAAATATAATTATTGTTTGCTACAATTTTGACTAGTAACATTTCGATTTTAGCGAAGAATTCGTGTGTGACGATATTTCGACGTTACGTAAACGAGAAGTAATTCCAATTGGGCTAATTTTAGAGGCAACGTTTATTGGAACAAAAAGTCGTACGATTGTCTCGGGATACAAATCGATAATAAAAATTCCATTTAACATAAGGAAGTTGGTGTCCATTTCCGGTGTAACCCGGAATGAATAGGAAAACTGTCGACTGTTTCCATCTTTCGTGAAATTCTCGAAGATGACTCTAATCAGAGTTGGAATATATGGCGTTTGTTAATTGTTCGAAGTTTTGCGTGTATTGGCTTATCGCCATAATTTTAAAGAAGATTATTAATATCGGTCAAAAAATTGTATCTTTATTATTTCTATAAGAGCAGGGGTTAACTATAGGCTTTAAATTTGAGTGTAAGTGATCGATCGTAACCATCGAAAGGATTAATTATAATCGTCCGTGCATCACGTTAAACGTTAATAACCATGTTCCTTATTAATAAGTGATTAGTTGTTTCTAAAATATTCGTGTAATTGCAGAACGACCAAGAAAATTTGTTTTGGTCGTTATGTTAATGACTCGAAAGGAAATGTTTTATTTCTTTAGCAAATTTTACTAAATATGAACCTGTAATGTGAATTACACATTTTTTTTTTAAATTCAAATTATATATTAACGTTTTTTTTTGTAATTATACCTACCATAAATTCGAATAGTTTCTAAATTAAAATTATTAAAACTCGAACAGTTTATTCGTATATTTCAAACCTGTTTGGGTTTATCGTCGGTGGAATATAACGACTAAAATTTGGTTATAATATTCTTCCAAATCTTTCTTTTCGTTACAGACACATTTATTAATTTCGATATGGAGTATTTCGGATAGAAACCGTTTTTCATAATTTCTCTCGTACGTCCAAAATTTTAATATTTTCATAATAAAATCGAAGAAATTTTTCAATTTATGTTTATATGAAATTTATATTAATGTTAAATAACTTAAGATATTTTCATATTGTTGAGTGTACCTAAGGTAAAAGAATGAAAGGTCATGAATTATTATGATCAACATTATTTTTCAAGGCACTATTGAAAAAATTACCGAAAAATATAAGATTAGACTAAGTTGGTTGTGACTTCGTATTTCTCTATAATTTTTCATTTTAAACAACTTTTTTAAGCAACACTTTTCGACATTTTCAAACATACAGGTACTTTAATCTTGAGCCAAAATTATATTTTTTGATCTCCCTTTTATATTATAAGATATTTTTAATTTTTTATTGGTGCATTTTTAGTTTTGGGAGAAGCACCAAATTTTATGAAAATGTAACAAAGGGTCCACGAGACCCGTGATATGCAGTTGAGTGGTTAGTTCTAAATTATATTTTAGAAATTATACTCCTTAAAAAGTAAACTATTTCAAAATCACAAAAGTAGCAGCGAGACTTTCGAGCTCATGGTATGCAAAAAAATTAATTTTGATTCGATGTCTATTAGTTTCTTGATATAAGTACCTATATATTATGTATTATTCGATTAAGGAATTTTTGAACAATATGGCATAACATAATAAACATAATAAAGCAACCTTCTCAATTTAGAAAATAATTTTTGTGTCTAATTTTAGAATTTTCAAATTTTATTATTATTTTAAATAAGACCTATGTCGATAAAACACAATGTCTACTTAAAAATACGTAGTTTTGGCCTTCGAGTCGCATGCGTTATATGAGATTAACAAATTAAAAATGTTTTGGTGCTACGAGTTAAGTGCGAGGTTGAAACGGCATTCAGAGTGCGAAGCACAATCACCGGTCTGTCTTAGCAAATCAAAAAACGTTTTGGTGCTACGAGTTGCACACGAGTTAGGTGCGAGGTTGACTCGCCTTTCCAAGTGCGAAGCGCCCGAAGGGCGCGAGCACAACTACTGGCATGTCTGGTTGATTAATATGTTCTGCAACATAAATCGGAGCCAAGTATGTTTGATGCACGCCAAGAGTGATCTTTTTCAAGTCTTCGATTGGAAGTGTCGGGAAATTGACTATTTCTCGAGGAGTTACTTTCCTCCTCAATCTGCTCTTCTTCGAGATTTTAACAATCCAGTCTCTTCCAATCTTTGAGATAATTGATTGGATATTTCAAGTCTGGAAACGGCAATTCCTCGATGGAAGACAGATTCGGTGAATAATGGACCAAAGAAGGCGTTTGAAATTGCGCATGCGATTCTGAAATATACGAGGTCGTAATAAGTAAGTAATGAGACTGATTTTTTAGTCGCGCTTGTGGTAACACTGCGAACCTGAAACTTCGGTCGGTTAATCTCCCATCCCTCCTCTATCGATACATGAGCTCGCGACTTTCGTACGTTCGTTAGTTCTCCAGCTGTGTTGTGTTTTCGACAACGTGTTTGTAAGGCGTGTCACGAATATGGAACGACGTAATATTGAACAGCGGTACGCGATTAAATTTTGCGTTAAAATCGGCGATTCTGTTACGGAAACGTACGGTAAATTGGTCAAAGTGTTCGGTGATGAAGCCCTGAGTTGTGCTCATGTGTTTTGATGGCATAAAGATTTTAAAAATGGTCGTGAGAGCGTCGGGGATGAACCGCGAAGTGGGAGGCCGGTTGAAGCTCGAACTGACAACAATGTTCAGCGTGTGCGCACGCACTCTCGTTCATCAAGATCGGCGGCTAACCATTCGAATGTTGGCCGATGAACTTAATTTAAGACGAGAAACCGTCAGAAACATTTTAACTGATGATTTGTCCATGAAAAAGCTGTGTGCAAAGATGGTACCGAAGAACCTTTCGGCGGAGCAAAAACACGAGCGAATGTCCATTTCACAGGAGTGTCTGCAACAGGTTGAAGCTGATCCAACTCTTCTCGATCGTGTAATTACTGGTGATGAATGAAAGTTGGTATTTTCAGTACGATCCCGAAACAAAATGGCAAAGTCAACAGTGGCTGTCTCCTGGTGCAGCCAGACCGAAGAAGGCGAGAATGAGCAAATCAAAAGTGAAAACGACGATGATTTGCTTCTTTGACAGCAAAGGAATTGTGCACAAAGAGTTTGTACCACCTGGGCAGACCGTCAACCAACATTTCTACCTGAAAGTACTCGATCGGCTGCGAAAACGAGTCATTCGAGTCCGTCCAGAGATTGCCAAAACGTGGATCCTTCATCATGACAACTCTCCATGCCATCGTGCCTTCGGAGTGTCGCAGTTTTTGACCTCTAAAAACATCGCAGTGTTGCCGCGAGCGCCCTATTCGCCGGATATGTCACTCTGCGACTTCTTCTTGTTCCCCCAAACAAAATTGGCCGTGAAAGGAACGCATTTCGAGTCCATAACTGACATCCAGACCGCTGAGACGCCAGGACGTTCTAGTCGAAGCCTTCCAGAAATGTTACGAAAGCTGGAAGAAACGTTGGAACCAGTGTGTAGTTGTGGGAGGGGAGTACTTTGAAGGGTATCACGTCGATGTACCTTAATTTTTAAATATACGTATTTTATGGACTTAGTCTTTTAGTCTATTGATCAGACCTCGTATATGCAACATATTTAAGTATGGTCGACGAAATAACATTTTTGAAGAATGAAAATACATTTATCAGACGACCAAAGACAAGTTCAACTACCAAATCTTTTCGTTGTGCAGCCTCTTGAATAGTTGGCCTTGGTAGTTGTAAATTGAGTTTTTCCATCAAGAAATTCAGGCGTAATTAAAATGTATTCGTATTTTGACGTTGCGAATAGCTTACCATTAATTCAGTCATATCTCTGATGTCGAGTAATTCGTTCGTTTCATTTTTATATATGTTGCAAAGGATAGTATTTCCTACGTCGCTCAATCAAAAATTAACAGTTTCAATTTTTCCCCATTTGTTTCTATGTTAATTAAGGGGAACTTTGAATCACGATATCTCCATTAGTAGACTAGTCGCCCAGATTATTTTTGGATTTGTCGTAGTGCAGGTTTCAATATATCGATTAGTGCATTTTTGGGTTAAATCGCATAGTGCAATCAAAAGATATCGGCAGTAGCCGAAATGTATATAAAATCAAATAGGAGCCTTTCGTCATAATTTTTGTTTGTTTGTTTTATGTCGGAAACTTGTATTTAGACAATTTTAATCGAATCAGGCTTACAAGAGGACCTTGATTCCGTAGAGACAAGCTGATGACGTACGTTTAATCTAACGCCCGTTATTTACGAAGAAAAATCGGTCTCGGCACGGCATGTCGATCGCGCGCAGCGTACGTTTTAAATGCCCGCAATACTAATAATGCATTCTCAAACAGCTTAATCATATACCAATTATTAATGTTCATATCTAAAATTATCACTAACCTTTAGTGATATTTTTAGACATGAACATTAATATAAACGGAACATCACGAAATAAGTGCAAGTAAAATTAAATGTAAGCAACACATTGAATGTTATGCAACGCACGGTTGCCGCGATTTATGTTGCATACGCGCTCCGGCGTCGTCGTCGTCGGTCGAAAGACCCCCCCCCCCTCGACTGCACGCCGTTTAATTTTGCAACTTCACAATAACACGTTCTCGTCCAGAACAATCAAGAACTTAAATCGTTTCGTTCGCGCGCCGACCGCGCGCGTTTGACTTTAATGAACAAACGAAAAGCGGGCACGTTCCGCTTCCAGCGGCATATAAGCGCCCGCACAGACGGAATTGTTCAAATATCGTTAAACCGACCGCGAGCGCTTCACCCTTTTCCGTCAAATTGTTACGGCGTCAACAAACGAAATTCCCGCCGATTTGTTTGACCAACGCGTGAATGTTTCGGCGGCGATTAATCGACCCCCCCTCCCTCCCGCCCTCCGCGCGCGCGGTCCATTAAAGGAAACTTTCGCCGCGACCGTTACTCCGAGGTTGATAAAAAAAATCGCCATTTCCGTTATTAACGGCCCCCCGAAAACCGCACCAACCACTCGGAAGGCTAAGGTCGGCCTATAAACGAGGGGGAGAAGTTGCGTGAGTGATTGATCAGAGTGGCAACAACGAAGATCCATCAATTGTCGCCCCGTTTCGCTCCAAATCCTCCGCGCTCGGCAGGTGGGACGCGCGCAACGCGGCACAGATTCGGGACTATTAACGCGTTTCCCTCAACCCCCCCCCCCCGACGAAATTACGAGATAAACTTATTTATATCCCTCACTATAGTTTCCCTCCGTATCATCAAATATCCATTTACAATACTAGATAACGCGCGCCGCGTTGTCGCGAAACTTATTTTCGGTTCGCAGATAAATCGGGGAGGGATAAAAAAAAGAAAAACTTCGCAAACTCGCGTCAACACGAATTTCTACCTTCTCTTCCCGTATATATATATATATATATATATTTTTTTTCCGAAAGCAATGTGCGGCGCGACTAAACCATAATCTCGACGTTACTAAGCGGAAATGTGCTCGCCTTTTAAAAAATAAAAAAGGGACAACCGTTTACGCGCATTTACATAATATTTAAATCCGTGTATACGCGCTCGTGTCGCGATAACAGCTAAATGTGTTGCTTTTTTGTTTTTTTTTACGAGACGACGCGCAACGGAAGGTCGTTTCGTATCGACAAACGTTCAACGTGACGCGACGAACAAGACGTTTTCCGATTGTGTCGACGCGTAATTTTTTCGCTTCTGCAGCACGCCTTTCAACGGCCACGTCACGCCAACAGTTATGCGAGTGCGCTCGCAGACGATAAAGTCAACCGACGAAATCTAAAATTCCGATTCGTCGAAATAAAATTGGCTGCACAAACCAATTATTAAAAAAATTATTATTTTTGTTAATGTTACATCGTATCTGTCACGTTGAATGTCTGTCAGGACTGTGCGATCGATTCAAAATTACAACTAGAGGCGCTCGCATCGGGAACTAATTAAACCCATTATTTATGATTTAGAACTGCACCATTTGCTGAAACCGTCTTAAATTAAAAAAAAAGCATTGCCGTATATATTTTTTAATTTAAAACAAAAGACATGCATCGTGACAAACATTAAAACGTTATAATCGCCATTAATGCCAGGCGCGAGCGACATCTGTTGTTTCTTTAAGGTCGACAGGTTACGCCTCGAACGTGCGAACAATGCACGCGCGGAAACGGGCCTCGAAACGGCAACGTTCGCAACAAAAAAATCATTTTCGCAAGCGACGGAAATCGCGCGTCCGGCTGCCGCGCGCGTCAGAGTTGAACGCGACGCGACCTTCGACAAGCAATAAAAACCCCTTACGAGGCGCAAAGTCGAGTCGTGACATCGACGCGTTTACGCACATACACATATATATTTTGTTTCTGGTTCGTTTTCGACGAACCCGGAATTGCTGCCGCCACCCGAGGCGCGGTTGTCGGATTCACGAGTTCTCGAACGATTCGAAATAAAAACCGATCGGCCGGCCGCCTCCGTTTTACGATCGTTTTAAATTTCCCGGACACTTCGCCACCTAAACGAGACAATTAACGATCGCTTCTCGCGCGCGGCACATTAAAAACCGTAATTTAAACGTAAACGTCGCGTCGTAAACATTGATAATTTAAACGGGACGCGGGCGCGGAACTAACGTTCTCTCCACGTTACGCGATTCGGCCGTAACGACGTTAAATGTAAAGTATGATTACGAAACGTAAACAAAACATTACTTTGCACTTTTATTTATTTATTATTATTTTTTTTTTATATACCAAGATTACTCCCGCAACGCCCGGTTTTATTCGGGCCGACACATAACATACAAGGAAATTACCATGACAGAGGAGATTTCATAAAGGAATCCGCCTTTCGACGGCGCGCCATCACGAGCATCGAAAAATGCAATAAAAAATTTATAGGAGAACACGGGAAGCGAAGCTCCTCGAATAAATGACGAGTGCGTAGAGTGAGGGTTAGGCGCCTCGTTAAATTGGGAGGACGGATTCGTGTAAGTACGACGCCGTCGTAAATTAAAAAAAAAGAAAACGAACTAAATCGAACGATATTTGCGGATCCGAACGGGGAGACGTGACGCGTTAAGGGGCGAACAGTTATTTATTATGTCCTAAATAATTTTTATAAAGGTTATAATCTGCAATTAAAAAAAAAATTAAGTAGCGCGTTCAAAATAAGGACTCTGTCGATTTGTTTGCTAAATCAACGCCACCTGTGTGGGGTCGATCGACACCTATACGCCAGTCTGCAATTGTTGAAATAATAAATTCCCAAATTACCAACAGTCGTTCGGCCCAGTTTGTATGTGCGCGTGTGTTGGGAGTTGTTCTTCTCTTGTTCGGCGTGTTGAGTAGTTAGTACGTAAGGTAAACTTGCATTATAATTCGTTTTCCCCATTTTAATTCGGCAATGAGCCGTTAAGTGCGTTTTTTGGAATCACATACCAAATCGATTAAAAATGACGTTTTGGCGAGAATTGGTGCTGTCGGCGCCCGCTCAACATTTACAACAACGAGCGACAATTCAATTGGGCGAAGGGCGCGACGAAATAAAAACAGACCACCAAGTCGACGGCAATTTTTTCGCACCCCCCCCCCCCCACATCCGACCAGGCGCGATCCCGAGAGTGCGGACGTCTTTAAAATTGTTTTTAACGATACGACGTAAAAGCGCCGCTTAATTAAAAGAACACCTTCGTCGGGGGGGGGCGCGCACGGCAGAAGTCGTTTAATTTAAAATTAAAACCGTCTCGAGCCGTTATAGGCCGACATAAAACCGATCGTAATCGTCGAACGGAAGGTGACAAAAAAAAAATAGTCGGTTTACGGGGACGCCGATGTAGTTCCCATAAAATTTATACGAGAAACGGACGCGGGCCCGACCGCTCCCGATCCCCCCCCCCACCCCGTGCATTAGTATTTCAATATAGATGCGCCACCGTTTACATTTTCTTACGCGTTCAAATTTCAAGCAGTAGGCAAACGCCGACATGAGCGGTGCGTTTCGCTCTCCCCTCCCGGTCCGTGTTTCCTCTAACTTTTTTTTTGTTCGGACCGTCAGAAATCCAATTTCTTTTTAGTAAAAGGATTTTTGTTTAAAGAGCGTTAAGGGCGAAGGTTCGACGACGACGAGGAGTTCGACTCCCTCTCGCATTACGAGATTTTATTATAGACGATCTGTTCGTCCCCCCCTCACCCCACGCCCCTGCCCCATCCGCCGCTCCCGGTCCGACCTCGAATCTAGGAGAAAATTAAATAAATTCCACAATAATAAGAGGGGAAAAACTGTTCGGCTTGTTGTGTAATTTTAATTTCGAACAATCTAAAGGTGGTCCGGGCCGCGTTCCACCCACCCCTCTAATTTTTATTATCATATATATATATGTATATTTTTTTAAAGTTCCCTCACAATGAGAAAATGCTTTATTTTTATTTTCCTTTCTCGTCGGATACTAGAACGAAACGGCGAGAGCGCGGAGTGTATGGGGGCGCGTATAAATTATTTTACGATTATCCGCGCACCTATTTTTCCTCGCGATGTTTTCCGCGTGGGAACAATGAAAGCTTTCGGCCGAGGAAAATTCGGCAATTTATTTTGCTGCCGCTTTATCCAACTTTTAAAGCTTAAAAGATATTTACTTTACACGAGAAAATCTAATAACGCCGCGCGCTTTGTTGGGGAAAAATTTTTTCTCCCCTCTCTCTCTCTCTCTTGGGTTTTCGTGTTCGCGCGCTAAAAAAAATATAGAAAAAAAAACGCGTTTTAGAAAAATTCGAAACGCTCCTCCGCGAAGCAATTCGAACGGTTTAAGGGCTGCGGCGCGCGTACAGCGGACGGTCGGAAAACTCTCGCGGGGAGGGGGCTGCCTACCCCCCACCCCCCTCGCCCTTCCCGTCAAAACGAGGCGCCTCGTCCACTTCCGGCTCCGTCGGCGGCGTTGGTAATTCAAATTGAAACGACAAGCGATAATAAACTTCACATCTCGCAAGTTCCATTTTTTTTTTTTTTTGAAAATAGTTCAAGTTGCGCCCGTCCCCGGGACAATCCGAACAATCTGTAAAAAGTTCCCGAGAACGTCGACGAAAAAGTCTGCCGAGTCTCTTTTCACAAGTCCGCCCCTCCCCCTCCCCCGAAAATTCGTCGTAGTCGAAGTGAAACTTTTGACGTGCCGCACACTTCGAGACATTGTAATTTCGCTTTTTTGTTGTAATAAATAACGAATTTTACGCTTCCCGTACACGTTCCGAACCTATCAGATTCGGCATAATCTACAACGGCTTTTAAATAGAATGACAAACGACTTCGCGTCGACCGTAACGGGACGCGACATTTTTCATTCCCGGTCGTTTCTTCGGAAAAAAAAAGAAAAAAAAAAAAGAGGGGAACCGCCCGAAAAATTTGTCGCGTACGTTTTATTTGCACGGCAAGCACGTGATAACGATCAGTTCGTTGCGGCCGCTCATTTATAATTTACGTCCGTTCACGGAACCGTTAAACTTCTTGCCGGGTCCGATAAATTTCGAATCGCGCGTCTATACGGGGAGCGGCCGAAAAGTTTTCGCCCGAACTATCGATTGTTTGACGCACGTTCGCAAACACCTACGCCGATAATTTGCTTGAAAGTCTTGCGCGAGGTGGGGGGTGGGGCGTCTGCGAAGTTTCTAAAAGTCAATGTGGCGACTTTCTTTTTAAATAATTCATACACGGCTTCCGGCGACGCACCCCCATTAAAAAAAAAGTAAATAAAGTAAACATTTCTCAAACTTAAAGTAAATAAAAGCGAATAAAAGCCAAAAAAAGAGCCAAATAATTTTGACCCGAACGTTTCGAGACGCGCAACGTTCAGAAACAAGTCGAAAACGATTAGAAAACACTCGTATTTCCAGAATGACTTGCGGGCGTTTATATAGATTATAATTTTTGCATAATCTCGATAAAATGACACTACCTGATACGCATAAAACAGGTCCGGAATTACTCGAAAAGTAGTTTGTATGTGTATTTATTGTATATGTATTATGTTTGTATATGTATGTTTGTATACGTATTTGTCATATCCTCAATCAAAATAAAATACTTTTTCAACATCAATCCCAGACGCAAACAACCAAAATGAAACTATGCATTTACATTTATGTCCTATCAATTGAATTATCGATTGAACTAATGTTCAAAAAGTCCGCTATTGTCGTCGTGAATACGTTGCGCACGTCTCAGCCGTAACAACTTCTTGCAAACCCCACCGAGGGTTCTTCGATCAATTTCGTAAAAAGTTTCAAGTACGCAGTTGCGCAAAACTCCCCGACGTTATTAACATTTCGATCTCCGTGCGCCGCACTTCATTTTTTTTTTGTAAATCCCCATAAAAAGAAGTCGTCCACGAATATCTATGTGCAGTCAAGTTCGTACGTTTTGGCCCGTCGCGCCCCGTGTTAGTTTTTTACCGCAAAAGGCTCAGAAAATAAGAAAGATTAGCGTCTCTTTTTGCAATTCGAAAACAACTGCCGCGCTTCGTCCCTCTCGACCTGCGATCGCGTCTCGCGAGACAAAACGTGCGAACTTGACTGTACGCGACCGGCTGGCGAGGCGATAAGCGACTCGAACCGCACGTCACGACCGCCGCCCAACCGGCTATGTGGAAAATCTATCTTTAACAACATAATCTCCCAACGCGCCGTGGGACGCACGGTACAAACGGAGATCATTTAAATTGTTCTTAAACTACTTTTTACGTCTTTAACGTGTTCGGCGTCCGACAAAAAAAACCCTTTTGTATAAAACGACACCTCAACATGATTAACAAAGGAAGGTTAGGCGGGTGAAAATTTCAGAAAAATTTGAATCTTTACAGAATTATAGTACTAATCAACCCTGATCAAGGGCCGTATTCCATTCGTGCCCTTGTGTCAGTTTGCGAGGGCAAAATCTACCCTTAAAGCTTATTATCTCTTGAACAACAAGAGCTAATACCAACAAACTATATATTTTTGTAAATGGCCATTCGAGACCTACATTATGATAAAAAAAATTAGGGGGTAACAATTCTAAGGGGTGCCACCCTGTCCCCCAACCCTCAATTATTTTCAGTATTGTTTTTGTACGCTGCAATGAATTGATAGCTTATTGAAAGAGTTACTAATTAAAGTGTATCATCTTACATTAATTTAT
This sequence comes from Rhagophthalmus giganteus, assembly GCA_036326145.1. Taxonomy (NCBI): domain Eukaryota; kingdom Metazoa; phylum Arthropoda; class Insecta; order Coleoptera; family Rhagophthalmidae; genus Rhagophthalmus; species Rhagophthalmus giganteus. Next base: position 682,425 of record JARFJA010000064.1, read on the forward strand.
TTGTATTTGTGCAATTATACCCTTTGGTAATAATATTCGACGTCGCGTATCTCTTAAACAATAAGAAATATCACCAACAAATTATATATTTTTGTAAATAACTGTCCAATATCTACATTATAATACAAAAATTAGGGATAAAACGCCTAAGGGGTTTCATCCCTACCCCCTCCCCCAATTATTTTAAATATTTTTGTGTGCGCTGCAATGCATTTTTATAGCTTATCGGCATAATTATTCATTATTATTTCATTATTAGTTCATTATCATGAACTCCGAGATTTCCCGAAAATTTTAAATCGCCGGAAACGCGGTCACATTGTCATTTCTTGCATTGTTATTTACGAAAAACGACTTTTCAGGAAATTCCGGACCTGTTCTGAACGTTTTACGCCAAAATTTTGCCAAAATCCTGAACTATAACACGTCTTTTTTCGAGATTTCCAGAAAATTTTAAATCGCCGGAAACGCGGTCAGATTGTAATTTCTTGCATTGTTATTTACGAAAAACGACTTTTCAGGTAATTCCGGACCTGTTCTGAACGTTTTAGGCCAAAATTTTGCCAAAATCGTGAATTATATTATTAGATTTTATGATATTTTTAATTATTAATTAATCGTCAAAAGTCAGACGGTTCGTTCTAGATTGTGCGGTCCCTCACTCGGGGCCCCGCATTACCAAGACTACCGTATGAGTGACGTATGCCAATAAGTATATGTCGTCTCCCGGAAATACTCGAGCGGCGGGTGAGCGCCAAATTCAAATTTATCGTGTAAGATTTAACATGGATCTAACAATATATAACACGTCTTTTTTTCGAGATTTCGCGAAAATTTTAAATGCAGTTTGTCATTTCTCGTCTTATTATACTTGAAAATCAGTTTTCAAGTAGTTCCGGACCTGTTTTAAACTTTCCAGGTTAGGCCAAAATTTTGCCTTTTAATCTTTAATGCGTCCTTTTCACGCGAAAATTTTAAATCGGCGGAAACGCGCTTAGGTTGTCATTTCATGCATTGTTATTCTCGATAAACTACTTTTCGTGTAATTCCGGACCTGTTTCGAGTGTATCAGGTAGTGTCATTTTATCGTTATTATGCGAAAATTTTAATTTGATTTAAACGCCTGCATTTAATCATTTATTGCTTTGTTATACTGTAAAAAACGACTTTTCAAGTAATTCCGGACCTGTTCCGAACGTTTTAGGGTTCGGCTAAAATTTTTCCAAAATCATGGACTGTAACACGTCTATTTTTTTCGAGATTAAAAAAAAAATTAATTCTATTTAAATGCGTGCAGATTTGCAAAGCGATGAAATGTTACTTTGGATATTAGATATTAACAAAGGATGCAACTGCACAAATTCAAATAAATTAATATAAGGTGATACAATTTATTAAATAACTCTTTTAATAAGCTATCAATTCGTTGCAGCGTACAAAAAAATATTTAAAATAATTGAGGGTTGGGGGCAGGGATGGCACCCCTTAGAATTGTTGTTCCTACCTTTTATATTATAATGTAGGTCTTGAACGGCCATTTACAAAATTATATAGTTTGTTGGCGATAGGCTCTTGTTGTTCCAGAGATAATAAGCGAAATCGAAAAATGTTTCATTTTTTAAGGGGAGCGCAAAATCGCAAAAAGTTGCGAAAACCAAAACTACGTAAACTTTTTGGTAGGGCGGGGGTCGCAAGTTAAACGCTCCAAAACGTATGGTCGTTCGAGCGTTTTAAAAATTTCATCATAAATAAAAAAAACGCGCGTTTTCGAGGTGACCCGGATCGGGATTCTTTCGAAAGATTGAATTTTCCATCGGCTCTTTGTCTCGTAACGTCATTTAAATGTGGATATATCGACGACCTGGCCGTATAAAGACAGAAAATCGATGGCGAGAACTTCTTTCTCAATCAATTTAAATAATGGAAAAAAAAAAGATAATAATAATATGTGTAGATAATGAGAAACGCTACACAGGATTTCGAACGTCGGTTTTTTTTTTCGTTTGAACATCGTCCGCCCACGTCCCCAACTTTATATTAGCACTCCCGAAATGGATCTAATTGAAAGTTATGCGCGCAAAAGAGAAAACACAAAATATTTAATTAAAATCCCATTAAATCACGATCCGTCGCCATTTGCGGGCTGTTTCTTCAATCTCGCGTAAACTTTACGTGGGCTTTTATTAAAACCGAAATTAATTCGTCCGAATTCGTTAAATCAAACAATCGAATTTCGAAAAAAATGCGCGCCAATCCGAGTTCTAATCTTGATTTACGTAGTTTCGAGGTACGACCAGATTGTCGCTTGACACACACAAACGGACGCTTCGGAAAATAATTACAATTAAACAAACGTAAGACGTTAACGAGAAAGTTCAATTTGAACCGTTGGCCGTTTTTAGCTGTCGCGATGCGGAGGTTCGTTTTATCTCCCCCACTTCCCGCCCCGCCGATAAAATAAACAAGTTCGTGGATTACCACAAACCGTTTTAAAATTACGGTTCGGTTCGCGACTTTCAAACCTTCCCCTTTATTTAACGAATCCGCGCCGTTTTGTTTTTCTTTCGACGCCGAGCCGAAACGTCGTTCGACGTTTAAACGATTCCTCGGACGAAGCCGATTTCAAATACGAAATAATACGCGGCGAATTTGAAACGTTCGCACGTTAAACGAGCAGAAAACGAGGCGGCGTACGAACAGCGCTACGTCGAAACTCGATAATCGGGGCAATTGTTTCGGGGTTTTCTTCCGAAATTGTTTCTGAATTCTAATCAAGATCATTCTCCCTCTCTCTCTCTCTCTCTTTACGACGCTCACTGCCAAAAAGCTGAACATCTAAGATTTTTTTTCGGCTCCCGTTTTTTTAAGCGAAAGGAAAGATGGCGACGGGACGTTGTTCCAGGACTGGTAATCAGAAAGAAAAGACAACAAAACTTCTCAAATCGTTCGCTTACAAAACGTATGCGAAAATATTTTTTTTTATCGTATTGCAATCTGTTTATACAACAATAAGCAAATATTAGGTTAGGAGTTAATGTGACATGAAACAATGACTTGAAGATTGAAACCCATCGGTTTACAACGCAGTAGCTACTTAGTATATAAGGTTTGTGTAATAATAACTTAATTAGTCAAATCTATGAGGTAGGTCGAGCGGTGTGTATCTATGTAACCTTTGAGTGTTTGCACTATTGTCCAGTAGATTCAGAGCTAACTCATTAGATTGGTGTTCCAGATTGTTTAGGTATTTTGCACTACACTTCATTATCACATTTTTAACCGTATCAACATTTAAGTCACGTAAGATGTCTACGTTTCGAACAAAATATGGAGCATCACACATAGCACGTAGCACTTTGCACTGGAACCTTTCTAACATCTGTATGTTGGAGTTTGCAGCTGTACCCCACAGCTGGATGCCGTATGTCCAGATGGGTTTGAAAACCGTGTTGTAGACAAGGAGCTTGTTAGTTAACGATAATTTAGATTTTCTACCAAGTAGCCAATAGTGTTTACGGAATTTCAGACCAAGCTGTTTGCGCTTTGTCCAGATGTGGGACTTCCACGTTAAGCCTTTATCAAGGTGCAAACCTAGATATTTAACCTCTGTCAGTTGAGTTAGTGGAATGTTGTTTACAAGGACTGCGGAAGATGCACCTTTGCGTTTTGTAAATGTTATATGAAAGGATTTTGCTTCGCTTAATTTAACGCACCATTTTTTAGTCCATCGTATTGCTACGTCTAGACTCTGTTGAAGGAGATTTACAGCGACGACCGGATCTCTATGGTTTACCATGAGTACTTTATCGTCAACAAAAGTAGCAGTGAATGTATGAGGATTGATTGGCATGTCTGCTGTGAAAACGATGTACAAGATGGGTCCAAGTACACTGCCCTGAGGTACGCCGGCTTTGACTGGATGTAACTCAGTTTGGTCTTGTCCGTACTTTACCTGAAAGTATCGTTCCTCTAGGTAAGATTTGAGGATAATGTAAAAAGAATGTGGTAAGAATGCTCTGAATTTGTACAGGAGGCCCGTGTGCCAAACTCTGTCAAAGGCCTGACTATCATCAAGGAAGGCAGCTGTACAGTATTGTCTATTCTCAAAAGCTTGATTTATCGTGACTACAACCCTGTGCACCTGTTGAATAGCGGAATGATTAGCACGAAAGCCAAAATGGTGATCTGGGATGATATTGTGGTCTTCCAGGATCGGGGTCAGTCTTCTGGCCAATAACTTTTCCAGTAGCTTACTTAAAACGGGCAATAGACTAATTGGCCTATAGGAACCAACTTCGTTAGGAGGTTTACCGGGCTTAGGAATGACTATTACCTGCGCTACCTTCCATTGGACTGGAAAGTAACCCAGCCTCGGGACAGCATTATAGAGCATGGTGAGCATCACTAAGCCCTTGCGCGGTAATTCTTTGATTAGTTTCCCTGCAATCAAATCATAGCCTGGGGCTTTCTTCGATTTTAGGTGGTGTTTAATCAGTTGTTTGACTTCATTAACTGTAAATAGTTCCATGGACAGAGCTTGTTGGTATGGTATATCCAGAAAGTCCTGTATTTCTTTTTCCTCATCGACGGTTATTTGAGATGGAATAGGTTGGAAGACATTTACTAAATATTGAGCAAACAGATCGGCCTTTTCTTGATCAGATCGCGCCCATAAACCATTAGATTTCCTTAGGGGGGGAATTGATTGATTTTGATTTTGTATTCTTTTCGTTGCCCTCCAAAGGAAATAATTGGTATCTTCTGTTGGGCTGAGGTTCGTAAGAAATTTTTGAAAGTTCTCATTTTTAGCGGCTTTTATGAGTGCTTTCAATTCTACTGAAGCTTGATTATATTTTCGCTTATCTGATGGATACCTGGAGTGCTGCCAGATTTTTCGTAGTCTCCTTTTTTCTGCAATTTTCTTCTTGATTGCAATGGGGCAACACGCTTGTAATTGTTTGGGCGAGATTACGGGAGTAGCTTCCAGGGCTGCTTCTTGAATAGTTCTTGTGAAATTATAAACTGCAGTTTCTAGTTCTTCATCAGATTGAAGAGAAGTTTGCAATCCTAGACGGTTGTGAATAATATTTCTGTAATGGTACCGATCGGTCTGATTGTTAAATAATTTTGGTGTTCTGTCCTGTTCTAGAATTGTGGTGCTCACCGTTGCGATAATAAGGGTGTGATCTGACGATAGGTCCAAGCATGACACTATCTTAAGGTAACCTGCAGCTGTACGTTTAGTTAGAAAGAAATCTAACAAGTCTGGTAATTTATTTGGGTCTGAGGGCCAGCACGTGGGTTCATAAGTTGATAGGTGACCTAGATTGAGTTCTTGTACCACTTGGTATAGCACTTTACCCCTGCCAGGTGGGGAAATACGGGAGCCCCATAATGTGTGCTTAGCATTGTAATCACCTCCTGTTAAGAATCGATTACTTAGGGATCTAAAGTATTGCGTGAATCCTTGTTTATTTGTAGCGTAATTTGGGGGACAGTATACGGCAGATATGACTAGTGGTCCGTGCCAATCTTCTATCTCAATACTGGTTGCCTGTAGAAAATTCTCTTGGAATGCAGGTAGAACGTGATGTTTAATGTGTTGCTTGATTAGAATAGCAGTGCCGCCCCTAGCTCTTCTATCTGCATTCGGATGGTTTGTATGGTATAACTGGTAGTTGTGAATTTTAAAGTAGGAGCTACTACAAAAGTGGGATTCAGAAACAAGCTATAACATTGTGTGTGAGAAACGTTTCAACTTCATTCTTGTGCTTTGGAGCGAAAATAATGTCACGACAAACGGATTCCCATTAAAAAAAAAACATCGTTGTGACGTCATTTGCGCGTACGTTATGCAAGCGAGACCTTGTTCGACAACGAAAAATCTCGTCGAAAATTTTCTGGCAGTAACCGGCGATTAAACCTAATAGAGGGCGATCGTAAACTCGTCACAACTTCGCGGTGCGGCAATTTACCGGCGAATTAAACGACACTTCTTCGGGTTTATCTTCAAATCGGTTTTCTTCGGCTATTATCGGCGAATCTTCAAATCGTTCCTCGAAGAGCGGCGCTCGAAACAAACGTTTTAAAAAAGATAAACCGCGACAGAGGCGACTCCGAATCGTCGTCGATCGTTAACGGGAAAGATTCGACGGACGAGCTGGCGTACGAGCGGCGCCACGCCGACTCGGTCGCCTTATTAAACAAACAATCGCGATTTTTCGGTTAAAGTCGGACAAAACGCTTTATTTTTTTGGCGCGTAAACGTCGAACGTCGACCGACTTCGCCGCCGTCGTATGCGTGATGCTTAAGTAAAAAAATAAATAAACGTCAATTTTTCTCGTTTCGCGGCGCAATCGAACGACACGCGACCGAGATCGGATAATAAACGGATAAAACGATTTTATGGCAAATCAAACAGACAAACCCGTCGGTCAAGTGGGCACACAAAGACGCGAATGTACACGTGCCGCGCAAATATTGACCGGAAGCGACTAGGAATATTAATTAACGACCGTGTATACGCTCCAGCTTTCCGGATCGTTCGGGTGGGGGGTGGGGGGGCGAACGAAATCAGACAGACACGTCAGGATAGAAATAAGCGGGTGCAGAGGGCGGAAGGCGCCCCCGCGACTAATCTCTCTCTCTCTCTCTCGCGCAGTTATTGTTAATGAAGACAACAACAACAAAAAAACAGGCCATTCATCCGTGGTCTTTATTAATTTATTATCCCTGCGCGAGAAACGTTTATTATCGCTAAACAAGCCGGAGACAAAACACAGATTACGGTTTTGCTTACGATTACTCCGCCCACGAATATTTATTGCCCCACAATTTATATCCGCGTTGTCCCAATAAAACATCGCAGCGGCGGCAGCAGCAGCGTTATCTTCGCCCGCGTTTGTTTTTTTTTTAATAAAATAACATCGAAAAAAAAAATATGCGCGCCGCGCAAAGCGTTACGAAAGACAAATTTCAACTTTACGAATGTTTTCCCTTACAATTAGCGCCTCGATTGCCACAAAATTAAACCTTTTGTTCCTGCGAAACCTGAGAAAATTTGCGCACCTACTGCAAGTATTTAAAATCTTTTAATTGGGACGACTTGGCGAGAAAGGGGGAGAGTTTCAAAAAGACCGACCTTAAAATATTGTAATTATAGGGAACTACTGGCCGTGACGATTAAACTAAGAAAATTAGAAAAAACAAATTCGCATCGAGGAGAAGGGGGGGGGGGTCGTTGAACTCGTCCCAATTTGCTCGATTAAACAACGCCGACGACGATGCGATCAAAAGGCGCCTTGCGTCCTTTAAAAAGCGGGAAAAAAGGGCGAAGTTCCACATCAACATCTTTATGCATTATGCAATTATAAAAGATAATTAAAAGGACGCGTTTCGTTTAATAAGAACGTCGGGCGCCCCCTTCTGTCCGCGCCCGCCTTCACATTAACGGTTAGCCGACTATGAAAATGGATTGGGAATAAACAAGGACATCAAGTCGCGTTTATAGGAATATTTACCTCCCCGTCCTGAATTTCGCATGCTGGACGGATTTATGTCGAGACTTTTACGGCCGACAATAAAATAAAACTTACGGGGCATGAACGGCGCCGCACCAGGTATTAACCGAGAAGTCGGGGGGGAGGGGGGGGGCGAACGAATTTTGTTACGAATCGTCGTCGCGAACCGCTTCGGTTCGAATTATCGTCGATTTTTACATTTTATACAATTTTCCCCCCAGATTATCTTGAAAACAGCGCGTTCCATCGAAAATTATATAGAGGGATGTTCGATAGAGAATTTTGTGGCGATTTCAAAACATATTTCGCGCCACCGATGCGATAATTAACGTCGGAGATAAATCGGTTTGAAATTTTCGATCGGCCGCCATTTTGAAGCGGATCGACCGATTCGGCCGTATAACGAATTCGCCCGAAGTCAATGCACTGTCCGAATTTCGGCCTCCTACGATCACGATTGCGATCGCGATCGTGCCCGCAATATTCGATTACGTACAGGGCGCTTACAAAAAAAAAGGTCGGAAAATTTAAAGGCACAACGAAGTGGGGACGCGTGCAACGTTTCCTGTAACTATTATCTATTTTACAGGGCTTCCAGCAACAAACCCTATTAAAAAAAAAGTAAATAAAAACAAATCCGTAAAAAAAGTAAATAAAAGTAAATCACTGAAAGCACTGAATATATCAAACAAAGAAATGAAAAACTACAAGTTTTTAAATCGATTTAAAATTTTTGCAAAATCTCGAAAAAATCCGTTAGTATTAGTTCACATTTTTTTTGGGCAAAATTTTGACTCGGAACGTTCAAAACAAGTTCGGAAAGACTAAAAAAAACTCGCTTTTCTAGTATAACAAAGCGAGAAATGACAACTGCGGGCGTTTAAATAGATAATAATTTTTGCATAATCTCGATAGAATGGACACTACCTGTTACGCACAAAACAGGTCCGGAATTACTCGAAATAACGATGCAAGAAACGACAATCTAAGCGTGTCTCCGGCGATTTAAAATTTTTGCGAAATCTCGAAAAAAATGCCGAGTTCGAGTTTGTTTTTTTTTTTGGCAAAATTTTGACCGCGAGGTTTTGAGACGTAACGTTCAGAACGAGCCGGAAACGATTAGAAAACTCGTTGTTCTAGTATAACGAAGCAATAAATAAACGAACTGCCGGCGTTTAAATAGATTATAATTTTTGCATAATCTTGACAAAGTGACACTACCTGATACGCATAAAACAGGTCCGGAATTACTCGAAAAGTAGTTTTTCAAATATAACAAACAAATAAATGACGAACTACACGTTTTTATAATTTAATATATGAAATACTAAGTTGTGACGGCGATCGTGTCCGAAACATTCGATTACGTACAGGGCGCTTAAAAAAAAAGTCGGAAAGTTTGAGGACACGAAGAGGGGACGTGTTGCAACGCTTCCTGTAACTATTATCTATTTTATGGGGCTTCCAGCGACACGCCCCATTAAAAAAAGTAAATATTTCTCAAACTTAAAGTAAATAAAAGTAAATAAAGAAAATAAAAGTAAATCACTGGAAGCACTGAATATACCAAACAAAGAAATGACAAACTACACGTTTTTAAATCGATTTAAATTTAAATAGATTATAATTTTTGCACGATCTCGATAAAGTGACACCACCCGATACGCATAAAACAGGTACGGAATTACTCGAAAAGTAGTTTTTCAAATACAACAAATAAATAAATGATAAACTACACGTTTTTATAATTTAATATATGAAATATTAAGCGATCGTAACAAGATACAACAGACGTTAAACACATTCATACACATGTATGATTACGTCCGCGTATCACTAAAAAATCAAACACCCCTGTACACGGTCTTCTTTTTCTCAAATTCGTAAAAAAATAAATCAAAATAAAAAAAGTAAATATCTAGACTAAAAAGTAAATCCGTAAAAAAAAGGTTGGTTTTCGCTCCCCTCGTCAATTAAGTCTTACATTTTCCGACGTTTTTTTTCAAGCACCCCGTATATACAAAAATGCGAAAAATTTCAAGGGGCGATTTTTTGTCGACAATCAATTTGGGCAGGGGACCTTTTTATGTGAAGTTTTTTTCCTAAAACGTTTCCCTTCGAAGTTGCGCCCCCCAAAAGGGGAACTGGATAAAGTTGAGGTTTTCATTTGATTTCTCGAACTTGAAGAAACGTAGAGGATCGACGTTTTTGTCGATTTTTACTTAACAAAAAGGACTAGCAGTGCGTGTTTTCGATCGCCTCCTGCGACCCCCGGTTGGTTTTTTTTTCAAAGACCTCTTCGGGGGCTTAAAATTTTACAATTGGGAAAACCTCTTTTTTGGCTCTTTCGATTTTTCGCGAAAGTACGATGAAAATTGGAACGTATCGGTTATTCGTTGTTATTTTGTTGGTTAAATGGCGTCGTTTTTTTTCTGTCAGAATTTGTCGACGACCGTTATCTATTTTAAGATGTTAAATACTTATCATTGAAATTCGCTATAAGACTCAAACTCACTATGTTTGCGTAACGGTTGATTTTCGCTTCCCTTCGTCAATTAAGCCTCACATTTTCCGACATTTTTTTCAAGCACCCCGTATATATAATAATGTGAAAAACTTCACAATCATTGGGGTTGAGGGGGACTATTTATATACTTTTTTCCTCATGGAAAATCTTGATTTTCGACTCCTTCAAGTTTTTCGCGTTATTTACGAATCGTCCTGTATATGACCGGCCTAAAAAACGAACGACCTATATATATATTTTCCGTGATTTAGGCCGCGAAACTTTATTTTTTTTAACGAAAATTCGTCAAAGTTACAAATCGGCAGACTGGTTCCTTCCGAAAACGTCCCGACGTTCGACCCTTGCACGTAACCGGTCGGGACCGCGACCCGCCTTATCGCGGCTTAAAGCCAAAAAAAAAAGTTAATTTATTAGAAACGCCGCGTCGGCCGCGGCCAACGAGATTTACCGGAAACTAATCCGAAAGTTGGGTCCGTACAAAATTATTTTTTTACGGCCGAAGATGGAAAGATCGGCCCCAAGTCGCGCTTCGAAATCTGTCGTTAATCTCGTCCGTATACGAGGTCCGATCGATATGATTATCGCTATACGTACACGAATGTCGTTTGACGTCAAAATACTTTACACGCCGTTATCTTTAATTAAATTTCCTCGACCGGCATTGTTAGGTCAAGTTTATTACGCAACTTCGTACAATATTTAGCCCGACGGTCCCTCGCGCGTCAAATGATCTCTTCGCGTTCGTTTGTTTCGCAACTTTTTTAATTATTTCGGACGCGGAGCACGTTTCGGTTTTTCCGACGATAAGATTTACAAAGCCGACGAAAAACAAATTGAAAACGCGCGCGCGCCCGAGCCCCGGAAATCGACTATTCCCGAAGGACCTCCAAACAGCTGCCGCCGAATATTACGATGATAATAATAATATTTAAAACTCGGGAGCGCCGATGATAATAATAAAAATTATATTTTATGTCAGTTCGAGAATAATTATTATTAATGACGAAACCGTTCGTGGGGTCGTTGTACCGAAAATGGATTTTGTTTCGACCGATAGACCCCTTCGGTTCGAAATAAAATGTGGGTTAATTCGATTGCCGTTCGCAGAGCCATTAGAATGTATAACAAAAGAACGAGTGCGTTAATGGCACAAAATGTAGGTAATGTAATCAGTCGGTCGGGTCGTGGGACTCGTTTCATAAAGTTCTTCAAGTTGTTTTTGCACACAAACGGGGAATTTAATAAAATTCTCAAACGGTTAACAAGAAAAGCGAGAATTGCGCCACGTTTAAATTGAGAAAGAGACGAACGCTTTAAATTAACAAACGAAAGGCGGGCGCATTTCCCCGATAATTCGCGTCGTCGTTTCGGCCGTTTCGTCGTCAAAAACGGGCCCAAAAATCGGCGCTTTTTAGCGACGAACAAGTACGACCGCGAACTTGCATAAACGGCCGGTAACGGCTCAGAGTTCCGGTCAATTATTACAGTTGGCATTCTTAATATGCGGCAAAACAAAAAGTAAAATAAATATTTTATATATTGTAATCGTCAGTCACAACAATGCCGGTTGTGAACGTAAATATATATAAATATATATATATTTATATATATTTACGTTCACAACCGGCATTATTGAGACTGACGATTACAATTTTATTGTGTTAAAATTTTAAGACCGCTTCGCGAGCTACGTGCATAAGAGCACGGAAAAAAACTGGTTACGACTGGGATTTTCAAATCTTAAAACGCAACTTTTCAATGACGAACTAAGATAATATTAGAAATACCAATGGGGCGTCGCGTCCGCGTTTAAAATTTTTCAAAAATCAGGAAAAAAGCGCCACCTGTTGGCGATCGTTAAAACTAAATTAAAACGCGTACGCGAAAAAAATCCAATTTGCACGTGCCGCGACAATAATTATAACTCGTAAAACGTCCTCGGCCGACTAAAACCGCCCCTAATCAAGTTTTCGTCTAGACTCAACAGTTAATTAAAAAGTGCTGCGTCCTATCCCGGGCGCGTCGTTTCAACTCGCGCGCAAAAGCGTATTCAATTCGATTGTAATTGCCGAATGTTGTAGGTGTATAGTATTAGATTGAACCGAACGTCGGGCGTCGGGGGGGCACAAAAAGTCGCAACTACATTAGCTTTAATTCCCCCAAACGCCATCGATCCGTCCGTTTGTTTCCGGTAACATTGCAAGGAATCCATTAATCATAGCGCGGCGCAAAATCTCCAAATCCATCCAAAATTTAAAATCCCACCGCTTGCTAGACTGATGGCGGGGCATTAAATCCCCGAAACCCAAAGTCATGCTTAAATAATACCAACTGTACGGGAGGCATTCCTAGTTTAATCTCGGCCGTTTTGTAGTAGTACGCGAGTGCGGCGTATCCATTAAAATTTAAATTTTCCTATATACACACGGACAAAATAAGCATAACGGCGGCGCGGTTAATTGATTTTTTTTTCGGGGGGGGGTGGTTTATATGTACCTTTTCGGCCGCAGAAGTAATTGCCCGTGTTTCCCCAACGTCCTCTCGCCAGTTAAGCCGCATTAGCTTAAAATTAACCCTAACCCATAAAGTCTGATAATGAAAACCATCGGGAGCTTTAAGTGTAGTCTTAAGTTGGACAATATTTACAGTCGGTTGCGCTAAAAGGGACGAGATATATATATATATATATATATATATATATATATATATATATATATCACAGCGGCTACAGTTCGTTAATAATTCCTCGTAAAATATTCGGCGAATAAAGCGCGCGCGAAAAGAAAAACCGTCCATAAGTACACATACAGGGCGATGCGAAAAATGTGGAACCGAGCCTCTGTCGCTCCAAAAACATCTTGGAAACGGTTATGTTCGGTTATTAAAAAAAATGAAATTTTGAAAATTTGCAAAGCCGAATCGTTTTTTTTTGCGACCACCCTGCACGAGCCGGACAATAAACGAGCAACGTGCTCGATACATTACCGACGAATTCGTAATTTACGTCTCAACTTTTCTTTATAGTTCAACTAATTCGTTACCTAAGAAGATGCGATTTTTTTTTAAATACAGGGTCGCGTTTGACAAATTGTCATAATCTGAAAAAAAATTATAAACTTTAAATTGATATCACCTCAACGCCCCCTGTCCTACAACAACGAAACGAGACTCGCGATAAGAAATTTGGGCCAAAAGCTCGCGGTACTCGATTCGGGACAAACGTAAACGACAACGAGCCGGACTCGCGGTTCAGTTGTTCTCGATGTTTATCCACTTTCAACTAATAAATCGTTTTTCTTCACTTACGAATCGATCACAATTACTTCCCGGACCTCTTAAAAGTACTTGTTGCGCCCAAACGTGACCGCGACGTAAAATTGGACGCAAACGGAAAACGTTCTTATTTGAAATTTCTCAGAAAATTTTATTCCTCGTTTCGAAATGCAAAATGCACACGTCAAAATTTGACCGTTAAACCTTCGTGCGCGAGAGTCGTTCAAAAATACGAAATTGACTCGAGAGTAAAGTGCCCTTGAAAATAAGCAAACATGTTATTATTCGAAAAAGTTGCTTAGAATTGCAAGAAGAAATCAATTTTTTTAAATTTTTTTGACTTGTTTTTTTCTATGTACGTCGAGCTTTGTTTTTTTATTTGTATCATTTGAATGTAATCGCTTTTGTAACGTTTCTCTTTTTATTATTTAATAAATTTTGTCGAAGTCGATGCGTTTGTGTGTTCTTTTTAATGGTCGGACACAAAAATTCCCTTGTTTCTATCGTTAATTCCATCGTAATAGTTTTCTGGTCATCGCCCGATCTAAAGTTAAATTCGATAGTGTCCTTTCACGTTATCCAATAATAAATCAATTTGAAATAAATTCGTTTTACGCGATACGTACGAAAAAAATAGACAAAAAAAAACAATTTTTGAAACTTCGTACACGACATCTTCTTTTAATTCCAAAAGACTTTTTCAAATAACCCATTTATATGTTTTCGAAAATAAGGGTGCCTTACTCTTCGGCCGATTTCATACTTTTGAATGTCCCTCGTATACAAAAGGTTACATTGAAGAATTACATTACATTACATACAATTACATTACGCCGATCGCCGTACACGTCATAAGACGCTAGACATTTTGCGCAAGTTCGGGCGCACGGCTAAACGGTTAAACAGCCTTGTGGGAGTTAACGGGCAGGACAAGGGGTTAATACTTTTCGATCAAAATTTATTAGCCTAAGTAGAATGCGCAACAAAGATAAAAAAAAAACAAAAAACGTTGGGCGTACTGTTGGGCGCCCCACCGTAACATTCGACCACCCTGTATAGGCGAAAATAATTTTACCTCGCGCGACTCTCACAACCAGCAAGCTTTTGTCTAAAACGTCATTTTCTGGCTTGTTTAGTTTAGGTTCCGTCAAAGGAGCCCAGAACTCGCGGACGCCCTGTTTAAGTACCATATACGATGTACTTTCTAATCGGGATCGTTTATAATGGAGGTTTCAATTAAAAAAAAAAAAAAAAAAACGGACTCCTAAAGATGCCCCCTTTTGTCGCGTTTAACGTAATTTTTTTGTTTTTTTTTCAAAGAGACCCACGCTTCCGTAGTTTTCCCCCGACCTGTATATAAACCGCGACTTGCGACAAGAACGCTTAATTTCCATCGCGACTTCCATCGGAATTACTTGTTTACAATTAGACAAGTAAAAACAAAACAAAAACGCAGTTTCGGTGTATCGCGTGTGTGTTTCGATTTACGATGTCTCGCAATAACGCACAATACGGCGTTGGCCGTACTTAAGCAATTTGAAACGATCAATCGATATCGGGATAGGAAAGGGTAGAAGAAATCGATATAAATTTTCCGTCAAATTCAAATTAAAATGTCGACAATTCATTTTTAAAAAGCAAACCGTTTTCGCGAGGGGTAAATCTCCAAAAAAAAAAAACATGTACACAAGACTTCCGGGGACTTTCGGGGATTTCCAGAATGACAACCAGGAATTTTTAAAAATTTCCAGGGACTTTTAAAGACTTCAGGTGCATGTTTATCGTTGGACGTTGTCGGCGGGGGGGGGGGAATTTGAAGCGCGCGTCGGCATCGCGATTGAAAACAAATTATTGACAGCTCTCGTCATAAATTAAAACGTCGGCTTCGGCCCGACTATCGACACGATCCAAATCCAGTAGATTCCGGCAGTTCGATTTTTTTGCCCTTTCGACGCGAGCGGACGCCTTAGATTTTCGGTTAAAAAAAAAGACGAAGACGAAGCAAATCGTCCGCCCGTTTTCCCCGTCGGGCCCCCCCTTAATTTTCAGCGGGGTTTTTCCGGGAAATTGGCGGCGTCTTGGTCGTCTGAGAAAAATTGCCGTCGCGTTGCTCGCGCGGCAAAGTTACGAGGGCCTCGACGACGTCCGGCTTCGTCGCCCGACCCTTAAAATCGAGGTTTGTTCGTAAACAGAGAGAGAGAGAGAGAGAGAGAGAGACGCGAAACGTGCAAGAATCGTAAAGCGCCCCAAACATTCGCGACGATCGTCTTTTTTTTCCACAAACAAAAACGTCACGTACGGCCCTCTCTCGATATTTTTCGGCTCGATCTAAAATTCAAAGGGCGCGTCATTTCTGAAGCGGACCTTAAATTTTCTACGTTATCCGCGAGAACGAAGCGGAAGTGGACCCCGAGACGTTTTGACTTTATAAAATATTCGAGGAATCTCGGACGCCGAACGCGGGGGTTTTGGGCGGGGGGGGGAGGGGGGGAGCGAACGCGCCCAAACCCAAATAAATACTTCAAACTCGTCGGAGGAAAACACGCGACTTCGGGAGTATTCGAAACGGGCCCATTTGCGGCGTTTCGAGCTCCTCTTGCATTGTCGCGCGGCGGCGAAGACAATTCGGAGTCGTCGGGATCTAGGACGCGACAAAGACAACGTCCGGAATTTCAACTATGTTTCGCTTTTGTGCCGCCCATATGGCCGCGTGCCGTTCCGGCATTGTTCCGGGGAATTTCCTTTGCTTTTTTTCGCCTTTTGTAACGACGTCGTCGTCGGGGGACCGAAGAAGGGGACGTGGGGGTAGGGGGGCACCGCCAAACGTCCATCGTCCGCGCGATGTCCGTTGCATTATCGACCTGCCGTTTCGTTATCAATATTTTATTGGGCGCCACGTCGCGCCAGTTCCGGACTTCTAAACCGTCTCTTGAGAATCGACTTCTTCATCGGCGAATATTTTAAACTGACTTAATTGCTTGTGCAACGGCACTAAATCTGCCCTAAACCCTACTTCGTCTCCTTTAAGCGTCAGATCTGTACTGTTCCCGTAGTAAATATCCGAACACAATCGTTCGGATTAAAGCGGCGCGGCGTGACCTAATCCCTCATCCACTTTAATACACGTCAGATAATAGATATTTTTGTTTCAGCCGTCGACGGCGTTTTATGATTTATTTCGTGGCGGGGGAGGGGGGGGGGCGAACGAACTGTGCCCCCGAATCGGTCTCAATTAACATTGTCGCGGACGGTTTGCGTCGGTTAAGCGCGAGCGAAAAAAAAAAGAGAAAAAAAGGAACGTCACCGTGCCGAAAATAAACAGTCGGCGTGTTCCGTCCGACACGCTTTTAAACATCGGGCCGATAAAAGCTCGATATCGGCGTAAACGCTCTTAATTTATTATTTTACGTTTATTTCACGTTGCAATGGATATTTTTCGACGTACGGTGACGAAACAAGGATATTCAAGTCGGGTCAAAATTTTTCCAAAATCCCTATAAAGGATTTTTATTGAAAATTAACAAAAACTCGATACAGGCGAAAACGCGTGTAATACATTATTTTACAAGTGTTTTATCTGGAAATCGACATTTCTGGACGTACCGAGACCAAACAAATAGTTTAAATTTTGTTCTGAAAACGCGATATCGGCGTAAACGCTCTTAATTCATTATTTTACGTTTATTTCACGTTGCAATTGATATTTCTCGACGTACGGTGACGAAACAAGGACATTCAAGTCGGGTCAAAATTTTGCCAAAATCCCTATAATAAGGGATTTTTATTGAAAATTAACAAAAACTCGATACAGGCAAAAACGCGTGTAATACATTATTTTACAAGTGTTTTATATGGAAATCGACATTTCTCGACGTACCGAGACCAAACAAACAGTTTAAGGTGGTACGGTTCAAATAAAAAGATCGATGTTTTTATGAAATAAATTACGTTTAACATAGATTACAATGTTCCGATTCGCAAAAAAATACTTAAAAAAAATCTATTATTTCCGTAACTTCTTTAAAAAAACTTAATGATTGTGTAAAAAGTACAATTTTAGGGCATCTTATACAATGTAGGGCAAAGACACCATCTGTCAACAATATTCCGATTTTTTCCACCGGAAAAATCGATTTGTATTTTGACGAAACGCGACGACACAAAATGTGCTCTCCTACAAAATTTTCTTTTTGTGATTCACGACCTTTTGGCAAAACGCCATCGATATGTAAAAAATAGTTTATCATACCTGTATAAATAAATATATATGTCAAAGAAACTTACATTATCGTATACATTTACAATGTTCAATGTAGGTATATTTTTACTTTTTTTTATTATAAAATACGATAAATTTTTGATCAGATCTTTTCATAAATCAAATTTTTGAAATATATTTGAATTGCAATTTATATATTTCTCATGCATTAAAAATTAGTGTTAGATACCTAAGCGTATTTTCAAACGAATTTTCGCTTATTTTTTTGTTCCCGGTGGCGAGTGAAGTGGTAAAAAATACCGGCAGTTAAAAGGTTAATATACATCTACTTAAATTACAATTCTCCTAATGTAATACTTTTCACATGTGAAATCGATTATTTTGTTTTAAACCAACATTTTTTGATAACAATACAATTACCGAGATCCCCTCGCATTAAATATCCTCGAGAACACCTTATTTATAGTGTTATAATAATAATATTAATTAATTTTCTAATTTCAATGAAAATTAAAATAAATTATTTATTGGCGAATATTCTACGAATTATCGTTTGGCAGCAATAGGGACCGTACGACCTTAAGAAGTTAAACATCGTCGGACTCCTAGCGCATCAATTCGATGTTACTCGTGAAACTCTGGCCCGTAGGCTGACCGCTTCGATTTCGCGAATCCGCGTCATCCACGTAAGGGCTTAGCGTCGTTCGTGCGCTCGCTCGTTCGCCGACGACCACGCAGAAAAATGCAAGTCGCAAACATCGACGTTCAAGTGTTAATCGGAGTTGCCGACGCGCACAACAGGTGCCGCACGTAACCGCGACCCGTTCGTGCCGTGGGACGAATAAAAATTTGCGTTCCGCGTGGCCCGGCGCCATTAGGGTCGCTTCGCCCCCCCCCCCCCGGTTCCGATATATCCGAAAATGGTCGTTTTATCTTTTCGTCACGTCCAAAATTAAAACTGATTTACGCATACGCCGAAAAATTTAATATGAGAGATCGTTTCGTAAGCAATTACGCGGCGCGGCTCGCCAACGTCAAAAGTAACTTCTCACGACACGAAAACAAGATGCTCCTCCCACGACGTTAAGGGGATAGTAGACGGAGTTTTGAAAACTATTGCCGTTGCGATGTCGCTAGTTTAGTTCTACCGATCCTTCGTAATAATAGACAACCAAAATTTCTAATATTTTTTCACGAATGTTTTCTAAATACAGCAGGTGGTCACGTTTCGGTTAAGTAAGCATAAGGAGTCCTCGGCGTAATCCCTACTCGTTGTTACTGAAAATATTTACGAGTAGAATTATTCAACTGCTGTCGATTTACAAAGTCGACTTCAACATAGCAAAGAATTTCAAAAACTTGCAAAATTCGCTAATAAAAGCTACATTTTTTTTTTAAATTTATTTATTATAAAAGCAACATGATTGGTTCGAATATTTTATACGTTACGCATTAATGTCGCCGCCGCAGGCCGAACGTTCCGTGAAAATGCGTCTTACCTGTTTATTTCACAGGATTATGTATTGTTATGAGTATACGATCATTAGTATTGTACAAAAGTATTACCGAGCATTGGTGCACACGGTGATATCGATACTGTAACCCAACGGTTCTCGACCTTTTAGTATTTGTGACCCAACTTTCCAAAACAGTTTTAATTGCGTCCCTATTCCAAAAATTTTTGGGGTCCCTAATATTTTTTTCTATATCTACTTTTTTGCTGCCGATGCTTTTGTCTTTTTAAAATGACTACGCGACTCCCCTTTTGTTATTTCGCGCCCCACGAATTGAGAACCGTTGTTCTAAATCGTTGTGTTTCAATAAACTGGTCATTTCAGTTTCTTATAAAGTTATAAAACGTCAAATACATAATTGAAATTGAAAATGGGTACGACGGAACCATTATACAGGGTGTTCACAAAATGACGCATAATTTTTCCAGTACGTCGCAGAAGACCCTTTCAGAGGATATGGGAAAAAATAACTAAAAATCTATTGTTACTTTTAACAAAGTTATTAGCAAAAAACTGCGTTGTTAGAATTGGCAACATCTCAAATATCTATTGGGTCTATGCATAATTCTGTAGCGAAAATTGAGTAAATTTCAAACGAAAAATATTAAGCAAAAAAAGCGATTTTAATCAACTAAATATGTTCCATTCTGTTCAATGACTTTCTGCCATCTCTCCACGAGCTTCATTATCCCTCTTTCATAGAAGTCCTGAGATTTTTGGGCAAAGAAGTCATCCAAGTGGTTTTTGAGGACGTTCAGGGAACTGAAGGTTTTGTTATTCAAATTGTTCTGTAGCGCCCGGAACAAGTGAAAGTCTGAAGGTGCAAGGTCCGGACTATACGGTGGGTGCACCAAAACATCCCACCCAAGCCGCAATAACTTTTGCCGAGTCACCAGAGAAACGTGTGGCCTAGCGTTGTCCTGGTGGAACACAATGCCCTTTCTGTTCGCCAATTCGGGCCGCTTCTGATCGATTGCTTGCTTTAATTTAGCCAGTTGTGAGCAGTACTTGGTGGAATCAATCGTTTTGTTGGGTGGCAGCAGCTCATAATAGACGATTCCTTTATAATCCCACCAGATACTGAGCATGACCTTCTTAAGGTACAATCCTGCCTTTGCGACCGTTTGAGGAGCCTCTCCGCGCTTCGACCATGATCTTTTTCGACTGATATTGTTGTAGACAATCCACTTTTCATCGCCAGTGATCGTCTGCTTTAAAAATGGTTCGTTTTGATGGCGTTTGAGCAGCGAATCGCAAGCTGAAATTCGATCCATTAAATTCTTTTCGCTCAGTTCGTGCGGCACCCAAACATCAAGCTTTTTTACCATCTCAAGTTTCTGTAAATGCCTCGAAACAGTTGATTGGTCAATGTTGAGGTTATGTCCGATCTCTGTAGTCGTCAAATGCCGGTCGGAGTCGATTAAAGTCTTGATTTGATCGACATCAGTAGTGACTGGCCGGCCACAGCGAGGAGCATCTTCGAGATCAAAATCTCCGCGACGAAATTTTGCAAACCACTTCCGACACACACTTTCGCTTACGGCATTCTCTCCGTACACGGCGCATATCTTTTTGTGGGTTCGCGACGCGTTTTTGCCTTTTCGGAAATAAAAAAAGCGAAATGCACCGAAAATACGCATTTTTTCCTTCCATGTTCAAACTATAATTAAACTTCGTAAACGTCACGGATCTCGATGAATACTTTCTTAAAATGTCGGCACAAATTTCAGCTTTCACTTAATGTACGACACTTCATACGTTTGACACATGTGAGAGCGGAAAAACAACTGCGAACGACATCTGTCGGAATTTCGCTACGGAATTATGCATAGACCCAATATTATCCGGCAGTAGAGGTCTCTATCACAGAAACTCTTAAAACGTCAATAAAACCAAACGAATCTTTATAGTTTATTTAAATATTTTTGAGGGTCATTTGCTAATTAGGTATGGGATGAAATAACATGTAAATCTAATACTCCCTCTGTCCCAAAATAGTTGTCACAATTCGAAAAAATTACAAATAAAAAAATTTATGCCACACAAAAGCAGGTAAATAGAAAAACTGAAGAACTGCATTTCGAGTAGTGTTGTCCATTTCCCCCTTTTTTTTTAATTAATCTTCTTGACGAATCACCCATTTTGGGCACTTTTCGCGCCGAATTAAAGTGGCTGCGGGTGCACTTTCAAACCTTTGTTGGTTGTCAATCTGACAGCAGCCTATTTTATATAACTCCTCTTTTGAGTATTTAATTTTTTTTAAATATTACTACCGGGATTAAATTGTATTTGCCAATAATCGGCAGAAAAAAAGTCAAATGTGACAACTAATTTGGGACAGAGGGAGTATAATAACATATACTGACATAAGTCAATATCTACTCTCTCTATCTACTTATAACGAATCAAGTGAAACAGAAAATTTTCAGATTGCATTACCTTTTTTTTGCGCAGCTTTTATTTTACCCCCTACCGGAACCGTCGTTAGACATAACCTCGGCAGGGGGGCTGCAGGTTGATGGCGACAGTGGGACACACCCCACTGCCGCCACAGCACAGATGTTACAATAAAGAAATGTAATACAAAAAAAAACAAACTAGAATATAGTACAAAAAACAAACTAAAATATAATACAGAGTGATTGCATTACCTAACTATTGTGAGATTAACTGTTAAAAATACTTTAATTTGTCATACTTTGTTAGCTTGCGATTATCAACTCACGTTAGGTGTAATATTTCAAATAAAGATTCCTACAAAACGCCGATTTTGTTTATCTACGAAAAAGCGAAGTGGGTAACGTTTTATTTATTTTGAACATCGTTGCCAGATTCATTTTTTTGACTATCACGATAAAAATTTGACAATTTATAAAATGCGATTTAAAAATTGATCACCAATTATTATGAATTACTTTGGCATGAAACAATAAAGGTACTTTATCTTTCTTTTTAACAATTTTTTTGGGATTCTTCGACAGTTCCCTTGGAATATACCGGAGAACATACACGCAATTATCTCACAACGTACTTTACATTAAAGTTTTATTTTTTTTTCTCTCGAGATGAATGTAACAAATTCAAATTTTACGATTTTTTTTAATTAAAACGATAAAGCATACATTTTAGATGACCAGAAAACAGATAATAGTAAAAACCACACAATAAGTAAGGCAGTTGTGAATTAGTACGATATTTTATAATCGCTTTACCTTAAAATTAAAAAAAAAATTATCACTTTTTCCAAATTATCTCAAAAACGATGCGTTCTATCGAAAATTATAAAGAGATATGATGGACAGAGAATTTTATGCCGATCCCAAAACATATTTCATATTACCGATCAAATAATTAATAACGGAGATAACTCACAATCAATTTAAAATCTCTGATTAGCCACCATTTTGAAACAGGTCGGTCAATTTGGCCGATTAACGAACTCGTTCTTTGTTTTCTTCAAGACAATACACTATCTAACTTTCAGCCTCCTACGATCAAAATTGCGACTGGAATCGTGTCTACAAGATTTGATTATATATAGATATATATGACCGATCCAAAACAAACGAACTATATTTTCGTAGTCTACAGATCGAAATCAGAGAAAATCCAAAACGGCACGTCTGAGTCCCGTCATCAGGCAGGCTGCAATAGTTATATTTTCTATGAAAATTCGCTAAAGATTAATTTTTAAGTATTCAACATTTTACATATTTACAAAATACCTACATCAGCTAAGTCCCTATCGACAAAACAAATTGTAAAGCAGAAATTACTACTTAATTTACTATTATTCGTTTCTTTGACACATCCCAAACAATGCCACCTTCGATATTTATCGTTGGACTAATTTTCTGAGAAACACCCGCTTTCCGTTTCTATGCAAATAATTAAAAGTATTATTTAGCAGGTAAAAATTTCACGCTGTATTTTTGGTTGTCTACATTCGCAAAGACAACATTTTTAAAATAATAGGAATTTATCGATAATTTCTTAATTTCTAAATTGTTTTAGACGACCGTTGCCGTTCTAATATATGTGTTTTAGTTACTAGAAAGTTATATTAAAACTTCAAAAGTTCATCTCTCGTCAAATAGATTTAAACAACGAAAAACTACATTTTTTTATTAACAACATTAACTAAAATCGTTGTAAATACGAAACTATTGAAGTGTACGTGCCGATTTTATTTCTCACCCCGAAAAACACTATCGTCTATACGACTGCAAAAAGAACAAGTGAATATTGAAATTATTTTTCAAGAAAATATCGGAAAACCTATTATTTTCGTTCATCACTTCGAATAAAAATTAATATACGTAAGAGCAAGAATAATCTTTTATAATCACGCTTATAATAAAAAAAAATAGTTTCGTTTGATGTTCATCTTTTAGATTTGTTAAGTTTTAAGTAACACTGCAAATCCGGCCACTATCCCCATAATGCATTCGCCGAACTTTCACGGGCCCGGAGGAAATTTTCGACGCGACACGCCGACGCCCCCTTACCTACGCGAGGACTTTCTTTTGTTGTTGCGCGTCGAAACAAACCGCGAGTCCTCCGGTTTCGTTTGTCGCGATTTCAATAAAAGGTCGCATTTTCGTTTAAGGACACACAGACGATCGTTGCCCGGCCCCGTTCGTAATTGAATTAAAACGGACGGCCTTCGTTGAGACGAGGAAGCGGCGTGCACTTAAAAATGACAGATACGTTGTTGAATTGTTCTCGAATTTGGCTACCTACCGAATTTATCACTCAATACGAGAAGCTGCCATCCTTACAAGCTGACGCGATAACTTAGAAATAATCCGGAAATTAATGTCGAGCGCCCTTTATTCCGGGGAGTTCTCGACGATGCAAATTAAAATTACAGTTAAAATTCATCAGTCACGTTCCCTTTAACAGGTCGTGCTACTTAAACAACTGAATTATCGAAGTAAAGCTAATAACGAGAACTGAAGACGAACGCCGACAGACTCGGTAACTGCCACGCTTAATTCGACGAGGACGTTTAAGCGTCTATCGGCTCGGCACATTCCCATTTCGTCGCGGACGTTATCCGCGTTATTTAATCTAATCTTTCCCGCTTAGCTTATCGTCGTGGGGGGGGGGAGGCGCGTAATGCGCTACAGAAATTCCCTTCGAACACAATCGAAACGCGTATCGTAAACGATGCGCCGCGATCCGGCTCGAAGGACCACCGACACGTTTCGTTCCGCAAACGAAACGACTGCCGCAGATACGCGTTGCCATTCGTTTATCGGAAAAATCGTCGGAAGCCGACGGGAGGGCAATAAAATTCGATTACGATGCTCGCCGAAACAATTTATAAATTAATTAGACGCGTCCGCTCCAAAGCCATACATAACGAAAATTAGTTTAAATTGACCGCGCAGCCCAATTTCGACCCGCACACGTTAATTGGAGAAATTGCGATAATTCAACGACGACCAGAAAACAATTATTAGCGACGCGAACTTTCTACACCGAAAACTTTCGATTACTTCAGGCAGGGGGGGGGCGTCGCGCCGCCCCGTGCCGATCCAAAAAAAAACTCCCCCCCCTTCCCGGTTTTATATAAACGACGATAATAATTCCAACAATCGAAGTAATTTAGATAAAACATTAACGGTACCTAATTGTAGTAACTCTTCGGTTCGCGAACTTAATGGTCGTTTGTTGGATTAACGGTTGCAAGTCGTCCGGAAAATTTATGTTTTTAAACGGCGGAGCCGCGAAGCGGGCTGCAAAAAAAGTTCGATTCCGTGGATTATTTCGCTTTAAATTCCGTCACGCCACGTGATTTCGTTAAACTGACGAATTCCTCTGCAATTTACGGGGGGGGGGGGTAAATTAAGTGGTGGGGCGCCTGAATGACGCCCAAGAAATTAAAAACCTGGACGGGGATCGTTTTTTGTTGTCGCGAGATACTAAACAAATGACAAATGCGAAAACAAACGCATCTCGCGTTTGATCGATCGCCGCCGCCGAAAATTTTAATTGCCAGATCGGGGACTTTTAATTTTAAAATGAAATAAATTTGAGCCCACCACCGCGCCCCTTCCGGTCTACGCCCGTTTCCGGCTAAAAGCGCATCCGTCGACCGCCCGTCGGCATCATCTTCAATCGAATCAACCTACACGGCGTGACATTAAGTGCGCGTTCGTCACAATAATTCCGCTCAAGCCGAACCGCGGCCGGCAATGCAAAATTTAAAATGCAGCACACAAACAATAAATTGCACGGTCGCGTATTTTATGTTTAGGCTAAGCACGTAATATAAAAAAGTAACAAACAATTACGTTTTATTTCGACCGAAGTTAAAAATTTTCCCGTTGAAGTTTTGTTATACGGGGCGGATCATGAGTCACGAAGGGGTTGCAACGAGGGGCGAATCTTCAAAAAAATTATGTACACAAGACTTCCAACGACTAAAGACTTCCAGGGAGTTTCAAGGGCTTCCAAGGATTTTCAAGGATTTCCAGGGACTTTTAAAGACTTCCAGAGACATCCAGACACTTTTAAAGACTTCCAGGGAATTTTAAAGACTTCCAGAGAGACTTCTACGGATTTTCAAGGATTTCCAGAGACTTTCAAATACTTCCAAGGATATTTAAGGATTTCCAGGGGCTTTTAAAGAATTCCGGAGACTTTCAAAGACTTCCAGAGACTTTCAAAGACTTCCAAGGATATTTAACGATTTCCAGGGACTTTTAAAGACTTCCAGAGAGATCAAGACACTTCCAGAGACTTTCAAAGACTTCCACGAACTTTTAAAGACTTCCAGAGACATCCAGACACTTCCAGAGACTTTCAAAGACTTCCAAGCATATTTAAGGATTTCCAGGGACTTTTAAAGACTTCCAGAGACTTTCAAAGACATCCAGGAACTTTTAAAGACTTCCAGAGACATCCAGACACTTCCAGAGACTTTCAAAGACTTCCAGAGAGACTTCTAAAGACTTCTAGGGATTCTCAAGGAATTCTAGAGACTTTCAAAGACTTCCAAGGATATTTAAGGATTTCCAGGGACTTTTAAAGACTTCCAGAGACTTTCAAAGACTTCCAGGAACTTTTAAAGACTTCCAGAGACATCCAGACACTTCCAGAGACTTTCAAAGACTTCCAGGGAATTTTAAAGACTTCCAGGAGACTTCTAAAGACTTCTAGGGATTTTCAAGGAATTCCAGAGACTTTCAAAGAATTCCATGGACTTTTAAGACTTCCAGGGACTTTTAAAGACTTCCATAGACATCCAGAAACTTTCAAGGATTTCCAGGGACTTTTTAAGACTTCCAGAGATACTTCCAGGGATTTTCAAGGATTCCCAGTGTTTTTTAAGGATTTCCAGAGACTTTCGAAGACTTCCTAAAACCTCCAAAGACTTCCGGGGACTTTTAAAGATTTCCAGCGTTATGCACACAAGACTTCCAACGAGAATTATCCCTTGGGTTGCAACTATCTTAAGATCAAGTTGCGGTAGTTGTCGCGAACTTAAAAATCGTAACGACTCTTGAGGGTTAAACTTGCAAAGTTTTCGTCGCTCGAAACGTGTTATTTTACTTGGCATTCTATTTTAATATTTTAATATTAACAAGAGCAAAGATTTTATTTAAATGTAAACTTGAAAATGCGCACTTGTCGACATCTAGTGTCAATTGATCTTTCGAAACTTCGAAGTTGGCGCGTCTGCACGTTATTCAACTTAAAACGCGAATTGGGTTATGTTCCTGTCGAAATCTAGCGTCAAATTATGTTTCGCGACTTTGAAGTTGGCACGTCTGCACGTTCACTTAACCTAAAAGGCGAAGCGCGATTAGGTTATATTTCGCGTCAGCAGTACAGAGCGATAGCGCTTGTTTCAGTAGTTCGAATTTTAAATTACGACGTCGTATTGTTCGTGTGTGGGAGGAGTGCTCGTTCGGTTTATAAGAACTTTTTAAGTGCGAGTGCGCGAGTGTTGTGTTGTGTACTCTAAAAAGATTACAAACAAAAAGGATTAATACAACGAGGAAAGGTAGAATCTTTCTTTGTCGACTAATTGTTCTTACTCGGACTTTTAAGTTCTAATACAAATTATTTGAAAATCGCGCTCGGTTAGGCTCTTGGTTAGTGCTCCCCTCAAACATTCGACGGTCCAATTTCGCGAACGAAATTTTACCTTACGTAGGTGTGGATATGTAATAATACAAGTTCGCAGTCAACGGAAAGAATCTATGCTGAAAATTGACGATAGGAGGAAAAACAAAGAAAAATTTAGAAGTTTCTAATTTTTTCCTTATAGTCTGTTACAGACAAGTGACAGTCGCAGCAGCAGCAGCGTTAAGCTAAGCGTCCACTAGTCCGCATCGGACGCACAGTATCATCCCTTAAAATTTTCATCCCTAATTTTTGTATCATGATGTAGGTCTTGAGCGGCCATTTACAAATGGCTGTTGTGAATATAGTCTTGCGATATAGCGAACTAATTATGACAAAAGCTTCTCACTTTTAGAAAAAGAACGATTTACGATTAAAAAAAGATATCTATCAGAAAAAATTTTAAAAAAAGATACAAACCGGAAATGAATGAAGTTCCCAAAAAATACGTTATTCGCTCACAATCGCACCTATTCTAAAATGCCACGCTTCGTCGTATCGCGGTGGCCGTTGTTCGTTATATCGCGCAACACCGTAACGGGGGCGTGGCAAAAGGGGCGCAACTAGGTTTGAGGGCGCAAGTCGGACACTTGCCACGGGCGCTTCTTACCCTCGTTACGACGTCGATGTCGCGACTCGATATTAAATTTTCTGTGTTCGCTATTGTGTGTAATTTGATTTTGATGCCGACGAGCGGTCGACGGACGCCCGAAATTTACGCGAGACGTTAGAGAGAAAAACAACACATTTAACTGATCGCGTCGAGACACAAATTGCTTATGAATAAGTAGACTCGAAAAAGGGACATAATAAGTCCCTTAATAACCTCGGACGTTATCGTCGAGTGCGGGCGACGCGCGGCCTCGAAGTAACGTTTTTTAATTGTTTATTAAATCTATCGCGGGACAGGGAATGATATTTATTGTCTGTTTTAGTTTCAGACTTCTCGAGTATTTGCGACAGCAACTGCCAAGTGTCTCCGTATTGTAAAAGAAGCGTGAGAGATACCGAGTGACGTTCGAGTTGCAATAAAAATGTGACAATGTCTCTACTGTACTCGAGTGAATCACCCGGACACCTATTGTGTTCGAATAACAGCGGATCGGGCTGCGCCCTTTGCCCTTGGATCAACGGGTCCATGTGGGCCGATGAGCCGCGCACCGCCGTGCTGCGGAGATATGCCTACGGAATTACACTTCCGGCCATCTGCAGTCTCGGGATCGTCGGGAACGTGCTCAACCTGGTCGTGCTCACGCGCAGGAACATGAGAGGAACCGCATACATTTACATGAGAGGTAAGTTATACGCATATTTTTTTTGTGCTCGATTGGTCCTTCGAGTCGTCGCTCGTTTACGTTTATTAAACGAGCAAGTCGCACTTAAATAATTCTTGAGAGATTAATGCGCCCGCGACTCGCATCTGGCGACGAGTCGCGATTCGACGTTCCGGAATTCGATGCGGTTCGGCTCGTTACTTTTACGACGCGAAATTCGAAGGTTACGGGGAATCCGTTTGTGCTTTTACAAGCGGCCGTCTACGAAAACTGGTCTTTTTAAAAAAAAAACAACGATCTCTTCGACCGCAATTTGCCAGCGACAGGCCGAATGTGGCGTTTTAATCATTTAATAGCGTTTTGTCGAATTTTATCGGTCGACGGGTGCTTGTAAATTGAATGATTATACAGGTCGATTCAAAACAACACCGACAACGCCAGGTGTCTCGGGTCCGGAAACGTCAAGGGTTGTTCAGATTGTTTTTGACGGCCCAATAGTTATGCGACCCGTCGGTCGGCAGCGCGCTTTGATCGAAACGTGCGGGACCACCTGGACGCCGCATATTGTTCGGGCACTGTGAACGGGACTCCCGTAACATCGTAACATGCAGAAGGTCGACAATTCGAACACCTTTTGTAATTTGGAGGGCTCGGAGGCCAAACAGAAGCCCGTTCGGCTTCCGAGACCTCCGTTTAATGCACGACGCGGTGCTCTTGTTGGGTTAAGGGGAGGTTTCTTGATAGAGGTGGTACTATCGAACTTGGGCGCCACGGCGCCCAAACCCCTCTTGAAAAGTGATCAAAATCTACCGAGCGTTGTCGGCGTTGTTTCGTTGAATCGCCCCGTAGATAAATAAGTGCCCAAATAAACGATACAATATTCGACTCTATTAGCTGCACAAGTTTTTTTTTTAGCCGTGAAAATATAAGTGAAGAAGGATCAAAACAATAGACGTGCAATTGTAAATAGGGCGAGAGAAAAAGATGAAAAAAAAAACAAAAACGAAAGAGATCTTAAATCCACTTAATAAAAAAAAATTGAATGGGAATCGGTTACCAGACCGAAAGCAAGTTGTTCGAGGGGTAAAATTGCACGAAACGTCACATTTTAAAGCTGTTAAAAACGATACTCTCGAAAAAATTCGAGAACATCCCAAACTGGGGTTAGAAACGTTGTTCCGGCATTTTTCTCAAACCGACAACCGACCCGAAAGCTGGCCCTCTTCGATTTACGCGGGACGAAAACGGGAAAAAATCGGAAGTGCTCGAATCGAGAGGCAAAGAAGTCCGACCACAAAAAATGTCGTCGGAACAACATTCGGATGGCCCAGCTGTTGGCCTAAGTCCCCCGCTTTGTTAACCGAAAGTGCGAGCGTTGCAATTTGCCTTAACGCGCCGATTCACTTCCGAGCCCCGCCATTCGATCCTTAATAAATATCTTTGGCCGCGTAAACAGCCGTAAAATACGTGTTCGTTCAACCTATCGAGTTGAGCCCCCCCACGGGGCTCATCTAGGCGCCGTAGTTCGCTTACTTACAGAAAAAATGTTTCCTATTTTATGTCGTAATGCAACTATTTTCCCAAATATCCCAAATATCAACAATGTAAAATTGCAGATAAGTACGTTAACTTAATATTTTAATTATTACCAAAAAAAAATGAAATTCGCGTGGCGCCATCTATCGATAGTTTCGTTATTTAACCTTTAAAAAAATCGATTTCTATCGGTTAAATTCCGCAATAACATTGTGCGTACCAAAAATTGAACGAAATACAAAGAAAAAACCACTCACCCCCGACTCGCAGTCGCAGATAATCCGATCGGCAGCCCCCGCTCGTGGAACGTTCAACATAACCACACTTTATGACGACGAAACCGGCTCGATTGTTCTAATAAACGACGTCACGCCCGACACCGCGGACACTTCACCTGAAATAATCGGGACGATTTAGAAAATGCAGCTAAAAAAAACTTGTAAATGTACTTACAACGCGAGACGGAGCCCTACGCGGGCGGTTCGGAACGTTCCGACAATACGTGGAAATCTATCTCTCCTCCACCTCATGCGATCGAAGCCGTCCGTCCTTTTGGCTTCGCCGTTGCCGCAATTGTCGTGAAATGAGCGAAATTAAAATTGGCGGACGTTCCTGGGGCTACTTACGGGCATCGTGGCGAATTGACAGATACAGTTTCGGGAGGGTACACGTCTAAAACACAATTTACCACCAATTTACTCCCTCGATTCGGAATTTGCACGTAATCGATGCGTTAAAAACGGTCAATCCTCGATCGAATCTGCACTATATTTTAGGCGTTTCGTGCGGGGCCTCGCGTTAAAAGTCCACGAAATCCGCGATGCGAGGTTAGAACACGAACTCGTCCACCGACTACTTGCGACGCCAGTTGGCCGTCAAACAATTAAACTAAATGAACCCGTCGTCTTCCAAAACAAACGTTGACAACACACACGGACAAATTAAACCGGCGATTGCGACACAAATTCACGATTTTCAATAGAACAAAGTGTCAATGGCGGGCTGCGCTTCACGACCAAAACTGACAGATGGCCGCTTTTCGTCGCGCAACCCGCCGACGACCACGACATACCACGGTAGCGGGCAAGTCGTGCCTAAATCGCCATTATTAACCGATTATTAATCGCTTAAACGGTTTTATTTGCGACCGGAAATGAACGCGATAGTGGTTAGTTCCCGGTTTCGCCGTCGAGCACGATTAAAATCGACGAATACAATACGGGGCGCGTCCAGGAAATAATCGGAATAGGTTTTTCGACGTCGCATCAATCAGGCCAGGGGTGCGCCGCCCCCCTAAACTTTCCAACTGCAAAAATTTCGTGCAGGTTCAAGTTTTTAAATTGTTTTTAACGGATAGTTTCGGATTTCTCGGTCAGTTTAGGATTAAAAAAAAGGTGCTCTCGTTTAATTTCGATAGAATCGAGCCGTCTCCCGTACACACCCCGTATATGATGTTACGATTAAAATAAATCGAGCGCAAGTAAATTGTTAAAAAAATAAACGCCGACTCGGGGAATTTCATTTTCGATCGATAAGTCGACATTCGCTTGTTTGGTGTGTACGTAAGAACCGTCGTTTTAAATCTTGAAACAAGAGGGAAAGGACCTTACGGGTTTTTATAAGGAGCTGGGCCCAACTGAAGATAGCAATGAACCATATAGCGTTTGAAAGCTCTCAACGAGTATTACAACGTAGGTCCAAGCATAAGTCACGAAAACTGACTACAACATTTTTACGAGCATTCAAATGTTTTATAACGGTTTTGTAACTAAAAATATTTATCGATAGAATTCATGAACAAGTACTCATGTGTTATATACCATCGGAAAGTGCGCTTCGAGATCTTTACGCTGGTGTCAATTTCAATGTTCTAACTGGTGGTACAAAGGCACTTTCAAGGCTTTAAATGAATTTTTATGCGGGCCCAGCAACTTGTAACCAGTTTAAGACACACATACGTCGACGGACCCTCACGAGACATATACCATTGGAAAGTACGCTTCGAGATCTTTACGATGGTGCCAAATTCAACGTCCTAACTGGTGGTACAAGGGCACTTTCAATGCTTTAAATGGATTTTTATGCGGGCCCAGCAACTTGTAACCAGTCTAGGACACGCATACGTCGACGGACCCTTACGAGTCATATACCATTGGAAAGTGCGCTTCGAAAGCTTTACGATGGTATAAAATTCAACGTCCTAACTGGTGGTGCAAGGGCACTTTCAAGGCTTTAAATGAATTTTTATGCGGGCCCAGCAACTTGTAACCAATGTAGGACACGCATACGTCGCCGGACCCTCACAAGCCATCGGAAAGTGCGCTTTGAGATCTACACGATTGTGTCAAATCCAACGTCCTAACTAGTGGTACAAAGGCACTTTCAATGCTTTAAATGAATTTTTATGCGGGCCCAGCAACTTGTAACCAGTTTAAGACACACATACGGCACCGGACCCTCACGAGCCATATACCATCGGAAAGTGCGCCTTGAGATCTACACGATTGTGTCAAATCCAACGTCCTAACTAGTGGTACAAAGGCACTTTCAATGCTTTAAATGAATTTTTATGCGGGCTCAGCAACTTGTAACCAGTTTAAGACACACATACGGCGACGGACCCTCACGAGCCATATACCATCGGAAAGTGCGCCTTGAGATCTACACGATTGTGTCAAATTCAACGTCCTAACTAGTGGTACAAAGGCACTTTCAATGCTTTAAATGAATTTTTATGCGGGCCCAGCAACTTGTAACCAGTTTAAGACACACATACGTCGACGGACCCTCACGAGACATATACCATTGGAAAGTGCGCTTCGAGATCTTTACGATGGTGCCAAAATCAACGTTCTAACTGGTGGTACAAAGGCACTTTCAAGGCTTTAAATGAATTTTTATGCGGGCCCAGCAACTTGTAACCAGTTTAAGACACACATACGTCGACGGACCCTCACGAGACATATACCAATGGAAAGTGCGCTTCGAGAGCTTTACGATGGTATCAAATTCAAGGACCTAGCTGCTGGTACAAGTACACTTTCAATGCTTTAAATGTATTTTTGCCTGGGCCCAGTAACAGACACGCATACGTCGACGGACCCTCACGAGCCATATATCATCGGAAAGTGCGCCTTGAGATCTACACGATTGTGTCAAATTCAACGTCCTAACTAGTGGTACAAAGGCACTTTCAATGCTTTAAATGAATTTTTATGCGGGCCCAGCAACTTGTAACCAGTTTAAGACAGACATACGTCGACGGACCCTCACGAGACATATACCATTGGAAAGTGCGTTTCGAGAGCTTTACGATGGTATCAAATTCAACGACCTAGCTGCTGGTACAAGTACACTTTTAATGCTTTAAATGGATTTTTGCCCGGGCCCAGTAACAGACACGCATACGTCGACGGACCCTCACGAGCCATATAACACTGGAAAGCGCGCATCGAGATCTTTACGATGGTGATAAATTCAACGACCTAACTGGTGGTACAAGTACACTTTGAGTGCTTTAAATGGATTAATTATATTGTAGAATTTTTACATATTGCATAAGTCTAGACGAAAGAAATAATTGTAAATCAAAAAAGTACTTGATGTGATAGATATTACATGCTTAAGTTAACGTAACATTAACTCAAATTAACTGATTAGTGATGTTTATTGCTGGTGATGCATACGAATTGGTCGGTAAAGCATGCGAAAGCAACCACAACACAAAACAAAAATCCATTGAAAGTGTGCTTGTACCAGCAGCTAGGTCGTTCAATTTCACACCGTCGTAAAGATCTCGAAGCGCACTTTCCAATGATATATGGCTCGTGAGGGTCCGTCGACGTATATGTGTCTTAAACTGGTTACAAGTTGCTGAGCCCGCATAAAAATTCATTTAAAGCATTAAAAGTGCCTTTGTACCACTAGTTAGGACGTTGGATTTGACACCATCGTGTAGATCTCGAAGCGCACTTTCCGATGGTATATGACTCGTGAGGGTCCGTCGACGTATGCCTGTCCTAGACTGGTTACAAGTTGCTGGGCCCGCATAAAACTTCATTTAATGTCTTGAAAGTGCCTTTGTACCACTAGTTAGAACGTTGAAATTGACACCATCGTAAAGATCTCGAAGCGCACTTTCCGATAATATATAACACACGAGTACTTTGTTCGTGAATTCTATCGATAAATGTCTTTAGTTACAAAACCGATATAAAACATTTGAATGCTCGTAAAAATATTGTAGTCAGTTTTCGTGACTTACGCTTGGACCTACGTTGTAGTACTCGTTGAGAGCTTTCAAAAGGTATATAGTTTATTGCTATCTTCAGTTGGGCCCAGCTCCTTATAAAAACCCGTAAGGTCCTTTATGACCAATTTAAAATAAAACGATGCCGCGTATTTTCTATCGAAAATCATCTTAACGAAGTGCTCGATTTTTGTTTATTTAAGTAGAGATCGATTTATTTTAGAGAATACGACCGTGTCGGACGTTGACGAGTTAATGTTACTGTTGAAAAAACGCATTTACAAAGTCCGGAAACTCTGTTGATCTTCGCGATCGACTTGACGATGTTTTGTTTTCTTTTTGTTAATGTTAATTACGAAAATCGCCCATAATTTAACAGTTCGCTAGATGACGGGCCGAGGCCGTTTTTTTAATTATGTGAGACGGTTGCCACGGTGCAGGGCGTTCGTAGTTGCCGGGCCGCCCCCGTCTTGTCGGTTATCCTTTAGCTGCATTAACTAATTAAACGTACCCGAAAAACTTGAAATTTTGTTAGAATAATTTAACGATTTTTTTTTGTTAATAAATGTGAAATCGAACGAACAAGTTTCAAAACTCAACTTTCGGGTGTTTAAAAATCAAAATCGTAAAACGCCCGAATCGGGAAATGATGGGAAAAAGCGTTTCTTTGTAAAAATCGATTATTTATTGATTTAGGGGCGTTTTTCTTTCGCGTCGCTTAACCTTCGTCCCGTGAGGGGCTCAAATAAAATGCCGTTCGCGTCGAGACTGAGGGGTTTCTCGTCCGCTTTATTCCGCGCACAAACGCCACTTGTACGTACGAAAACAATCGTCGAAAAAATATGAAACCGCGAGAGCGTCCGGCCCTTTTTCGGCCACGCGCGGCGGCCCACGCGCGGAATTAGCGGAGGAACGACCGTGACGCCCTTAAAATTGAAAACGCGCGCTGAATATGAAATGTCGGAACGGGACGGAAAAAAATTACGAGACTTTTTTTTGGTAGGTCGGTCGATAGACGGGGGGGGGGGGGCCGCGTTCGCGATTCACGCAAATGTAAACTTTTAATTCGCGAAAGGGGAATTCTTTCGGGGGTCCCCGCCGGGCGTCGCTCGCTTTTTGCGCGTCTCTTTGACCGAGTGGGCGGTTGTTGATTTTAAGTCGAACGAGACGTTATTAATGTTGTTAATACGTTGCGAGCGCATAGACGCGTGAATACTTGTGGAGCGACGCGGCCTGTTTATTTTTGAAGAGGTTCCCACGCGAGCGCCGCCGCCGCCGAGTCAAATTTGATCGGGGATTGCCCTTTAACGAATTAAAATATTTGTTTTAGCGTGGGCGTGCAGTCGTGCGTTTGAATCGAGAAAATGTCAACGAGCTCCCCCTTTCGGCGGTGAGCCGATTCGAGCGAGCGATCGGAACTCTTGCGGTCGACCTGCCGTCGCCGGGGCCACCAACGACGAGCGGTCCTTTACATTATATTTCATTAGAAATACGCGTATTTATCCCTCTAATTTGGCCTTGTTCTCCCGCTTTTTATCGACGCGAGCGTGCGTTCGCCGGAGGCGCGCCGCCGAAACAAATTAACGGCCCCCGAGGACCTCGTAAAAGAGACGACGTGGGCGTCCGCGATTCCTCTCCACGAAATCTCATTAAGGGATCGGTCGCGATCCCGTCCTCGTGCCGAAATAAAAGTCGAAGCGAGTCTATAAAAAGACGCGAGTGGGCGCCGTCTTTGTGCGTCGATGTGCCGGCACGAGCCATTCACGGAACCCCATAAAAGTGCCATTGTGGCAATATACGCGGGCATTAATAGTCTCGAACGTCGCACCGCAACGGAAGAAACAAAATGTAAAGTTCGCGGCGAATATACGAACTTCCCGATCATATCTGGCCGACGTAGCAACTAAAACCTGGCTTACTGTCGGCCGAATCAAAAACTTGTCTCTCGAAGGATTTGGCGTAAATCTTATTGAAAAATCGTTTCATCCGTCGGATTTGTACTTCCTCAACAAGAAATACGACGGAAAGGGCATTTTTCGGATTTCAATTAATGCAGTTTTCGATTAATACACGACAGGCGAAACGATCGAAGGTAGGAATTAATACCGGAAACCCGAAATCGGCCCCGAAAATTGCCGGACGCTCTTCAAAAAAAAAATCGAGATTATAAATTCCTCCTCGGCGTTCTTGATTCGTAAAACTAACTACATCACCCCCTCCCCCCACCCCTCCCCGAGTTCGTCGTGTACTAATGGGAAACACGGGCGCGCGAACCGGCGGAGAACGGCAAGTTGTGCTTTTGATGCATAGTTTCCTTGGTTTCATTAAAACTTAAGCGCGATTAACATAAAGTATTTTAATTGTTTCGAAACGGGACGACGTTGCGTTCGAAAACTTTTCGACGTTAAGACGCCCGTAAACAGTTTAAACTAATAATGCTAGTTAGTTATGATCGAACTTTCCGCACGATTTTCTCCCGAATTCCTCCGTTCGCATTTTAAGTATTCATTTTCGGGAGTCGACTCCGCGAACGGATTACGCCGTGAATACGTCCCCGGCGAGCGGACAATAAAAAAATAAACAAGCAAGTAAAGCCACATCCGGTTATTTATTCTAATTGTGTAGGTCAATGGCTAGTACTAGTTCCTTTAAAGTGTCACGCCACTGTGCATGCTGATCATGCTTTGGTTTATCGCCAGCGGTTTTGTTAGGTTAGTGTTTTTACTTTGCAGCGAGTTCTACGTTATAAATTTGTAAATTGTAAATTTTGATATAATTTCTTAACGGTAAGTGAAGAATTAATCGGCCTATCGCCACCTAAAGTTAAAACGAATAATTTTAAATAATTAAAAAACTGGAAAAAATATTTTTTACGATAATTATACAAATCGCGACTTTACAAGAAACAGACAAATTGTACTTATTTTTATAGGTTTTAACCTTTAGGTGACTTTAGGTTATCTTTGTGGCGCGAGTGACCCCCCATTTCATTATTAATTTATTTAGATGTCTTTTGTTGGTGTGAAATTTTACATTGTGCGACTCGTACAATCAGAAAGCTTTCATCTAAAATAGTTTTTTCTATTGTGCTTAGTTTAGGTTCCATCAAATGAGCCCAGAAATCGTGGACACACTGTATATCTTATATTATATTTACCGCTTACATTTCATCTTAAACATATTATTATATTACACGTATATAATAATAATAACGATATTTGGTTATTAAGTAGGTAAATCCAAATAATTTTATGTTCCTTCTTTGATATACAGTGGAACGTCGGTATACGACCTTAATCCGTTCCTGATGTTAGGACTTATTCCGAATAGGACGTATACCAAACCAACCTTTCCCATAAGAAGTAATGTAAAAATGATTAATCCGTTCTCATGTAAAAAAAACTCTTGATGCGGTATATTAATGGGGTTGTAAAATAATTTAAACACTGTTTGAGCACATTAATAAAAAAATTAATTTTATTATAGATTTTTAAAGTTATTATATTGTATTAAATTAATTTAAATCATTAAGTCAAAATCAAATCAAACTCTCCTTAATGTTAAAATATAAAAACAAAACAAAAAAAAATTCTATTCTATGGAAAGAAGAGTCCCATCCTGGACTTTTTACTTTTCCACCTTCTGTCGCTTTTCACCAGGATCAGTAACTTTTATTAATAATCTGTCCAAAAAACTTTGCGTCTGTTTTGAAAATGTGACATTGTCCGATCTTCCCTAGCGATGCTATTGCGATTTGTTTCAACTTTGTTAGGGTGGTATTTTTCTGCAAAAATTTTCACGTCCATCCATTTTGCAAGGATTTCTTTAATTACCGAAGAAGGAGCTTCTTCTGTCTCTTCCTCCTCCGAGTAAGAAGAGAGTCCAATCATTCTAGTTTGATGCTCGTCGTTCTCCAGTTCCTGTAACTCGTCAGTTCTTGATTATGTTCTTCCACTAATTCTTCCACATCATCATCACATACATCCAGTTCCAGAAGTACAAAGTTAACAAAGTTACAGACCGTGGCCGAAGGTCTGACCACGAAGGTCTAGTCTGGTCTAGCACACCGAAAGAGCAGTACATACACCAACCAACAACTCTCCCCACCAGAAATTACAGTTTCAAACCAAATGAAGTCAATATAAATTCACGAATAGTGTAGATATATAAAGTCTCTGGAAGTCTTTAAAAGCCCATGGAAATCCTTAAATATCCTTGGAAGTCTTTGAAAGTCTCTGAAAATCCCTAGAAGTCTCTCTGGAAGTCTTTAAAAGTCCCTGGAAGTCTTTGAAAGTCTTTTGAATTCTTTAAAAGTCCCTGGACATCCTTAAATACCCTTGGAAGTCTTTGAAAGTATCTGGAATTCCTTGAAAATCCCTAGAAGTCTTTAGAAGTCTCTCTGGAAGTCTTTAAAATTCCCTGGAAGTCTTTGAAAGTGTCTGGATGTCTCTGAAAGTTTTTAAAAGTCCCTGGAAATCCTTAAATATCCTTAGAAGTCTTTCAAAGTCTCTGAAAATCCCTAGAAGACTCTCTTGAATTCTTTAAAAGTCCCTGGAAATCCTTAAATACCCTTGGAAGTCTTTGAAAGTATCTGGAATTCCTTGAAAATCGCTAGAAGTCTTTAAAGTCTCTCTGGAAGTCTTTAAAATTCCCTGAAAGTCTTTGAAAGTGTCTGGATGTCTCTGAAAGTTTTTAAAAGTCCCTGGAAATCCTTAAATATCCTTAGAAGTCTTTGAAAGTTTCTGAAAATTCCTAGAAGTCTCTCTGGAAGTCTTTAAAAGTCCTTGGAAGTCTTTGAAAGTCTCTGGAATTCTTTAAAAGTCCCTGGAAATCCTTAAATATCCTTGGAATTCTTTGAAAGTCTCTGGAAATCCTTGAAAATCCCTAGAAGACTCTCTGGAAGTCTTTAAAATTCCTTGGAAGT
This sequence comes from Rhagophthalmus giganteus, assembly GCA_036326145.1. Classification (NCBI taxonomy): domain Eukaryota; kingdom Metazoa; phylum Arthropoda; class Insecta; order Coleoptera; family Rhagophthalmidae; genus Rhagophthalmus; species Rhagophthalmus giganteus. The sequence goes on from JARFJA010000064.1 coordinate 721,601, forward strand.
CTTTGAAAGTCTCTGGAAGTGTCTGGATGTCTCTGGAACTTTTTAAAAGACTCTGGAAATCCTTAAATATCCTTAGAAGTCTTGAAAGTCTCTGAAAATCCCTAGAAGTCTCTCTGGAAGTCTTTAGAAGTCCCTGGAAGTCTTTGAAAGTCTCTGGAAATCCTTGAAAATCCCTAGAAGTTTTTAGAAGTCTCTCTGGAAGTCTTTAAAATTCTCTAGAAGTCTTTGAAAGTCTCTGGATGTCTCTGGAAGTCTTTAAAAGTCCCTGGAAATCCTTAAATATCCTTAGAAGTCTTTGAAAGTCTCTGAAAATTCCTAGAAGTCTCTCTGGAAGTCTCTAACTCTAGAAGTCATAGTACTAGTTATTCATAGATGGCGCGTTTAATTGAACTAACTCGTATATCGAACAAAAGTCGTATAACCTCTTACAACCAGCAAGCTTTTATCTAAAATGGTTTTTTTCTACTGTGTTTAGTTTAGGCTTTACCAAAGTATCCCAGAACTCGTGGACACACTGAACATCTTCTTTCTTCTGTAGGTTCTTTGTTTCCACCTTCATTTTTGTAATAAAATAATAATTATATTGAATGCATTTGTATTTTTTTCATCTTTAGATGCGTCATTAATGCCTCGGGATTACGTCAATGGGACGTGAAGTCGACGTCCCATTTAAGGAAATTAGACGTCAAGTATATGTCTCAAGTAACGTATTAGATTGGTCATAATTTGACGTCCGTTGAGCTGTGACATTAACCCGTCATATTGACGTCATTTACGACGTTCCCATTGGTCCCCAAATGGCCAATAGTTGACGACATTATAACGTCAGTGTGCCGCCTGGGTAACTTTATTTTTCCTTTGTATAATTATGAATTACTCAAATAAACGTAATCACACTAATATGTAAATTATTAGTAAAAACAAAAACGAATCGACAGTTCTCCCTGCTTTTTTTTCTCGCCTGCTTTTCGTTATCTGCGCTACATAACCCCGTCACCAGTGACGAAATCATTCCTCGCGTAAACGTAGAGGAAAATGCACGTTACGTCCCGATCTTGTCTTCTCACTATTGCCAATTTCAGGTTGTCAGTCAAAATCAGTATTTGTTGGGACGTCTTGTGGTGTGTTTGTTGCGATCCACCGATACGTTAATCCGTTTTTCCTTTGCACGATATTGTGGCGACCTTGCTATTGAGTCGTTTTAGAACTTTATACGGTCCCGTGTGGGGCCGTTGTGGTGATTTTCTGACGTTGTCGTCGCGAAGAACATGTTTGTAGATCTGGATGGTCGAAAGTTGTCCTTGTGGTAGGCCGAGAAGTTTGTACTGGTCGAAGGTTTTTCATGTGCCGTTGCAGTTTTGCTGCGAAGCTTTCTGGTTCATATTTTGAATTATGCGTAAAGAAAAGTTCACCTGTGGTACTCTTAAGCTTATTAAAATAATTGGAAGTACTTCGGTCCAGTTTTTTTGTTTCTTGACACGTTATTGCAGCTTTTAGTGTGCGATGTCGTCGTTCGACAATTCCATTTGTTTGTGGATGGTACGCTGTCGTTTTCGTGCGTTTTATCCCCAACAGCTGCGTCATCTCCTCGAATTGTCGTCCTCGATCAGTAGTAATTGTTTGAGGAACACCAAATCTTGCAATCCAGTTAGAATAAAATGCGAATGGAAACTGTTTCACAGGTAATATCCGTTAGTGGTATTGCTTCTGGTCATCGTGTAAAACGGTCGATGATAGTCAAACCGTAACGATAACCTTTTGATGACGGTAATGGACCAATGATATCGATGAGAATATTTTGAAAACGATTAGATGGTGTCGCAAATTGTTTGATTTGTGTTTTTGTACGTTTGGAACGTTGATGATTTTACCCATTGAGTAATATCTTCTCGTATCGTAGGCCACGCTAATTTTTCTGAAGTTAGACGTAAGGTTGCTCTTTTGCTTGGGTGCGACATTCCATGTATCGTTTGAAAAATTCGTTTTCTGAGCGTGTTTGGAACGTACGGTCTAACATTTTCAGTTGATGTATCGCAATATAATGTTGTATTTGTCTACTGCTGGCAAGAATTTTTGAATTTTTAACGATGACGATGACGAAATTTCTAAAAGTGTTGCGAGCTCTTCGTCATGTAATTGTTCTTGTGCCATTTCTTTCGATTCCACGATCGTTGGTAGTGTGATTGTGCTAATTCGCGAAAACGTGTTGGTTTTTCCAGGTATGAAATACAATTTGCGTAGAAAATTGGCCTATGAAATCCAAATGACGTTGTTGTCTTGGAGAAGTTTTTTCGGCTTTTTGTAGGAATGCGAATGTAAGAGGTTTGTGAATTGTATGTATGGTCAGTTCCCTACCTTCCATTATAAATCTGAAATGTTTTATTTGTTTCGTACACTGCTTCGTACTTTCGTACTTCTTTGTCGTATGTACTATAATTTTGCTGTGCATTGTTCATTTTCTTGGAATAGAACCCAAGTGGTTCGAGTTGTATTGATGTAAAATTGCTCCAAGATTGCTGTGTTTGAGGCATCAGTTGTTAACACTAATGGTGCTTCGTCAATAGGATGAACTAACAATGCAGCTTGCGCTAGATCTTCTTTACATTTTTCAAATGCATCTTGTGCTTCTTTACTCCAGACGATTGATTGATTATTTTGCTTTTTATTGATTAAATAACTATTTAATGTGACATGCGTTTCTGCTGCATTCTTTATGCATCTTCTGTAAAAGTTGCTTGACGGTTTTTGGTAACGGAATTTCTTTTACTGCTTCCATTTTTTTTGTAACGGTTTGGTTCACCTCTTAGATATTACGCATCCTAAATATTTTATTTCAGGTACACCAAAAATGCTTTTAGAAGAATTGATATCGATATACCAGGCGGCACACTGTCGTTATAATGTCGTCAATTATTGGCCGTTTGGGGCCCAATGGGGACGTCAAAAATGACGTCAATATGACGGGTTAATGTCACAGCCCAACGACGTCAAATTATGACCAATCTAGTGCGTTCCATGAGACGTCTAATTGACGTCTAATTTCTTTAAATGGGACGTCAAAGTATGTTAATACAGTGGAACCTCAGTACACGTCTGCTTTAGAACACGTCCAATTCGGAATACGTCCTGTTTGGACGAAACAAATTTTGCTTGGTATACGACTTTTGTTCGGTATACGAGTTAGTTCAATTAAACGCGCCATCTGTGAATAACTAGTACTATGACTTCTAGAGTTAAAGACTTCCAGAGAGACGTCTAGGAATTTTCAGAGACTTTCAAAGACTTCTAAGGATATTTAAGGATTTCCAGGGACTTTTACTTCACGGACTTCCAGATACATCCAGACACTTCCAGATGCTTTCAAAGACTTCCAGGGAATTTTAAAGACTTCCAGAGAGACTTCTAAAGACTTCTAGGGATTTTCAAGGAATTCCAGAGACTTTCAAAGACTTCCAAGGATATTTAAGGATTTCCAGGAACTTTTAAAGAATTCCAAAGACTTTCAAAGACTTCCAGGGACTTTTAAAGACTTCCAGAAAGACTTCTAGGGATTTTCAGAGACTTTCAAAGATTTCCAAGGATATTTAAGGATTTCCAGGAACTTTTAAAGAATTCCAAAGACTTTCAAAGACTTCCAGGGACTTTTAAAGACTTCTAGGGATTTTCAGAGACTTTCAAAGACTTCCAAGGATATTTAAGTATTTCCAGGGACTTTTAAAGACTTCCAAAGACATTCAGGGACTTTTAAAGACTTCCAGAGAGTTTCAGAGACTTCCAGGGACTTTTAAAGACTTCCAAAGACATTCAGGGACTTTTAAAGACTTCCAGAGAGTTTCAGAGACTTCCAGGGACTTTTAAAGATTTCCAAAGACTTCCAGGGATTTTCAAGGATTTTCAGAGAAACTTCCAGGGATTTTCAAGGATATCCAGAGACTCTTAAAGACTTCCAGAAAGACTTTAGGGATTTTCAAGGATTTCCAAGGACTTTTAAAAACTTCCAGAGACTTTCAAAGAATTCCACGGACTTTTTAAGACTTCCAGAAAGATTTCCAGGGACTTTTAAAGATTTCCATAGACATCCAGAGACTTTCAAGGATTTCCAGGGCCTTTTAAATACTTCCGGGAATTTTCAAGGATTTCGAGAGATTTTCAAAGATTTCCATGGACTTTTTAAGACTTCCAGACAGATTTCCAGGGACTTTTAAAGACTTGCGGGGATTTTCAAGAAATTTCCAGAGACTTCCAGGGATTTTCAAGAATTTCCAGAGACTTTCAAAGAATTCCATGGACTTTTTAAGACTTCCAGATAGATTTCCAGGGACTTTTAAAGACTTCCATAGACATCCAGAGACTTTCAAGGATTTCCAGGGCCTTTTAAAAACTTCCGGGAATTTTCAAGAATTTCCAGAGACTTCTAGGGATTATCAAGAATTTCCACAGATTTTCAAAGACTTCCAGGGACTTTTAAAGACTTCCATAGACATCCAGAGACTTTCAAGGATTTCCAGGGACTTTTTAAGACTTCCAGAGGTACTTCCAGGGATTTTCAAGGATTTCCAGTGTTTTTTAAGGATTTCCAGAGACTTTCGAAGACTTCCAAAAACCTTCAAAGACTTCCAGGGACTTTTAAAGATTTTTAGTGTTATGCACACAAGACTTCCAACGAGAATTACCCCTTGGGTTGCAACTATCTTAAGATCAAGTTGCGGTAGTTGTCGGGAACTTAAAAATCGTAACGACTCTTGAGGGTTAAACTTGCAAAGTTTTCGTCGCTCGAAACGTGTTATTTTACTTGGCATTCTATTTTTTAACAAGAGCAAAGATTTTATTTAAATGTAAACTTGAGAAAATGCGCACTTGTCGACATCGAGTGTCAAGTGATCTTTCGAAACTTCGAAGTTGGCGCGTCTGCACGTTATTCAACTTAAAACGCGAATTGGGTTATGTTCCTGTCGAAATCTAGCGTCAAATAATGTTTCGCGACTTTGAAGTTGGCACGTCTGCACGTTCACTTAACCTAAAAGGCGAAGCGCGATTAGGTTATATTTCGCGTCAGTGGTACAGGGCGATAGTGTTTGTTTCAATAGTTCGAATTTTAAATTACGACGTCGTATTGTTCGTGTGTGGGAGGAGTGCTCGTTCGGTTTATAAGAACTTTTTGCGTGCGAGTGCGCGAGTGTTGTGTTGTGTACTCTAAAAGGATTACAAACAAAAAGGATTAATACGACGAGAAAAAGTAGAATCTTTCTTTGTCGACTAATTGTTCTTACTCGGACTTTTAAGTTCTAATACAAATTATTTGAAAATCGCGCTCGGTTAGGCTCTTGGTTGGATTTCCAGGGACTTTTAAAGACTTCCAGAGACATTCAGACACTTCCAGAGACTTTCAAAGACTTCCAGGGAATTTTAAAGACTTCCAGAGAGACTTCTAGGGATTTTCAAAGAATTCCAGAGACTTTCAAAGACTTCTAAGGATATTTAAGGATTTCCATGGGCTTTTAAAGACTTCCAGAGACTTTATATATCTACACTATTCGTGAATTTATATTTACTTTATTTGGTTTGAAACTGTAATTTCTGGTTGGGAGAGTTGTTGGTTGGTGTATGTACTGCTATTTCGGTGTACTAGACCAGACTAGACCTTCATGGTGCCACGGTCTGTAACTTTGTTAACTTTGTTCTTCTGGAACTGGATGTATGTAATGATGATGTGGAAGAATTAGTGGAAGAACATAATCAAGAACTGACGAGTTACAGGAACTGGAGAACGACGAGCATCAAACTAGAATGATTGGACTCTCTTCTGACTCGGAGGAGGAAGAGACAGAAGAAGCTCCTTCTTCGTTAATTAAAGAAATCCTTGCAAAATGGATGGACGTGAAAATTTTTGCAGAAAAATACCACCCTAACAAAGTTGAAATAAATCGCAATAGCATCGCTAGGGAAGATCGGACAATGTCACATTTTCAAAACAGATGCAAAGTTTTTTGGACAGATTTTTAATAAAAGTTACTGATCCTGGTGAAAAGCGACAGAAGGTGGAAAAGTAAAAAATCCAGGATGGGACTTCCATAGAATAGAATTTTTTTTTGTTTTTGTATTTACATTTTAACATTAAGGAGAGTTTGATTTGATTTTGATTTAATGATTTAAATAATATAATACAATATAATAACTTTAAAAATCTATAATAAAATTTATTTTCTTATTAATGTGCTCAAACAGTGTTTAAATTATTTTACAACCCCATTAATATACCGCATCAAGAGTTTTTTTTACATGAGAACGGATTAATCATTTTTACATTACTTCTTATGGGAAAAGTTGGTTTGGTATACGTCCTATTCGGTATAAGTCCAAACATCAGGAACGGATTAAGGTCGTATACCGACGTTCCACTGTATATCAAAGAAGGAACATAAAATTATTTGGATTTACCTACTTAATAACCAAATATCGTTATTATTATTATATACGTGTAATATAATAATATGTTTAAGATGAAATGTAAGCGGTAAATATAATATAAGATATACAGTGTGTCCACGATTTCTGGGATCATTTGAAAGAACCTAAAGTAAGCACAATAGAAAAAACTATTTTAAATGAAAGCTTTCTGATTGTATGAGTCGCACAATGTAAAATTTCACACCAACAAAAGACATCTAAATAAATTAATAATGAAATGGGGGTCACTCGCGCCACAAAGATAACCTAGTCACCTAAAGGTTAAAACCTATAGAAATAAGTACAATTTGTCTGTTTCTTGTAAAGTCACGATTTGTATAATTATCGTAAAAAATATTTCTTCCAGTTGTTTAAATATTTAAAATTATTCGTTTGAACTTTAAGTGGCGATAGGTCGATTAATTTTTCACTTACCGTTAAGAAATTATATTAAAATTTACAATTTACAAATTTATAACGTAGAACTCACTGCAAAGTAAAACCACTAACCTAACAAAACTGCTGGCTGTAAACCAAAGCGCGATCGGTATGCACAGTGGCGTGACACTTAAAAGAAACTAGTTCTACCCATCGACGTGCACAATTAGAATAAATAACCGAATGCGAGTTTCCTTACTAGTTTACTTGTATACTAGCGTGTTTATAACGTATACAACTATTACTATTAATCGCATAGACGCGATATAGCATAATTCCAAAATAGATTTATATATTTTTTAGTTAAAATTTTGGTTTAAAACATAGACATGTTAGAAAAAATTACGAGTAATTTACGTTTTAAATTAACGCTTCACAACGTCTTTATCTTCACTTTTCCAGTAAGGATTCAGGACTTTGGAATGACCAAACAAAGACGTCTTTACGACGTTCCTTAATGACGTCAAATGTTCGTCGTGTGTACGTCACTTATTGGGTTCACAACGTCGACGAATAATTCCCAGTAATTGACGACATTATGGCGGCAGTGTGCCGCCTGGGAACTGTGACGATGATCTGTCGCCAACGTCCACTTCTGTTGACAATCTTCCGAATTGTTTTTCTTCAGAATCGCTGAACCGGGTTATTTAACGTCGTTTTTTTTAACGTTTCGTATTTGTTATTCTCCGATGGAGTTGTGATTACGTCTGATATTTGCTGCAAAATATTGCTGTCTAGTGCGCCAACGATTGTGAAACATTTGTTTTAGGTCCGACTTCGCTGCGTACGTGCGGAAATTAAGCTTTTACCTGCGCAAACCGTAGTGTTGGATTCATTCTCCAAAATGGCGGTAATTTTACTTGTTTGACCACGTCAGTGGTAGGTGGTGATAGTTTGGTCCGATCTTTAACTTTTTTTTTGTGTCTTTGTTCATGTTTCTTGTAAATTTATTTGAAATGGTTTGATCGGAATTATTAGTAAAAACAAAAATGAATTGACAGTTCTCCCTGCTTTTTTTTCTCTCGCCTGCTTTTCGTTATCCATTACAGACCTATCGGAAGCGTTTCCGCCGCCTAGACGTAAACAATTTGTAGCGGTGATCGTCAAGAATCTTTATTATCCGCCGACGATACAATTTGGCGCCCAACGCGCGACCCGATTTCGTTCTTTCGCCCAACGGAAGCAGCGCGAATCCTATCCCGAGGTCTCGAAACGGGTAGTTCCGTTTAATTCGCGAGTTTCCCCCACTCCCGACCACCCCCGATCGCACGCGCGCACTTTTAAATCGGGACCGCCGACAGTTCGGAACAAAGGTGAAGCCCGGAAACTTTGAGGCGGGGCGGAGTTATTAAGTTGCCGCGTCGAAAGCGTTATTAAGATTTAATTTATCGAGGTGTTCGCGGAAGTTGTCCCGCGTTTAACTTTAATAAATCGCTAGGGGACGTCCGATCGATGGACGCGGATGGAAATTTTAAAGTTAAATAACGCGACGCCGACCGTAAATTCGCCGGAGCGTAATTAATTTATGTGTTTGTTTGTGTGTGCGCGCGCGCGCGCGCGCAAAAAAAGCATTCGCCTCGACATCTCGAGTAAACAACCCCTTCCGAACTAGAAATAAACGAATTGATGAACGGGGAGAGAGGCTTTGGAACCGCACGAGCGTCCGCGGTGCGAACGGTTCGGTTCGATCAAGCAAGATTAAAACCGACCTCGTTATTACGCTTAACCGGTAACTAAATTACGCGATACGGGATTAAGGACGGGTTTGGGGGGACGCGCGGGGACGGGCTTTCGCGACGTCTAATACAAAGTTTCCACCTCGATTTGATTACGGCGATAAACAGTATTACGTGACGCTAAATAGGTTAGGAGCAACTAGCGGCGTAATTGGCGCGTGACGCTAACGCGGCGCGACAACGGGCGCCACGGAATTCGGAACGGGTTCGTTCGGCGCGCATTCAGGCGGATCCATCCGCCGGCGACGCATTTGAAAATTCGAGAGATGCGATCGCGAGAAGAAACGCGCGCGCCGTCCTTGCCGCGGCGCAGTTCGACGATTCGCGCCGCGCGCCAATTCGACCCCCCCCTTTCGAACGTAAAACGAAAAAAAAATTAATCGCGAATCGCTCGCGGATTTTGTTGCCGATGGCGCGCGGCGTCGATTCGTTATTTCGCAATTTTACGGGGCGGGGGGGGGGGGAGAGAAAATGGATCTCGGACTTTGAGACTGCACGTCGGGAACTCGACACCCATCGAAATTGAGTTCGAGCGGAAAAATTTACGCGCGCGGCGGGTTAGTTTTGCGGGATAATCGAGCGAAACTTCGCCCGCGCGACCCCCCGGTGCAACCGACCCTCGCGAAATCTAATTAGATTGTCGCCTCGGCACGCCGAATAATAAAGAAACTTTCCGAAACGCGCGCTCCGCCCGTTCTCGTCGCGTAATCGGGCGGCGCGCAAGAACTTCAACAGGTCAACGATCGTTTGTCGCGCCCCCGATTCGAAATAAAAATGTTGACCTCGTAACGTGGCGCCCCGCGCGCCCCTAAAATATCAACGGATCAAGCCGCAATTGTATCGTCGCGATACTTTAAATTAAACCGTCCCCCCCCCCCCATCTCACCCGTTTATAATCCGTCATTTCGTTTGTCTCGCGCGCGCGACGGCACGCATTGCCGTTTTAACTGCTCCAGATATGGCCCCCCCGCTCGACGTCAAAGAGGCACACGTCCGCCTCGATTAGCGATTAGCGTAGCCATCCGTCTTTCCGTTCGCGTTCGGCGTCGACGTCGCGGGCGTCCCGACAAAAATTTTCGTTAAACGTTTTTTTCACGCGCAATTGCGGCCTGCCAGACAAAAGTTGAAAAGGGCCCGGACGTGGCGGGGCGCGGGGGTGGCGCGGGAGCCCTTAAAATTGAAACGGGGAAGAGAAACTTGCCTTTTTGCGCAACCGGAACGCGTTGCCGCGACCGTTTCGCCGTTATCATTCGTCAAGCTCGGATATCGTCGCCGTCTCGAATTCTGTCGGCGCGGCTCACTTAGATGCAGTCGTTTTATTTATTGATATACGTCACGAATTTTTCACGAATTTTCCCACCCCCCTCGACTTTACGAACCGACATCGGAGACGTTATTAGTCCGAGGGGCCCTATTTGCCGCGGATGCGTTAAGGGGGAGCGATCGCGGCGACCTCTTTCGCGACTAACATTCAAATAATTCACTTTAATCTATGTTTGTGTGCGCGCCGCCCCCCGCCAGCAACCCGTACGCGTTACTGGCGAAACAAAGTGGACCGACAACGAGCAAAAATTTTACCAGATGCCGATTATTTTTTTTTCATGCGGTTCTCGAGTTAATTACAACAGCAACAACGCATCATCTGCACGGCGTACATCCCAATTTTGGGGGTAGCATCTGCTGTATCAATTTAACCCATTCCTTTAATAATCCCGACTACAATTTAGCTCGTTCGATGTACGGCCGCGTGTGCGTCTCTCGCCTTAATAATTCCATCGATTTATATATATTTTTAATTTTCGCGAACGAGCGCTTCCAGCAATTCCAGCAACCGCGCGGCAAGAAAACGAATCGAGCCCTGACGAACGTTAAATTTTGAAAAATAAAATCGCCAACACCAAAACCTAAAATAACTTCGTGTAAAAATGGGAATTAAAATAACCTGTAGAAGGTTCGGCAAACGAGCTGACGTACGAACGGCGTTTTGTTTGTGTTTTAGTATTTTTCTGAGACGGTCGTTTGAAAAATCTTTCGATGTACCAATCGAACCGCGTTAAGGCGATAACAATCTCTAACCTCAAAAATTGAGGCGTCGCGTCGCCTCGCGACGCTTCCAATTTTACCGAAATTTCATGGAAAATGTAACTGTTGCGGCTAGTGCAGTGACGGGACCCGGAGGTGCCGTTCCGTATTTTCACCGATCTCGATCGTCTGAACGTTTCGTTCATTTTGGGCCGGTCAATGAAAAATAACCGAAGACCAACGTATTTAATGTATTTCACGTTGGGGCACTTTCTCGTTTACGTCGTCGCGCTTATGTTCGTGTTGTTATCGTTTATTATCGCTACAGGTACGACAATTTTCAATTTTTTTCCAAAGACGACGTCGATTTAAAACGCCCACTGTAAAATAAAAGAAAGTTAAAGCGGCCCGAAAAGTAGTCGAATTGCTGACGCGACTGTAATTTAAAATGGCGCCAATTTTTTTTAATTTTCAAGAATATATCTACTAATAATCAGGTAATTAATCGTAATTAATATAATAGGGCGTCGTCTGCGTTGATTGTTTCGTGCTTATAAGGTCTGTGCAATCGCATAAAACAGCTGACCTGACAACTTTCAAGAAATAACAGATGTCGCTCGCGTCAGGAACTAATGATAACTGTAATGTATATTTGCTACCATTTTATTGAATATTTTCAGAATAATTTCTTGTTTACTTTACGAAAAATACATTAATTGCAGTTTTAACAGGTGTAAAACGAAAACACAACTTTATTTTTCAATTTTAAAAAAGCTCCAGCAAATAGTAAAGTTCTAAACCATACATAATAGACCATTTTATTAAATATTTTCGGAATAATTTCTTGTTTACTTTACGAAAAATACATTAATTGCAGTTTTAACAGGTGTAAAACGAAAACACAATTTTATTTTTCAATTTTAGAAAAGTTACAGCAAATAGTCAAATTCTAAACCATACATAAAAGATTTCATTAGTCCCTGACGCAAGCGCCTCTAGTTATAAGTTAAAATCGATTGCATAGACCTTATAAGCACGAAACAATCAACGCAGGCTACGTAATAGGGTATCTAATGCTAGTTTAACACTTAAATTCAATAACCTCAAATAACATAACAAAAATTTAAATTTCGCCCAGAAATTTTTATAAATAATTTAAATAAAATTAAATAAATTACAAACCAATAAATATTAATAGTGCTGTTTGTTTAACCGCAATTGCTGGCACAAACTTCATTAATACTAATAATTAATTTCTAAATCATTAAAATTATAAACTGCAAAATACTTATTTAAAATTAAAAATTAACATCTTAAAAAAAAATTAACTAATATTCCAAGTTTTATTTTAACTTTTATTCCAAGTCAAAATAAAACTTACACCTCCGGTAGCCCTTAAGCTAGAAATAAGATAATAACAAAAAACATGACCGATGCAAAATTTTTACTCGCCCCCACAAGAAAAATTAGTATGAAAATAAAACTTTTATTACAAAAAAAAATTAACAATAACTAACAAATATTAATTAAACTAAATATTTAAAGTTAATAATTTTATAACTAAGACAAAATTATTCAACAAATAAAAATATAATTACTAAATCAAGCTTTCCGAATTTATAAATTGTTAAATAATAAAATAAAAAATAAATAAACTATATAAATTTAATTTTTAACTTTAATATTAAATAGATCAAATAACCAAAAGAAAAAGTTTATTGGTAATAAATTATCTATATAATTATTAACATATAATAATTTAATCTATTTAATAATATTACCCCTCCTTTTTTTTCATATTAAAGATTATATTTAATGATAAAATCATATATGTATTATTGCTAATAAATATTTAATGGATAATAAATAAAAATAAATTAATATTTTATTACATAGATTAATAATGTAAAATTAAATATTAATGGATCGCATCTATTCAAAAATTAGATATTTATTAAATAATTTATATAATAATAAGATATATTTCTATTAAATTTTTATATTTTAATTAGTTATTTAAGGTCCCAATCCATTAAACAAGTGTTAATCAGATTTGCTAATATTAATTTATAAATATACTTTCATCCTCAATCATTTTGGATCGTACTGTATATATATAATCAAACCTTGTAGACACGATTCGTTGATCGCAGTAGGCTGAAATTTCGACGAAAACAAGGGACGTGTTCGTTGACGTGCGACGTCGACCGATCCGTTTCGAAATGGCGGCCGATCGACCATTTTAAACTGGTTGCGAGTTATCTCCGTCATTAATTATCGGATCGGAAAAGCAAAATGTGATTTGGAATCGGCTTTAAATTCTCCACCGACCATGTCTCTTTGTAATTTTCGAGGGAACTCGCCGTTTTCGGGATAATCTGGAAAAGATGATAAACATTCGAGAAAGTTCTAGAAAAAGGCGCGATTAATAACTATAATTAACTATAACTATAATTTAAAGTGGAAGTAAATTCAAATTATCTTCAATCATTTTGGATCGCATTGTATATATACAATCAAACCTTGTAGTCGCGATTCGTTGATCGCAGTAGGCTGAAATTTCGACGAAAACAAGGGACGTGTTCGTTGACGTGCGACGTCGACCGATCCGTTTCGAAATGGCGGCCGATCGACCATTTTAAACTGGTTGCGAGTTATCTCCGTCATTAATTATCGGATCGGAAAAGCAAAATGTGATTTGGAATCGGCTTTAAATTCTCCACCGACCATGTCTCTTTGTAATTTTCGAGGGAACTCGCCGTTTTCGGGATAATCTGGAAAAGATGATAAACATTCGAGAAAGTTCTAGAAAAAGGCGCGATTAATAACTATAATTAACTATAACTATAATTTAAAGTGGAAGTAAATTCAAATTATCTTCAATCATTTTGGATCGCATTGTATATATACAATCAAACCTTGTAGTCGCGATTCGTTGATCGTAGTAGGCTGAAATTTCGACGAAAACAAGGGACGTGTTCGTTGACGTGCGACGTCGACCGATCCGTTTCGAAATGGCGGCCGATCGACCATTTTAAACTGGTTGCGAGTTATCTCCGTCATTAATTATCGGATCGGAAAAGCGAAATGTGATTTGGAATCGGCTTTAAATTCTCCACCGACCATGTCTCTTTGAAATTTTCGAGGGAACGCGCCGTTTTCGGAATAATCTGGAAAAGGTGATAAACGTTCGAAAAAGTTCTAGAAAAAACGAAGGCGCGGTTTTTTCAAGGGCAGTACGAGGTACAAAATTCGACCTCTTCGGACAAAACACATCGACCTGCGCTTAATCCGAAAGAACCGCCGCAATTTTCCCTCGCAGCCTCTCTTTCCGTTGGTCGACGAAAAATGTGAAAATCTCAATAACGCACCGTAGTTGTGTAAGTACAGTGACGACGCAATTGTGACGAAGAAGAAGAAAGTTACGACAAGATCGAACGGCAAACAACTAAATCTGCGATCAAAGGACGGTTCGCAATCGTTAAACGGGACATCGGCAAATATGGACGTGCGAGAGAGAGAAAGCAAATTGTCGTCGTTCCGAGGCGAGTCGATTCGGTGCGCTTACGAGAAGGTTCGGCGAACAAGTTGGCGTACGAACAACGCTACTTTCGTATCTTTCGAGCCGATCGTCGACGAAGCGCGACGTTTCGAGTCATCCTCGATGTAAAAACTAAGGAAACGGCTCGCGATCTTCGTAGGTTTTCTTTTGACGCTCGACGGCCCTTAAATTGCGGAAAGTTTTAATGGCGCCCCGTAAGAAAACTATTAATCGAACGATTTCGTCGGAAGGAAACTTGCGCGATTTGTCGCCGTAAGTGTTTATTTTATCGGGTGGTCGGGGGGTTATCGCGAAAGCCAGACGTGTTTCGCGGCGCCGCAGATTTATCGCACGTCGTTTCATCCACTTCCCCTAATGCCGGTTATGAAAACTGTCGTGTCGACTTTTATACTTCCTACTCCTCGTACTAATTTTGTCCTTATCGTCGATTATAAATGAGGCAATTTATGTCGTCGCAATTCGCCGGAAGAAGAAAAAAATTTTTGGTTAATTCGACGAACGCGGCGCCACGACGTTGTTTGCACGTAACCGCCGCCGGCCGTCTCCGCGCGCACGCGACGCCACGACAAAGGTAAGCCGACGGGCGCGTCGCCCCGAATTTTCCGCCCCCGATGAATAATTGAATAGCCCGACTAATTTCATCGGGGGACTCCGAAAGGACGGGAGTTTTATTTGCGGGCGCGCGCTCGCAACCCGGCCCCATTATATATTATAATCTCGTTTAAAACGTAGTCGGCGCGAGCAACCCTCCGGCGTATTACCTATTATTATTAATTGATTAATTAACGAAAGAGAGCATCTTTGACATGGCGCGTTTTCCGGGGCGTCCTTTCCGATCCAATTTGACGGGCACTTAAGCGTGCGCGCGAACCCTTCCGAAAATTTTTGCGGGAAACAGCGAGGATCGCGACGTCGTCGGCGCGGCCCCCTCGCCCCCCCCCGCTTTTGCGAGACGGCGTGGAATCCGCACAATTTTATTCGGCGTAGATCTTAATACTAAAAGGATTTCGCGCATTTGTCAGGCTTTAAGTTCGCGAGATGCCTTTTAAAGATATGTTTATATAACGGACGTGTTTGATTACGTTCCGGCGCGGCGGCGGCGGCGACAACGGCGACGCGACCCCTGGCAATTCGAATTCCGCATACGTGGCTCTGCCTTTAATGGTAACTTTATTTAATCGAGTTTTGCCTAAGCACATTGACGTTTTCGATTTCACAGCGGCTTCCGGAGCTGCCGAGTTAATTAGCAGCGACAATGGTCTTGTCGGCGACGTTGTTGTTTCCGAAATTGAGCAGAATCTTGGGAGATGGGGTTGATTGTAGCGAAATAATCAAACGGAAGGGTTGCGTTTGTGTCTAAGGACGACGGAACTGGTAGATTAATGGACGTTTGATAACAATGTGCGGTTGAAAATTAAGCGTTGACCGCTCGGGGAAGGGAGGAGGACGTTGCCGTCGCGACGCGCGAAACGTTCTCGTTTCGGTCGGCTCATTGAAAGTCTTAAAAACGTTTACGCGAAAGCGCTCAAGCACGTCGACAAACGGACGTCCCTCGTGACGGCAACAAATTGGCGCCCGACGCGGGGCCCGACCGGTCGGGTCGACGAACACTTCCGCGCCTCCTTAAAATCGGCGGGCCGAGAAGCGCTTAACTCGAAAAAATATATAAACGCGTTCCGCCCACATTTGTCCGCGTATTTCGTCAATCAAAAGGAACGAAAGGTATTCGTGTGCGAGTAATTTTTGAACGAACCGCTTACCGGATCAGGTGCGGGGATCGATGCAGCGCTTCGGGTAGGTAAGGGCGCCGCGCCCGCCCGACGAAGGGTTTACTAGCAGATGCAATTTACCGTCGGGGTTTGAAAATTCATTTGTGTCGGGGATCACCCGATTTTTTTAGCGATCGGTTCCCGTTTTTCCTTCTCGAACGGGTTTCGGCGAATTTAGGGGCGGTTTAGTGGAACTTCTCCTTCGGCCGGTGCACGTGTTGCACCTTAAAATTCGTTAAACTGGCGTATTTTTCTTGCGGACGTTTCGCGGAAAGGTCTAATTTAAATTTACGTTTAGGGAGAGAGAGAGAGAGAGGAAAAAAAACGGGCCGCGTTCGTCCCGGAATTCGGGCGAGCTGCGGCGACATCTCCGGAACCTGTTAATTTCACGTGGGCGGCGAACGTGAAAGGTCGAACGTGTCGCGGAAAAGGTTTTGGGGGCGAATGTGGGGAGCGCGTGGGCGCCACAACAGACGCCTTCCCGGGAGATCGTTTAAGTTAGTTAATTAACAGCTCGGATTTACCATAAAATCGGCGAGAGATTAGTTAATAACAGTTTGATCGCAGAAATAAGAAGTGTATTAACGCGTAATGAGGTGGGGAAAGCGAAGGTCCCACGCCTAAAGGGGCGCGTGGGCGAACGCAACGACGAGTCGGAGAACCGAAAGCTTACAATTATGATATAACAACGAGCGCCGACGGGTTTGTGATTGAAAAAAAACAACTACGATAATAAACGAAACGGAGATGTTCGTGGGCGAACTCACCCAATTTTTTTGCGGCGGACAAGTTGAAAATTAGCAGAGCGCCATCTATACGTCGTTAAAGGTCGTCGGCCTTTTACGACGCGCATTTTTCCCCCCTCGGCGTCGGGAAAACGTTTCATCGTTCGATCGAGATCGGACCGGCCGACGGGAAACGCGAGCGCTTGCCGGGCGCGCGCGCGACCGGTATCCGGGAGCGCGTTAGATACGGGAAAAACGAAAAAAAAAAATACGCAAAAGTCGTCGGCGAAACTTTTGTCGATTTCGAAGTTGTGGTCCTTCGACGCGGTCGAACGGATCGCGCGACGGAATTGATCGCGAGCGTCGTTTAAGGCCAATTCCAATTTTTTTTTCCGGAAACTTCCGTCGACTCCGAAGGCGATTAATTGACGAAACTTGATTTTTCTCGCGGATATTAATTTTTTCGTCGTATTTATCTTTAGCGGCACAATTAACTTTTGTTTTGTTTTTTTTTTATCGAGCTCGATATTATATTAGATTCGACGATAAATATTTACGATCGCCATATTGAAATCGCCTACGGGGGTTTTTGTTATCTTTTTTTTTTAATTGGAACTTTATCGTTAATCGTTTATTACGTCTCGTCCGTTTTTTTTAATTAACGTCTTTAACAATCGCGACTTCTTTTAATTAATTAAATCGTGACGTAGTTTTTGTCGTATTTAACATTCTAACGGTAACATTTATCGTTGTCAGTTTAAATAAATAGCCGAACTCGATTACGTATAACGAGAACCTGGGTGTTACGAGCGTTTACGAGAGCGTACGGGCGCACGCAATTTTTTATTTTCGGTTAGTACGAGTAAGTCGCTTATAACGAGCAAAAAGTGTCTGGTCCCGATGATCTCGTTATAACCGGGGTATCTTGTGACGTTTTTATATTCGATTGCCTCGAATTGTAACGTTTCGGCGTCGTTTCGGACGTGTGTCGCTTCGGACGATTTTCGGCGAACGAATCTTCTCAAAAATCAGCACAGAAAAAGGCCAAGGAAGTGCAGACGAGGCGAACAGTTTAGATGGAAGTGAACGGTATCGATTGCTCATTAATTGACCGCAAGCCACCAGAACCATACGCGTTATGGCGAGAAACCTGCGTCCTTCATGCGAAGCAGAAGTTATAGAAAGTTATGGAGCTATTAGAAAAAGGCTATAAATTAAAAGGAGTAACACAGAAACTGTCAAAAAGACAAGAGCGGACAACAAGACGAAATATATTCGCTTGCCGCTATATATGCTTGAGTTTGAAAATGCAGAAGACATAAACGAAATATTTGAAATACGATATCTAAATCACATGAAGGTAAAAATTGAGGCAATAAAAACTAATAAACTTATACCGCAACGTAAAAGATGCCAAAGATTTGGACACACCCAAAAGTTTTGCAGACACGCTCCTACCTGCGTGAAGTGTGCAGGAAATCATTGGTCAGTGGAATGCAACAAGGCAAAGTGTACAAACTGCTCTGAGGCACACCCAGCCAGCTACAGAGGATGCACAGTGGCAAAAGAACTGCAAAAAAGAAGGTATAACGCCTTAAAGACAAAGAATCCAACGACACCTCGACCAAGGGCATTCGTCCACAACAAGACTAAACCTGGTGCATCGTTTGCGCAAACAGTACAAAATCAAAGAGAACAATCTACCCCCTTCACATCTAAAACTGAACCATCCACGATGCAAATGCTGCAGGATATGATGAAATCTATAAATCAAGTAAACAACCGACTTGATAAGCTAGAAGCCAGGAGCGCTGGTGCCATCCCAAAGCAAAAATAAATTCATGGACCAAAGAGATCTACGAATTGCCATATGGAGTGCCAACGGCGTTCTCAATAAAAAGCACTCTTTAGAAGTCTTCCTCGACCTCCAGAATATGTCTCATTTCAGAGACACACATGACAACTCAAAGTTATCTAAAGTTGAGAGGATACAAAAATTACCATACAATCCATCCGGACAACCATGCAAAAGGGGGGAGTGCGATTATTATCAAAGAATCCATTAACCACTTTGAAGAATGTCACTTACAACGTGCTGATATGCAACTTACAGTCGTAGGGATCAAATCCACCAAACAAAAACTCACCGTTGGAGCAATCTACTGTCCACCCAGACACAATCTAGGTGGTGACCTAAACGCCAAACATGTTGACTGGGGTTCACGATTAACCACCACCAAGAGTTAGGATGTATTTATCATACTACAGGTAAGCCCACATGATTGGCCAACGGACATCAATAAAATTCCTGATATGCTGGACTTCTTCATATCGAGAAAAGTTTCACCAAACTTTATGGAGCTGGAGGAAAACTTCGACCTGGAATCTGATCATTCGGCAGTTATTACGACGCTAAGTGAGAAGATAATAAAAAAGGAAACACGACCAGCACTAGTAAATAAAACAACAGATTGGGAAAATTTTAAAACAGACCTACAAAAAAATATCGACCTACGTGTTAGCCTCAGAACAAAAGAGAAATTAGAAGTCGAAGCCGAAAACTTTATCAAAGTCATACAGGCGGCAGCGTATAATAATACGAGAGAAATTACGCATAAAACCAAAGGAGTAAATTACCCAATAGAAATCAGGGAAAAGGCCAGAAGAAGATGGCAACAGACGCGAAATCCATCAGACAAGACTATTCTAAATAATAAAACGCAACAGTTTAAAGGAGAAATACAAAATCTTAAAGAAGAATCTCTCAACTCGTATTTGGAAAAACTAACGGCGAATGAAGAAACTGACCATTCACTTTGGAGAGCGACCAAGAGAATCAAAAGACCTATATCGTCAATACCACCAGTTAGAAATGGAAATGGTCCATGGGCCAAAAATAATAAACAAAAAGCTGATTTGTTTGCTGAACATCTAGCATCCATTCTTCACTCCCAACGAAACGCAAGTGAATGATACTTTGAACAATATTGCTAACCTTTTTTTTTAATCTTACTCCCTGCCGGAACCGTCATAAGACATTACTTCGGCAGGGGGCTGCAGTTTGATGGCGGCGGTGAAAGACACACCTTTCACCGCCGCCACATTACAGATATTAAACCTAACAAACAACAGAAAAACAAAACAAACCAAAAGATAATTCCCGTAACAAAATATAACTTCGCAAAATAATAAGAAAAACAATGATGATAATGCTAACATAAACGTAAAAAATATGTATAACCAAAATACAGCGTCCCGTAACAGATTAACCGGTAATGAAATGAAAAATAACAAATGGTAAATACAAATAAACTAACTAAACAGCATCCCGCTTTCGAGTGGCTTCTCCATTTGCCCCCTCTGGGATGCCCCCTGGCGGCCTCGTTCTTCTTCGCACCTGGTACGAACTACCGTCTCGAAGAACGAGGCCACCGCATCCCACCCCCCTCTGAGCTGACCATGACGTCCACCACCCTCTCTACTCCCTCCCGCAGTGCGGCCCATCTACGGCAGACAAACAGGGCATGCTCAGCGGAGTTAACCTCCGCCTCGCAGTCCCTGCAGCCTGCCGACTCCACCTTACCTATCCGACACAGGAATTCACCGAACGAACCATGACCGGTGAACGCCTGCGTCAGATAGTACCCCATCGAGCCATGGGTCCTGGAGTACCAGCTCACGAGGTCGGGGATGAGTCGCCTCGTCCACTCCCCCTCCCCGGTCCCCGCCACCCCAACGCCCACCGCTCCATGGTCTCCCTCCTCCTGGTCGCCCTGCTCACTTCCTTCCCCTCTTTCCGCGCCTCCGCTCTCTCCCGCGCCAGAAGTCGGAGAGGGATCAACCCCGCCAAAACCGCTACGGCCTTACCCGAGACCGTGCGGTAGGCTGAGCAGATCCTTATCCCCAACCTCCTCTCCAGTGACGCCAAGGCCCGTCCGCATGTCCTCACCCGGCACGCATCAAACCAAATCGGCGCCGCGTATAACACCACAGACACCGCGGTCCCAGCGATCAGCCTACGTTTCGCAGGGCCCCCCCACTCTCGGCATCAATCGGCCCAGCGCCTCCGCTACCCTTGATGCCCTCGCCACAGCCTCCTTGACGTGTACGCCGAACAACAAGCTTCTGTCCATCGTCACCCCCAGATAGCGCGCCGTGTCACTCGGCAGCACCATAACCCCACCAACCCTGACCACCACCGGCAACACCCTCCTCCTCCCATTAGGAAGGAACAGCGTCGTCTTGTCCGGCGCAAGTTGTAAGTCATTATCATCCATCCAGTGTACTAACCGGTCCGTAGCCTGCTGCAAGTTCTCCTGCAAAGCCTCCGGGGTCCTCGCCACCACCGTCAGCGCCAAATCATCGGCAAACGCCAGCGTCCCCGCCCCCTCCGGCAGCTCCACCTCCAGCACACCGTCATACAAAACATTCCACAAGGTCGGTCCAAGGACCGATCCCTGTGGAACCCCCCTAGTCACCGCCATCGTGCGTGACTGGCCCCCCGCGTCACTGACGATCACCGCCCTATCGCTGAGATAACTACACATGGTGGACACTAAGTACGGGGTAACCCCCTTCTTTGCAAGGCCTCCACAAGCAGGTCCCATTGGGCACTATTGAACGCATTTTTAATGTCGAATAATACCACCGCACACCAGCTCTTCGTCCGCCACGTACCGCTCCGCGCCGCCTCGATCGTCGACCTCATTCTGTCGATGGCGGAGATCGTAGACCTCCCTCTCCGAAATCCATACTGATAATATTGCTAACCTTTTTTTTTATCAGAGGAGGGGAATCTTCATAGACCACCCCAGCATTAGCCGAGGGCGTGTCGGATTCACACCTGCAAATCTGGCAAGTGCGCCTACCGACTAAACCCCTCCTCGCCAGAGTAGTGGTAATATCCCCACCGGAACCGTCGTGAAACATTACTTCGGTGGGGACTCTGTATCCGATCTTACTTCAACTCCTCCACGCATCTGGTCCTCATAATTTCGGTCCAGAGCGCCGCCACCGCACTCCACTTGGTGTTGTCCTTCAACATTACAGCCACCGCACTATCCGGCGTGACTAACGCACCCACTGCCACTTCCAGCGCCGTCCTCTGCCCAGCCCACCGGGAGAACTTAAAGATCGCGTGCTCCGCGGTGTCTGTCTCGCCACATGACACACAATCCGAGGTATCGGCCTTCCCGATCCTCAGGCGGTAACTTCCGAAGGCACCATGCTCAGTAAAGGCCCGCGTCAGGTGGTAGTTCAAATGCCCGTGTTTTCGGGAGTACCAGCAGCCAAGGGTCAGGATGAGCCTCCTCGTCCACTCGCCCCGTCACTTCGCTAGCGTACGGGCCCTCCTGGCGTCCTTCCCTCCGGCACCCTCAGCCGCAAATGCTTCGGCCCTCTCCTGTGCTAACAGCCTTATCGGGACAAGGCCAGCTAGCACCGCCACTGCGTCCTGGGAAACGGTGCGATAAGCAGAACACACTGCTATCCCAGCCCTTCGCTGCCTAAGTTCCTTCGCAGTTCTGCGTACATCCAACGCTCTGGCCCAGACCGGTGCCGCGTAGAGCACCACAGAGTATTCTACCCCTGCAAGCACTCTACGCTTCATCGATCAGGGTCCCCCAACTCGTGGCATTAGTCTTCCCAAGGCCGCCATCATCCTCTCTGCTTTCCCTATCGCTTCCCCGACATGGGCACTGAACGACAGGTGTCTGTCGAGCGTCACGCCTAGGTACCGCGCTCGATCCTAATCCTAACACCCTAACCGACACCTGTAACTCCCTCCTCCTTCCATTCGGTAGGAATAGGACCGTCTTCTCGGCCGCCAACTCCAGGTCGTGCTGCACCATCCAGCGCGCGACACGGTCCGTGGCGTCCTGTAACAACTCCTGCAGACGGTCCGGAGTCCTTGCCGAGACAAAGAGCGCCAAGTCCTCCGCATAGGCAATCGTCCTCGCTCCATCTGGTAACTCCAGTCTGAGTACGCCATCATACAGGACATTCCACAGGGTTGGGCCCAGTACTGAGCCCTGTGGAACACCCCTCGTCACCCTCATCGTCTTCTCCCTTCCTGCCGCATCCGAGATCCTGATGCTCCTGTCGCTTAAGTAGCTAGTGACAGTCGCAACCAGGTATGCCGGTACATCGATCCTCTCAAGGGCTCGCACGATACGGTGCCACTCCGCACTGTTAAAGGCGTTACGCACGTCGAAGAGAACAATGGCACACCACTCCTTTGTGCGCCACGTCCTCCCCGAGAGTGTTTCACGCACCCAACCAACCGTGACACCGCCGAGACCGTCGAACGACCCTTCCTAAACCCATACTGTTCGGGATGTAGGCCCATACGCATCTCAAGCTCGTCCTCCAATCTAGCGCGAATCAACGACTCGTACAGCTTAGAAACCGAGCTCACCATGCACAGCGACCTGTACTTAACAGCCGAACCAGTACCACCGCCCGGCTTCTCTAATAGGACCAGCCGAGCGCTCTTCCACATGAACGGAAAGAGCCCCGACGCAAGCTAACACCGTCTGCGGCATCATATCCACGAAGGCCTTTACAACCTCCGGGCGGACGCCATCAGGTCCAGCGGTCTTCTTCAGCTTAATCCTAATCCGTGCCTTGTCCAGCTCCTCACTCGAGAACGGGGGAGCTGACCTGCACACCGTCGGATCCATCTGTGGTGTTGGTCTACCCGGCGGGAACAACGTCTCGGCGGCCAAAATAATCGCCTCGAGCGTCATAGCCCCACACTGGCGTTGTGGGATGAGCCTCCTGGTCACTATTTTATATCCCAGGCCCCATGGGTCCGAATCCACTTCGTCACAGAGTTTACGCCAACAATTGGTTTTACTCTTTCTAATCAGCACGCGAAGAACTTTTTTAGCCGCAGTGTAGTTGGCCAAGATGTTTCCATCATTCGTACCGCTCCTCCTGCTCCTCGTGAGGACCCTTCGAAAGCTCAGGTAGACACGTCTAGCCTGGGCTATCTCTGGGGTCCACCAATACTTAGGCCTTCTATGGGGGGGGACATCAGCCCCTCCGCAGAGTGGTACTGTGGGTCATCCGGGACGTCGGCGAGTCTCTCTCTTAATTTGCCGTCATCTACAACATACGACGCCATGGGCAGCGTTCGTGGAACCATATGACGGCCACCAACTATCGCAAAGGTGATATATTTATGTCCGCTGTGGGTCTCATCCTCGAGTACCCTCCAACCCTCGACACGGGGCGAAACACACACCCTTGTCATCGTGACATCAATTAACGACGACCTCAACCCCTGGTGAACGTAGGGGAGTCCCCGACATTCTGAAAAACAAGAGAGAGGCCCGCCGCCCACTCACTAAGGATCTCTCCCCTACGATCGCACCCGGGGGATCCCCAGGCCGGAGAACTGACGTTCAGGTCACCACCGATCGTTATCTCACCCCCGCGAGACCTGACACTCGTCCCCAACTCTTGGAGGACCCGCAAATATTCATCCAAGGTCATGTTGGGTGATATGTAGCATCGTACATCTCAGACAGACTCTTCGGGATCAAACATGAAGATGAATATTCGGAATTAAAAGAATTAAAGGCTGGAGTACCTCAGGGTAGTGTACTGGGGCCCATCCTTTATCTACTTTATACTTGCGATATACCAAACTTGGAAGGGATCACGGTTGCAACGTTTGCAGACGATACTGCACTTCTGGTAGCGGACAAAGACCAAGACTCGGCCATTGGAAGACTACAAGCAGCCAGCAACATATTAATTGACTGGACCAAACGACGGAGAATAAAGCTTGTTGAGCTAAAATCCATTCACGTCAACTTCACAAATGGAAGACTAAAAGATCCACCATCCCTGGACATAAATGGTACCACAGTGCCGTACGAGAACAATGTTAAGTATTTAAGCATGACGTTAGATGCCTAGAAGAAGAAAACAAGTGAACTAAAACTAAAATACAGACAACTCTATTGGCTTATCGGGAGAAAATCTAGGCTGCCAATGCATAATAAGATCTTGATCTACAACCAGATATTAAAGCCAGTACGGCTGTACGGTATACAGCTATGGGGTTGCACCAAAGATAGCAATACAAACTTTCCAGAACAAGGTATTGCGCAACATAGTAGACGCAGTAGACTTGGTATGTACGTGACGCTGACTTGCATCGAGATCTGGACATCCCTGCGGTTATGGAAGAGATTAAGAGGTTCGCCGGAAAACATGAAGCCAGGCTACACCTTCAAGAAAATAAAGAAGCCCTTCAGCTACCGGATAGACAACATATTATTCGTAGACTGAAGAGGACCAAACCCTTCGAGCTTGTGTAAAGCGACTGTGTAAAAGCAGAGTGCAGTGCGCAAGTGAATGTGTAAACAAATAGTCAGAAAAAAACTACAGAACATCATTGGATGAACTATAGTTGTTAAGTATTTAATTTTAAGATTTATCAGAAATAAATTAATGGTTGGTCTTGCAGACCAGTATTAATCGTGTAAGCACCAAAGGTGTTAACTTAAAAAAAAATTAATTGATCGCGACATCTAATCTATCCGAACTTCCGGAGGCACTTAATCGCACGTTGGTGTTCCCGGAGCGGTCGCCCGTCCGAATACCGGCCGCGCCCAACGTTCCTTTAACTTCGACGATCTGACGGGAGTCGCGGTCGACGTAGTCGACTAAGACTGCCTTTCGGAAGGAGAGCGAACGATAAAATCTAATCGTATACTTATTCGATTCGCGTTTCGAGGAACGAAGGATAACGAACAAACATTGCGAAATTTATTTGCTCAAGGAGATAAGCGGCGCTTCGGAAAATAGACAATCCAAATAAGTACGGTCATCAGTCATCGCGGGAAAGTCGTCGAACGCTGCTCAAACATTGAAGTTTACCGATCTTGTTATGTTGGTCTCGTCGTCGTTCGTCGTCCTCGCAACAACGTACGTATAACGCGCGCAACTGCGCAACCCCGATTAATTAACCTTAAAGCGTTAAACTTTTAGGGCGGTCGCGGGTGCGCTGGGCGGTTTCATCGGCGGCGCCCCGTGCAGCGAGCGCGACACCGCCGTGCTGGACGCCAAAGGGCGCTGGAGGCTGCCGAAAGATCCGGTCGCCTGCGTGGACATCACCGCCATGGGAAAGGGGCGGCCGATCCCCGAGTCGCCCGAGGTGCTCGCCGCCACGACCCTGTACGCGGACCGCATGCGCTTGTGCAAAATTCCGGGGCACGTCCTCGCCACGTTCCGCGACCTCCGCCTGGCGGACTTCTCCGCGAACCGTCTCCGGAAAATTCCGAAGGACGCGTTCAAGTTCCACGCGGACCTCGACAAGCTCCTGTTGAACGACAACCGCCTGCGAATACCGAGGCGGGCGCCGTTCCTGGACGCGCCCCAGCTGAGGGTCCTCTCGCTGTCCAACAACAAAATCAGGAGGCTGAGGCCGCGGACTTTCGCGGAACTGGACGGACTCGTCTGGCTGTTCCTGGATCGCAACATGCTGACGCGGCTCGACCGGAGGACGTTCGGGCCCTTGTCGAAATTGGCCTACGTGAACCTGGAGGACAACAGGCTGAAGACGTTTTCGTTGGCCGTCTTTCCGAACGAGGGGGTGGTCGTTGCCCTGGAGGCGAATCTCCTCGACGACACCGACGTTATTCGTTGACTTTTCGCGTGGCCCCCGTATTTTTTGTAGATGACAAATAAATTTGTGTTTTTGCGAAACGATAACCGATCGAAGCTCCGCACGCACCCGTACTTCCCGAACCGTTATCGCACCGATAGCGCGCCAGGAAACCGGAAACAAGAGATAAACGAGAACGGAACCCGGTCGCGAATAGTCGGCCGAAAGATGTGTCGTTCGACGCAACTCCGCCGCGAGCGCGAAACGAAGACGATCGCCGCCGCGTCGGTCGTTCTGGGGGCGATCCTCGTGGGGCGCTCGTTGACGGTTGCGCTCGCGAATCCGACGAAACCGGCCCAAAATCTAACGGCGACGTGGGATAACGGTTCGAACCTCACCCTCGCGTGGGGCTACACCGCCCCCGACAGAACCGTAATGAAATTCATCGTCGAAATTCATTCGAACGAAGAAACGTGTCACGCCCACGTGTTCCCGGTGAAAAACGCGAGCGACGCCGCCGCCGCATATTCTTACGTGGTAAGTAAGTCGAATACAGGTACGTTAACTTGCCCCCCCCCCCGCCCCGCCCCGCCACTTAAAATTTTAAGAAAAAGCGTTTTGCGTTAAACGCTGGCGCCCAAAAATTAGAGCTAGCGCCGTAAAATGGTATTATAGTTGGGGGAGTGGGGTAAGTTAACGCTAGCCCCCATTGCGAATTTGAAACGCTTAAAGGGCGCATTAGATGGCATAGATCTAGCGCTCTTTGGCGCCACTTTACAAAAAGTTAGCGTTATTTTGGTTAGGAAGTTATTGAACGTCAAAGAGGGGGGGGGGGCGAAATTAACTATTTTAAGTACTTCTGAGTTCCTTTATTTTTTTGCCGTTTATTGTCGACCATACCTAACGCCAGCAAGCGCCACTTTCGGTTTCTTTAGCGCCACCGCCGAAACCGAAATATTTCGAAAAACATTTGGGGCTGCCGAGTTAACGCTAGCCCCCCCCCCACCCATTGCGAATTTGAAACGCTTAAAGGGTGCATTAGATGGCATAGATCTAGCGCTCTTTGGCGCCACTTTGCAAAAAGTTAGCGCTATTTTGGTTAGGAAGTTATTGTACGTCAAAGAGGGGGGTGGCAAGTTAACGATTTTAAGTACTTCTGAGTTCCTTCATTTTTTTGCCGTTTATTGTCGACCATACCTAACGCCAGCAAGCGCCACTTTCGGTTTCTTTAGCGCCACCGCCGAAACCGAAATATTTCGAAAAACATTTGGGGGCGGCAGAGTTAACGCTAGCCCCCCCCCCCACCCATTGCGAATTTGAAACGCTTAAAGGGCGCATTAGATGGCATAGATCTAGCGCTCTTTAGCGCCACTTTACAAAAAGTTAGCGTTATTTTGGTTAGGAAGTTATTGAACGTCAAAGAGGGGGGGGGGGCGAAATTAACTATTTTAAGTACTTCTGAGTTTCTACATTTTTTTGCCGTTTATTGTCGACCATACCTAACGCCAGCAAGCGCCACTTTCGGTTTCTTTAGCGCCACCGCCGAAACCGAAATATTTCGAAAAACATTTGGGGGTGGCAGAGTTAACGCTAGCCCCCCCCCCACCCATTGCGAATTTTAAATGTTTAAAGAGCGCATTAAGTAGTATAGACCTAGCGCTCTTTAGCGCCACATCGTAAAAAGTTAGCACCAAATTGGTTTAGTAATTATTCGCATTTCAATTGGGTGGGGGGAAGGGGGCAAGTTAACGAAAAAATTCGTGTTCGATTTTCTTGATTTTTTTTTACGGATTATTGTTATCGACACCTAGCGTCCGCAAGCGCCAATTTCTATTTGCTAGCGCCGTTACGGTCGCCGAAATAATCAAATATTTACAATAAGAGCTATTTTCACTTTAAGGAGTAACTTTTTTTTTTAGTTCTCCGCGCCTTATTTTATTGACATTTAACCTTAAATAAATATATGCCTATGTATATGTCGTAAGTTAATTGTAAAATCGGCCTTTTTTTACAAAACGCCGCCTTAATGTCGAAAAAACGTGCGTATCATCTGAAATTGGCTGATAATTCGTGCACTCAAAAAAAATCCGATGTAACGCTTCCAATGTACGTACATTAACGTACATTAGATAAAAGTACATTACATACGTACATAAAAAAGTAACGAAAAATTCGTTATTTCGATAAACATTTTCATTGTAGGTATGAAGAAAATTATTAGGTAAAAAATGATTCGTAAATACAACGATCGTTTTAATTGCATAATTAGGCACTTATTTTCTTCAGTGTATTAGTAGTATTAATGAACTTTTCATTGAATCAATGATCAAAAAGTCAATAACTGACGTTCATTAATATTATGTACAATATTTTTTTGAGTGTAGATTTTCCATAACACGACTGCGCTCCTCTAGCCTTTTTGTAATGGAAGCCCTTTTGATTCGAACATGAAATTTTTCGTTAGCTTGCCCCTTCCCCCCCCCCCCAATCGAAATGCGAACAATTACTAAACCAATTCGGCGCTAAAGAGCGGTATGTCTTCAAACATTTAAAATTCGCAACGGGGGGGGGGGCTAACGTTAACTTGACGGCCCCCAAATGTTTTTCGAAATATTTCGGTTTCGGCGGTGGCGCTAAAGAAACTGAAAGTGACTATTGCCGGCGCCAGGTATGGTCGACAATAAACGACCAAAAAAAATTAGAAACTCAAAAGTACTTAAAAACGTTAACTTGCCCCCCTTGACGTACAATAACTTCGGAACCAAAATAGCGCTAGATCTAAGCTATCTAATGCGCCCTTTAATCGTTTCAAATTCGCAATGGGGGGGAGGGGCTAGCTAGCGTCAACTTGCCCTCCCCACCAACCGTAATACCGTTTTACGGCGTATTTTTGGCCCTTTAATTTTTGGGCGCCAGCTATTGTGCGTTTAGCGCGAAACGCCGTTTCTTAAAATTTTAAGTGGCGGCGCGGGGGGGAGGGAGAGACGACAAGTTAACGGTACTCGTCGAATACGCGACTCGAACGTCCCACGACAATCAATTGCAGGCGCCGATCGCGAGCAACTGTCTGGCGTCGTCTTTGCGCGTGCTGGTGACGCCCGTTTTCGAAAATTCCGAGCAGGAGCTCAGTTTGAAACTGGACAACGTGACCAGCCCGCCCGGCAGGCCGAAATTTTCCTACACGCCGTTCTTCACCAACAGGACCGTCGACGCCATGACGCTGCAAGTTCCCACGCAGGAATTGCAGAACGGCAGGTAGGTCGGTTTTTCGTTGTGGAGGGACGTTCTGGCCATCCGCGAAATTTCCGGTTTCAGCAGCAACGCGGTCTACGTGTTCGTGACCGGCCCTCTCGATGCCGAAGTCGATCGCGGCATCTACGCAAACGAGGCGTACAAGGAGCTCTGGGACTTCGCCGCTTTAACCAACGCATCTTATACTTGGCTGGTCGGCGAGTTCGTCTTGAACGGCACCACGAACGTACGGCGCCAACTATTAATTGGCGCGAACAACAAATCGAGATCGCTCGACTTGAACGTCGAGATCTTCAACAGGCCGTTGCGCCCGAACACGACGTACACGATTACGATGCTGCTGGTGACGAGATACGGGGGCTTCGAGAGGCACAGGACTTACACGTCAATTACGAACACTCTGCCGCCGCAATCGACCAACACGTTCGCCCTCAATTACGTAATACCGGGCGTTTTCGTCTTGGCCGGTTTGCCCATCGTCCTGTGGAGGATCAGGAGGTAAACTCGCGTAATGCAAGTTGGGCGGCGCTAACCGACTTTTGTTTGCAGAGCTAGACGGCTGGAGGACAAAATCACTTGGTCCCTGGTGCTGTGCCAGTGCGCGCTATCTCTTGCTCGATCGTTCACCAACGAATCGAATTAGCGCTTGACGATCGAATCTAAATTAATTGTTAGCTAATTGGGAGAAAGACGCGCAAGTACTCGGGGGCGTAAGTTTCAATGCGATAATGATGGCCACGTTACGTTAAAATATTTTTATTTGCCCCAAGTGCGTAAATTAGAAAATTTCCGAAAAAAACGCCATTTTCGAACAGTTTAAATACATTAATTATTGTTTTTCAATAAACTAGTTACAAATGTATTTCTTGGAATTTTTTCTCGTAAATAAACAAGTGTCCATTTTATCGATAATTATTTATTTCGAACAAATTAAAGAACGAATTTCATCAAATAAAACAATTAACTGCCTACTACTGATCCGTCGTTTATGATCGGTTAAACTCGGTAACCGTTTTATCACGTCGACGGTTTTCCCGATGCTTTTGAATTTATTGGCAACAATTTCGATGAGCCATTAGATTTAATAGCTACATTAAATTTGCGAATTTCTTAATAAACTATCACAACCGACGAAATAATTCGCATTTTCATTCTTCGCCTCGTGTCTGCGCCTAGATATGTAGGCAACCCAAACTGGCGCAATCGGGTTGCCGAGAATTAAGTGCTAGAAATTGTAAAATAATTACTAGAACGACCGTATTTCAAATATAACAACCGAGTTACGTGCAGTTAAATCGATTTAAAATTTTCGAAGAAAACGTCAGAGATTTTTTCGAGATTTGGCAAAAATTTTTAATCGCCGGAAAGGCGCTTAGATTGCCATTTCTCGCACTGTTATTCTCGAATAACTACTTTTCAACTAATTCCGGACCTGTTCTATGCGTATCGGTTAGGGACATTTTATTGAGATTATAAAAAATTATAAACTGTTTAAATGCCTACAGATCGTTATTTATTTCTTCGTAATACCTGAAATACGAGTTTTCTAGTCGTTTTCGACTTGTTCTGAACGTTACGGATCAAAAGCTTGCGGTCAAAATTTTGTCAAAGACAAAAAGCTGAGCTATACTAAGGGATTTTTTCCAGATTTGGCATTTTTTGGCATCGGTGCATTCTGTCAAAAATTATAAAGTGCAATGATCGGTAGAGCATTTTATGCCGATTTCAAAACATATTTCGCATTATGGATCGGATGAGAGATAACGGAGTTTAAAAGTATTGAAATTTTTAAAATTGAGTTTTTGGAACAGCCGCCATTTTGAAACGGCTCCGTCGATTTGGCTAATTAACAAACTCGACCTTCGTTTTCGTAAAGACAATACACTGTCCAAATTTGAGCCTCCTACGCTCAAAATTGTGCCCGGAATCGTGTCCTCAATATATTTATATATAAATATATATATGTATATATAAATGACCGACCCAAAATGAATGACCTATATATTCGTTACTTAGAGGTCGAGATAGGAGCCATAAGAAAAGCCATAAGGACAACCCTGGGTCCCGTCATCGGACAGGCTGCTATTGTTTTATTTTCTATGGAAATACGCTAAAATACGAGTTTTCTAGACGTTTCCTACTTGTTCTGTACGTTCCGCCTCAAAACGTTTGGATCAAAATTTTGCCAAAATAAATCGCCAAAATAAATAAGGGATTTTTCGACTTCGCAAAAATTTAAAATCGCCAAAAACGCGCCTAGATTGTAATCTCTTGCATTGTTAATCTCGCAAAACTACTATTCTTTTGAAATGTCTTTTTTTTTCTGCCGAAATTTTGACCACAAGTTTTTCAACCGTAACGTTCAGAACAAGTCGAATACGATTGGAAAACTCGTATTTCAGCTATTACGCAGAAATAAATTACGAACTGCCGGCGTTTAAAGAGATTAAAGTTTTTTATACACTCGACAAAATGACGCCACCTGATACGCATAGAACAGATCCGGAATTAGTTGAAAAGTAGTTTTTCGAGAATAACAATGCGAGAAACGACAATCCAAGCGCCTTTCCGGCGATTAAAAATTTTTGCCAAATCTCGAAAAAATCCCTGACTATAGCACGTCTTTTTTTTCTGGCGAAATTTTGACCGCAAGCTTTTCAGCCGTAACGTTCAGAACAAGTCGAATACGATTAGAAAACTCGTATTTTAGCTATTACGAAGCAATAAACAACGATCTGTAGGCGTTTAAATAGTTTATAATTTTTTATAATCTCAATAAAATGTCCTTAACCGTTACGCATAGAACAGGTCCGGAATTAGTTGAAAAGTAGTTTTTCGAGAATAACAATTCGAGAAATGACAATCCAAGCGCCTTTACGGCGATTAAAAATTTTTGCCAAATCTCGAAAAAATCCCTGACTATAACACGTCATTTTTTTTCTGGCGAAATTTTGACCGCAAGTTTTTCAGCCGTAACGTTCAGAACAAGTCGATTACGATTAGAAAACTCGTATTTCAGGTATTACGCAGCGATAAATTACGAACTGCCGGCGTTTAAAGAGATTAAAGTTTTTTATAAACTCGACAAAATGACGCCACCTGATACGCATAGAACAGGTCTGAAATTAGTTGAAAAGTCGTTTTTCGAGAATAACAATGCGAGAAATGACAATCCAAGCGCCTTTCCGCCGATTAAAAATTTTTGCCAAATCTCGAAAAAATCCCTGACTATATAACACGTCTTTTTTTTTCTGGAGAAATTTTGACCGAAAGCTTTTGAGCCGTAACGTTCAGAACAAGTCGAATACGATTGGAAAACTCGTATTTCAGCTATTACGCAGAAATAAATTACGAACTTCCGGCGTTTAAAGAGATTAAAGTTTTTTATACACTCGACAAAATGACGCCACCTGATACGCATAGAACAGGTCCGGAATTAGTTGAAAAGTAGTTTTTCGAGAATAACAATGCGAGAAATGACAATCTAAGCGCGTTTGCAGCGATTTAGAATTTTCGACAAATCTCGATAAAAAGACGTGTTCGTGATTTTGGCAAAATTTTGACTGAACTTAAAACGCTCAGAATGGGTCTGGAACGACTAGAAAACTCGTTTTTCGACGTTTTCATAAAGAGAGATTTAAAATTTTCTTGTAATCTCGAAAAAATGCCTTATGGCAAAATTTTGTACTTTCCTAAAACCCGCAGATTACGCCCTTTACTGTTCGACTCTTCGCAAAATGGCGCATTGTATTCTAAACGCTATTTCTGCGCCTATATTTATGCAACCCAAAATGATGATGTCGGAGTTGATCGGTAATTGGGCGCCGGAAGTTTGGTATTTTTAATCTTTGGTACTTTCAAATCCGTCCACGATTTTTTTTTTGTAAAATTTCGACCCGACCTAAAAGGATTTAATTCTAGATACATTTTAAATTTAACATTTCGCACAATCTATTATGCATTACTTAGCTAGACCTGAATTTATTTAAATCTGTTTTTACAAGACGCCCTTTTTTTTCACATGCGCCAATACTTTTAGCGATAATAATGTATAATTAAATATTATATACGCAAATGGATACGCAAGTGCTAGCAACAAGTTAAATTAAAAAAAATTCGTCCTTAAGAGCCGCATAATCTATTCATAATCTCAAAACTATTTGAGATATCGATTTAAAATTTTAGTATGATTTATTTTTAAAGGTATAACCTATCGAAATATGAAAAAAAAATCGATTTTTTAAAAATTTCACATTAGGTGTGCCCCTTAAGAAGTAAGATAAACCCCGACTGCATAATCGGATTTGGGGCGATGAGGCGACGGTTAAAGTCAAAACGTTGTGCTAATCGGGGCGAAATTGCTTTTTAAACGATTATGTAAATCGCGTACTAGACAAGACGCCATCCTCATCCCCCGAATCGCGATGCGTCCGATTCGGTCTAAATCTGTTATTTGGGGAAAAATCTAAATAGCACGAGTCGCACGAACCGTAAACTGCGGCAAATCTGCAGAGAGAGAGAGAGAGAGAGAGAGACGATCCAACGACTTGTTCGGCGCTCTCGTCGGGGTAACGGCGTTATTTATTTCCGCCGCCTTCCCCAGTGCGGTTCGTCCGACAAACTGGGGCGGCGCGTCGGGCGCCCGAAAGTAATCGGCGGTCCCGGGGAATCCTCCCGCTAATGACCCCCAATTATAATAAGAGTTATTAACGGCCGGGGAAAAGCGCCGGCCGCGACCGACGACGGCGACTTTCGGGTCGTTCGTTCCATCGCAAAAACCGTCGTCCTTTGTTATTGCGAAGGGTTAAACGTTTTTGCCCCAAATCCCGCGCGTCTCGCATTTCAACTAATTCTTGTTGTTCGTTGCAGGATATTCGGCGGCGGCGCTCCTGGCCATCCTGTTCGCGCTGCCATTCGCGTGGAGGGTGCTGGAGCATCGGGATCTGGGTCGCTGGGAGAGTCCAAGCTTGGCGTTCTATCACGCGCACTTGGAGCTTTTCCTAGGAAACGGATGTTTGGGAGTTGGCGTGCTCATGCTGCTTGCGCTGACCCTGGAACGTTACGTGAGCGTCTGTCATCCGGGACACGCTCGTCCGCTCCTGGGGCCGCCCAACCGCGCCGTCGCCCTGATACCGTTGGCGACGTTCCTGCTGTACCTGCCGGCGGTGTTCAGGAGCCGCGTCACCGCCTGCACGATGTACCCGAGCGGCTCGTTCCTGTACCAGCGGCAGGACGTGCCCGCCGTCGTCGAGCATCCCCTGTTCAGGGCCTACACGGTGGTCTTGGAGTTGGTTTTCAAGGTGGTGCCGATAATTCTGCTCGCCGTGCTCAACCTGCGAATCCTGCTGGTCTATCGCAGGTCGTGCGAGCGACGCCGCAGGATGACGATAAGTAGGACGACGTCTGGCGACGAGGATCCCAGGAAGTTCGCGGAAGAGCGACGTCTCATGCTCCTGTTGGGATCCACGAGCATTTTGTTCCTCGTCTGCGTGTCGCCGATGGTCATACTGAACGTCACGCTGTCGGAAATCAACTTGACGCGGTACCCCTACCAGGTCAGTGGATTTTCCGCGTTTGCTCGCGCGACTCCTTCCCCCCGTGAAACATTCAAATGACGTAAACGATAAATCGCGAGACGCCCTTTTGTGCTTCATTAGTTCCTTTTCGAAATCGAAGCGAATCTCGGATGTCCAATGTAGAACGTCGAATGTTGAATGTTGAACGTTGAGTATCGAACGTTGAATATCGAATGAATCTTCCTGGTCAGTCCGAGCTCTTTTATTGTGATTCTCTAGCTAATCCCCCACCAATGGGGATCGAGTACCGTTACTGGTGTTCGTGGTGGTGGTCGCTCAACCCTTCCGCCGCTACGAACGCGTGATACTCTCGGGTATCCTTTTTCGGTACGTGGACCCGACATACCCCCTTGCTGGTGACGGAGTTAATCTTGGAATCTTACCGGCGGGCGAATTTCCCTGCCGACTCTCGTTGTTATGGGCCTTGGCACTGGTGGACTGCGATCGGAGCTGAGTGTTGTCGGATCCTGTTCGTTTTCGATGAATGCTGGTTCAACTCTCTCTGAGTGGTCGTCCGTCTTTGTTTATGACGAAGGTGTTCGTTGATGCCTTAACAACTTGGTACGGGCCAAGGTATGGCGGTTGCAATGGTCTGCGCGCCGTGTCGTTTCGTACAGAAACGTGGATCGCTGTTTTGAGCAATTGGAAGGTGAAAGGTTTACGTTGTCCGTGATTCGACGTACCGGTCGGCCTTGTTGCCTGAAAGTGTCTTCGCAGTTGTGCGACGTAGCTTTCAGGCTCGATGGTCTCGTTGTTGGGCGTTTCGTGGAGAAATTCTCCCGGCAGTCGTATCGTTTCCCCGTAAACCATTTCGGCTGCCGTCGTTTTTAGATCCTGCTTCCAGGCGGTTCGGATTGCTAAAAGTACTGCTGGTGAGGGCTGTGCTCCATTCGTTTGGGTTGTGGCACATCAAGGCTGCTTTGAGGTGTCGGTGGAATCGTTCTACCAGCCCGTTTGCTTGGGGATGGCAGGCAGTGGTCCTTATCCGCGCGAATCATGTTAACTCTCCTAGTCGTTGGAAAAGTCGCGCTTCAAACTGCCGGCCTTGGTCGGTTGTGACTCTCAATGGTGTCCCGAATCTAGCTATCCAGTGGGTAAAAAATTCTTGCGCTATCGTTTCGGCTTCGACGTTGGCTAGCGGGATTGCTTCCGGCCAACGGGTATAGCGATCAATGCATGTTAAAAGACACTTGAAACCTTTTGAACATGGCAAAACTATGTTGATGTGTATGTGCTCAAATCTTGCTGATGGTAATTTAAAAGATGCTGCCGGTGGAATGTTGTGCCTGTGAATTTTTGATTGTTGGCATTGTATGCACTGTCGTGTCCATTTCTTGCAGTCTTTCTCGACTTCCGACCATACGAACTTGGCTGTTACGAGTTTAGTTGTGGGTCGCGATCCGGGGCGAGACAGCGGGTGTAAGCTGTTGAAAGCTTGTTTCCTGAATTTCTCGGTGACGAATGGTCGTGCCGTTCCTGTAGTTATGTCACAATACACGTCGTTTGGGTGTCCGGGGAGTTGCAGGTTTGTGTTCTGGCTGTTCAAAAAGCTTCTCAGCTCTTGGTCGATCTGTTGGTCCTCCCCGAGGGCTGAGAAGTCGACCCCTGCTTCTACCTGATCAATTCTGGACAACTCATCTGCCACGACATTGTCTTTGCCTGCTATGTGCTGAATGTCCGCCGAGAACTGCCCTATGTAATCTAGCTACCGGAATTGCCTCGGTGAACATTTCTCAGGTTTCTGGGCAAAAGCGAAGGTTATTGGTTTGTGGTCGGTGTATATTGTGAACGTTCTTCCTTCGAGCAGGTGCTGGTAATGCTTGATTGTCGTGTATATTCCTAATAGTTCTCTGTCATACGCTGCGTATTTCCTTTCAGCTGGCGTCAGTTTCCTTGATAGGAAAGCCAATGGTCTCCATTCACCGTTTTCGAGTTGCTGGATGACACCCCCTATTGTTGTGACTGATATTCTTGCGTTGGGAATTGGGTGTGTCAGCAAAGCTGCGTTCGCAATTCGTGTCTTGCAATCGTCGAAAGCTGTTCGAGCTTCAGCTGTCCATTCGATCGGTTGATTGCCCTTGACATTGTTTTTGAGTAAATCGTCGAGTAATGCTTGCGTTTTCGCTGCCTCCGGAATGAATCGTCTGTAATAATTCATCATTCCGAGTACTTGTCGGAGCTTTTTTGCGGTTTGTGGCAATTCGAAGTTTTGGATAGCCCGGACTTTATCGGGTGATGGTTGTGTTCCATGTTCCGAGAGTAGGAATCCAAGAAAAGTGACTTCGTGGACTTGCGGCGTCGTGGTACTTGTTATTGCGTCGGCGAGTTCGGCTACTTCCTCTAAGCTAGCTTTGGATTGAGTTGCCAAGATGGCTTGTATGTTCGGCGGAAGTAGGCTTAACCAAATTGACCTAAGCAGGTTGTTTGGCACGGCGGTTCCCGCCAGGTGCTGTAGGTGCCTCAAGAACTGGGATGGTTTGCGGTCTCCAAGCTCTTCGCGTTCCAGCAACTGTTTGGTTCGTTGTTCCTGGATAGCGCTCGGACGACGGATTAATTCGGTCTTTAGCTTTTCGTATTTCCCTGCCGCGGGTGGGCGGGTCGATACGTCCCTGACTTCGCTGGCGTACCGTGCTTCCAAGTTACCGGCCACGTATCCGTACTTCGTTTCGTCGGAGGTGATCTGGCTGATGAGGAACTGGTTTTTCACCTGTGCGAACCACAGCTTCGGGTCATCTGGCCAGAACGGAGGTATCCGGACTTGCACCCTGTAGATTTCTGGGGCGGCTCTTGACGAAGAGTCACTCGTGGCGCTTACTGACATCGTGTTTGCTTTGCAGACTAGGCTCGCTTCCTGTCTCCTATTCTTGGCTTCGGCTATCTTGCTATATCACGTCGGGGTCACCAATTTAGCGCCTTGGGAACAACACGCAGGAAGTCGAAGCGAATCTCGGATGTCGAATGTTGAATGTTGAACGTTGAATATCGAATGAATCTTCCTGGTCAGTCCGAGCTCTTTTACTGTGATTCTCTAGCTGATCCCCCCACCAATGGGGATCGAGTACCGTTACTGGTGTTCGCGGTGGTGGTCGGTCAACCCTTCCGCCGCTACGAACGCGTGATACTCTCGGGTATCCTTTTTCGGTACGTGGACCCGACAGGTTCATATTAGACCCTCTCGTTCATGAATAATACCGCTCAATCTCGATTCGTTCACGAATCGCTTATTATGTGAAATGTGCTTCCTTTCTTTTTCTTTTTTTTTTAGGTTTTCAGGGCCCTCGCGAATCTGCTGGAGGTGACGAACTATTCGATCACCTTCTACATCTATTGCATGTTCTCGGAAGACTTCCGGAACACGCTGCTGAGGACGCTGCAGTGGTCCGGGGGAAATCAGAACCGAGGAAG
Source organism: Rhagophthalmus giganteus (assembly GCA_036326145.1). NCBI lineage: Eukaryota > Metazoa > Arthropoda > Insecta > Coleoptera > Rhagophthalmidae > Rhagophthalmus > Rhagophthalmus giganteus. Next base: position 760,152 of record JARFJA010000064.1, read on the forward strand.
CGGCAAGGTGCCGCCGCCCACGGCCACCACCACCATCACTCACCATCGCAGCGTCTGATATAAAGTTGCGGGGGCGCACGCCGCCACCTGCGTTTGATACACGATCAATTTCGACGACGTCGGCCCGCCGCGGGCGCGCAAGTCGCGCCGCGAAGCTAAAACAAAAAACGAAATGTCCTTCACACTGATCGCAATTCGTCTGTGATACTTAACATCAAATACGATAAGATTTCAACTCTGCAACGTGGTGTACTAAACTACCAAAGATTTATGTTTGTGCGTCGTTATCCGAGCATTCACACCGCCCCCCGTTCCTGTTTGCATTCCTAAAAGATTGACTTAAGTCCGATGTGCGGAGGACCGTTGTAAAGTGTATCGAACGCCTTAATTTACAATTTCCGACACTTTGTAATACCTATATATATATTTGATAATTGTGCGAAATTTTTGAAAGCGAGCCCTCGAGTTTATGCGGCGTCGCTTTCGCGCGATCGGTCGCAATCGAACTTGATTCGTCGAACTCGATCTCGAAAAATTCAGAACGACGTTCGGATGCGAGGTCGACTGTCACCTTAAACGAAACTGCGTCGGTCTGTTACAACTCCATTTTTCGCTCGACATCGAATAATCTCGATGCACAGCGGGTAAACTAATTCGTAATTCGTCGGATCGAACCGATCGGCTCGGGCTTCTCACCTAACGACAGCATCGGCACAGAATCATCACACCATCAAAAGGACCTTACGGGTTATTATAAGGAGCTGGGCCCAACCGAAGATAGCAACGAACCATATACCGTTTGAAAGCTCTCAACGAGTACTACAACGTAGGTCCAAGCGTAAGTCACGAAAACTGACTACAATATTTTTACGAACATTCAAATGTTTTATATCGGTTTTGTAACTAAAGACATTTATCGATAGAGTTCGTGAACAAGTACTCATGTGTTACATACCATGGGAAAGTGCGCTTCGAGATCTTTAAGACGGTGTCAAATTCAACGACCTAGCTGCTGGTACAAGCACACTTTTAATGCTTTAAATGGATTTTTGTCCGGGCCCAGCAACGTGTATCCCGTCTAGAACACGCATACGTCGAAAGACCCTCACGAGCCATATACCATCGGAAAGTGCGCTTCGCGATCTACACGATGATGTCAAATCCAACGTCCTAACTAGTGGTACAAAGGCACTTTTAATGCTTTAAATGAAGTTTTATGCGGGCGCAAAACTTGTAACCAGTTTAAGACACGCATACGTCGACGGACCCTCACGAGCCATATACCATTGGAAAGTGCGCTTCGAGATTTTTACGATGGTGTCAAATTCAACGTCCTAACTAGTGGTACAAAGACACCTTTAATGCTTTAAATGAATTTTTATGTGGGCCCAGCAACTTGTAACCGCATACACGCATACGTCGACGGACCCTCACGAGCCATATACCATCGGAAAGTACGCTTCGAGATCTACACGATGATGTCAAATCCAACGTCCTAACTAGTGGTACAAAGGCACTTTTAATGCTTTAAATGAATTTTTATGCGGGCGCAGCAACTTGTAACCAGTTTAAGACACTAATACGTCGACGGACCCTCACGAGCCATGTGACGTTAACTTAAGCGTATAATATCTATCACATCAAGCGTACTTTCATGGTTTGACAATGTAGGTTCTTTCGTACTATGACTTTGCAATATGTAATAATTCTATAATATAAATAATCCATTTAAAGCACTCAAAGTGTACTTGTACCACCAGTTAGGTAGTTGGTCGTAAAGATCTCGAAGCGCACTTTCCAATGGTATATGGCTCGTGAGGGTCTTTCGACGTATGCGTGTTCTAGATGGGATACACGTTGCTGGGCCCGGACAAAAATCCATTTAAAGCATTAAAAGTGTGCTTGTACCAGCAGCTAGGTCGTTGAATTTGACACCGTCTTAAAGATCTCGAAGCGCACTTTCCAATGGTATATGGCTCGTGAGGGTCCATCGACGTATGCGTGTCCTAGACTGGTTACAAGTTGCTGGGCCCGCATAAAAATTCATTTAAAGCCTTGAAAGTACCCTTGTACCACCAGTTATGACGTTGAATTTGTCACCATCGTGTAGATCTCGAAGCGCACTTTCCGATGGTATATGGCTCGTGAGGGTCCGTCGACGTATGCGGGTCCTAGTCTGGTTACATGTTGCTGGGCCCGCATAGAAATTCATTTAAAGCATTAAAAGTTCCCTTGTACCACCAGTTAGGACGTTGAATTTGATACCATCGTAAAGATCTCGAAGCGCACTTTCCAATGGTATATGGCTCGTGAGGGTCCGTCGACGTATGCGTGTCCTAGACTGGTTACAAGTTGCTAGGCCCGCATAAAAATTCATTTAAAGCCTTGAAAGTACCCTTGTACCACCAGTTATGACGTTGAATTTGTCACCATCGTGTAGATCTCGAAGCGCACTTTCCGATGGTATATGGCTCGTGAGGGTCCGTCGACGTATGCGTGTCCTAGACTGGTTACATGTTGCTGGGCCCGCATAGAAATTCATTTAAAGCCTTGAAAGTACCCTTGTACCACCAGTTAGGACGTTGAATTTGATCACCATCGTAAAGATCTCGAAGCGCACTTTCCAATGGTATATGGCTCGTGAGGGTCCGTCGACGTATGCGTGTCCTAGACTGGTTACAGTTGCTGGGCCCGCATAAAATTCATTTAAAGCATTGAAAGTGCCTTTGTACCACCAGTTAGAACGTTGAATTTATCACCATCGTAAAGATCTCGAAGCGCACTTTCCGAGTGGTAATATGGCTCTGAGGGTCCGTCGACGAATGCGTGTCCTTAGACTGGGTACACGTTGCTGGGCCCAAACAAAAATCCATTTAAAGCATTGAAAGTACCCTTGTACCACCAGTTAGGACGTTGAATTTGATACCATCGTAAAGATCTCGAAGTGCACTTTCCGATGGTATATGGCTCGTGAGGGTTCGTCGACGTATGCGTGTCCTAGACTGGTTACATGTTGCTGGGCCCGCATAGAAATTCATTTAAAGCATTGAAAGTCCTTTGTACCACCAGTTAGGAACGTTGAATTTGACACCATCGTAAAGATCTCGAAGCGCACTTTCCGATGTATATAAACCGGTAGGTGTTCCGTTCACGTAAATGCGTGTCCAAAGACTCGATTAACATGTTGAATGGGCCGATAAAAATTCATTAAGTTGTGACTACGCTGCCTAGTTGTACCACCAGTTAGAACTTTAAACGGTATAAGATCTCGAAGCGCACTTTCCGATAATATATAACACACGAGTACTTTGTTCACGAATTCTATCGATAAATGTCTTTAGTTACAAAACCGATATAAAACATTTGAATGCTCGTAAAAATGTTGTAGTCAGTTTTTGTGACTTACGCTTGGACCTACGTTGTAGTACTCGTTGAGAGCTTTCAAACGGTATATAGTTCATTGCTATCTTCAGTTGGGCCCAGCTCCTTATAAAAACCCGTAAGGTGCTTTGTTTAAAAGCTGGCCGGATCTAAAAATCGACTCGCATTAATTTTAATCGAACCAAACAAACGGCGATTGCCGAATGTATAGGTCCGCCTCGCGCCAGTCCTTTCGGCGAGACGATCCGCAACTATTCGTAATTAAATCTGGAACAGATCGATGACGATTTTAAAAAAAAAAAACAACCGTGCAATAATTCGCAACGTTTATTTTATAATTGGTTCGCTACACACAAAGTCAAAAGTTCAAGTTCGGTTCTAAGGGTCCCCTTTAACATTCAACCTGCACACATATATATATATCGCTTGCAACGACAATGCAAGGTACAATTTAACACGGAGCAAAGTTCGATTGTAAAACGATCTGCACATAAGTTCGACGATAAAGTGGACGCTCGCATAAATTCGAGGGCCGTAAGACTTTTCTTAGTTTTAAACAAAAAAATTGTACCTACTATTATAATATTTGTACTTATACTATTTAATAATGCATTTTTAAAAGTCCTTAATGTATTCATCATGTACTTCGAGGTGCCGAAATACAACAACCATCTAATGCATATAATAATAATTACAATATCTGTAATCAGTAAATGCATCTTCCTCTTCATTACTACTATCATGTTTTCGATTTCAACATTTATAATTAAACGAAATTAATAAATTAATTGGACGAAAACAACAATTAACGGCTGGTGGTTTTTTTTACAAAAAAAAAAAATAAATAAATAATAGCTGTTTACGTAAACAACTTCAAATATTCGGATAATAAGTTATCAACAGAAAACCGATCGAAATCTAAGTTCATTTCGCTTCTGTGCTCCAGGGCCAAGTCCGGCACCAAACAGTACTGTTTCAGCCTCAAATACAGTTCGTTCTCGTCCGAATACAAACACTTGGACGGATACATTTCGGGATAGACGAGCCGCCTCGGGACGAGCGGGAAACAGCCGCAATAGCTCGCCTCCAACCTAATTAAAACACGCATTAGACAAGTCTCGGAATCGTAATCGGGTTAAAATCGTACTAACATCGACACGCCGAAAAACTCGTGCTTGGCAGTCGAAACGGCCAGGTGGCACGACTGCAAGACCCTGTAGTACTCGTTCTTGTCATCAATAAATCCGTAGTTGACTATCTCGTCTTTCAATAAGTCTTTCGCCTCGACGAAAATTTCGGGCACGTCCGCGAAGGCCTCGCCCAGCATCGACACGCGGAAACTGTGATTGTCGGCCTTCAGCCGCATCAGCACGTCGACGAACGACTCGGGATCCTTGTCGAACTCCCATCGGTGCGGCCAGACGATGTGGACGACGGCGCCGCGATCGGCGCCGACGGCGAAAGCGCCGAACTCCAACGGGAAATAGAGCACCGCGCATTTCGGCTCGATCCTCGAGCGCAGCCCCCTGGGCTTGTTGTCCGGAAACATCCTGACGATGTTCGGTATGTTGTCGAGGAACGAGCTCCGGTTGTACGCCGAATTGAAGACGACGACGTCCGCCGCCAGACTGAAACGATTCAACGAAACAACTAAAAAACAACGGGCATTTTAATGCTTTAAGGGAAATGCGAAAATTACGGGAAACCAAAAAAATTTAAAATTGCATAATTGGAGTCGTTAAAAATCCTTGTATTATATTGAGTACTTAAACAATTTTAATTATAACGGCATTCTCGATCAAACGAAACGATTATAAATTACGTTACGACGATAATCAATTAAAATTCAATGTACGTCGTCACTTCCGACCTGATAAGTAATCTGTGCCGACATTGTTATCCGTTTAATTAACGAAAATATGTGTTTTAACGATTACCAGGTCGTGATTTGATTGTAAGCGAACTGAACGTCCCTCTGCTTGATGTCCCTTATAGGATAAACGAGCTGATTCTCGTGGAAGTACACGACCTTCTTCAGCGGCTGCAGGTCCGCCCTGAGACCGAGCAGCTCGGCGAGGCTCACGATCGAGCTACAGAACAGCGTGCGCTCGGTCGTCGCGGGAGGCACGAGCGTCGAGATCGCCAGGGAGCCGCAACGGGCCCTCCAGTGCCACTTCTTCGCCGTCAACGTGATCAGGTGACTGTTCGGCACATCTGCGCTACAAAACAACACACCGGATCAGGCACGACGAACCGGAACGGCCGTTCTGAAATTGAATTACGTTTAATGAGCGTGTCGATCAGTTGCTTGTGAGAGCCGCCGTAAAACGGCTCGATGAATATGGCTTCGGGCCGGTCGGTGGGCGCGACCTGTACATTTTTCGCCGCGGACGCGGCCGAAGACTCCTCGTTCGTTTCGCAGTTGCCCGCCAAAGTTTTGATGTTCTTGTTGTTGCGCTGCCTGGAGCTGGGGCTCTGCATGGTCGCACTTAGAATTACGGACGTCAGAACCTAAAATGAGAACATCACAATCGTATACAATTCGAGGTTAACTTAAATAACGATCGGATGTCATTATTTAAACTTTCCCATGCCGTTGGATCAAACGATTCCCGTTACTTAAACGATTTTTCGTCTCAAAAGTGACGCAACAGCGCGCGAAACCGGTTTCGCAATAGCCCCAGCAGTGGATCACGCGTTATTAATCGGAATTGCAATATAGTGCATTCGCTTATTGTTATTTCTTCGGTAATCGGCAGCTGTTATAATGCAACGCGATAACGGGCGGGCGCTCAAGGGGAAAAAAAAAACTGGCCGGTTAATTTTAGTTTCCGAAACGATACCGCGCTATCGCGAAAAGAATAAAGACGGTCAAAGGTCGCGTTATGGTCTGTTTCCCCCGCATAATAAGCCGTTTACTGTTTTAGATATTCCTCATCGATTCGTTACACAATTTTTGTCCTTTTAACGGGCACAATCCTATCTAATGTTAAGTAATACCGATTAAAAAAATAATAATAATAAATGTTTATAGATATTTGCATCTAGCGCGATAGAGATGTTCTCGTTTTTAATACCATTTAGCGATAGAGGGGGGTTAGAGAGGCGGGGGGGCAAACCAAAACGGGCCCGCACAATATTTGCGCTCTTGTAAATAAATAAATTGTTTACAACCGTTTTAATCGATTAATTATTTTCGATAAACCAATTAACCTTCGGCTAATTATATTTTTATACGAAATAATAATGTTTAATTTAAAACAACAAGAACTATCGAAAATAGAAAATTCTTACTGCAATCGCAGCCGTACAAAGTTCGACTATTTAATCTAAAGCGTTCGTTTGCAAGCGCGTTAAAACATTTTCCCCACCTTGGCCGGAAATGAAGGGTGCCGAGCACTTCGGAAAAGCTTTTCGACTTCCAATTCGAATAAATTGGAACGTCCGCTTTGCAAGTGCGCAATATTCTCGATAAATATTTACTGTTTATATTGTTTTGAATTAAAAAGTAAGCTAATGAGTCCAATAAACTTTTTCTGATATCTGATATATGGCGTTAAGCATATCTGTGTTTATGGATATCTGTATAAATCTGGGCCTACTACGATCGAAAATCCGCGTCAGAAACGTTCACGGGCCGAAAACGTGTTTGCGACTATTTAAAAAAAAAAGCATCGTACAACGTCTGACCGGATGGTACATCGAAATTCGCCAAAGAAAAGCGAAAAATTCGACGTCGAACGCTCGGACGTATCGAATTTTCGACGGACTCGAAACGCGAAGAATTTTTAAAAGGAGGGCCGTTTTTCAAAACGGACGCCCGCGAAAATTGCGCAATCCCACGAACAAATTACGTTACAGACGAAAACAAGTCGAACGGAAACTGCCCCGAAACGGAATTTTCTATTTCGAAAAATACGTCGAAACGAACGCGCAAACAAAGTCGAGTGTTTACAGACGTTAATCGGAAAAGAAAAACAAACGAACCACGCCTATAGGTGCTCGAGCGAGGCGTTTGCTCGGATGAAATTGCGTTTCGTCGGCGGCTCTTAAAAAAAAAAGAAAAACACACGCATCCCGTCCGTCGCCCGCGGCGATTGCGAAACGACGGCGTCAAAGTTGGCGTCGGGGTTCGAAACGAAAGTCGAAAAATCCGCAAGACGAGCAGCGGCCGCTCCCGCAATGGAGTTCTCCCATTAAAGGTGTGTCGAAACGAACGCAAACAGATACGTATCTAGAAAAAAAGGGCGCGAACGCACGCCGCGCGATTAGATTATAAAAAGAAAATTCCGTCGGGTGGTTCGATTTTGATTGGCCGTCGCGGCGTGTGCGAACGACATAAAACAAGCGCCTCGTCGACGAACAGGAGAAAAAAAAAGGAACAACATGAACGCCAAAGTCGTGTGGGCGCTCGCTTTCTTGATGTGCTTAGTTTTGGGGGCGCGATGCGAAGAAGAGGCGCCAGAAATCGTCGTCGACGAAGGTAAGGTTCTTTGGGTAACGTGTTCGGGCAAACAAAACAAAACACGCGCGCGCGCAATTGTGCGTTTCCGTCGCGAACGGGGAAGAAGTAACGCAACTCGAGGACGTTCTGCGACCACCCCCCGAAGCGATTAAAACCCGCAGTTGACGATTTAAAGATTCGCACAATTGATTTTACAAAAAATTTTTGGGGGGGGGGACCACTGTAACGTTACTAATCCGATTCGTGATCCAAACGACGTCGCTTGAACGAAAAAACTTTGTTCGCAGGTTCCCACGAGGAGGCGCGCTGCACGGGACCGCTTGGCTGGCTCCGTTGCGCGTGGCGGTGCGAACGTCAGGACTTGAAGGGGCACTGCGACAGGGAGACCAGGAAGTGCACGTGCCAGTGAGACGCGTGAACTTGCCTAAAAATTAAATGTGTATTATGTACAAATTATGCCGAGTTAAGTCGAAAAATAAATGTACGCCATCTACTGTCCTGTCGTGTTATTTTAAGATTGGGGTGGCTCCGGAACGGGGCGAGCCGCAATAACCTGCCGCGAACATTCCAGTTGAAGCTTTCTCGCGGGGCGGGCGGGGGGAAAGGCCCGTTCGAACATCGTCCCCGACGAGAATTGCGAATCTGGCGGCCGTGCGCCGGTTAACGTGGCAACCCTGCAGGTCTTCCAGTCGCCTCAAAGAGCACAAACTCATTCTCGGTCGATCAGTCTCGCGTGTTTCGTTCCTGAACAACGGAAGCGGAGTCCCAGTTTGGCCTCTCAATCACAATGTGAATCGGAGGTGTTCGTGAAGTTAGCAGCCACTTTCTTGAATTTTTTAAAATCCGAACGCTAATCGTTAGTAAGTATTTGTAAGTCAAAAGAATTCGTTCGTAAGTATCATCCGAACGAGATAATCATGTTTTAAAAATCGGCTGCTAACTTCCCTGCAGCAGCCACTTTTTTTCAAAAATCAATGAAAACGGTCTAGATCGTTAGTAAGTCGTTAGTAAGTATTTGTAAGTCAAAAAAATTCGTTTGTAAGTCGCAGGTGACGGAGATATTCGCGTTTTTTTAAAAAAAGCCAGCAGCCACTTTTTTTCAAAAATGAACGAAAACGGTCTGGATCGTTAGTAAGTCGTTAGTAAGTATTTGTAAGTCAAAAAAATTCGATTGTAAGTCGCAGGTGACGGAGATATTCGCGTTTTTTTAAAAAAAGCCAGCAGCCACTTTTTTTCAAAAATGAACGAAAACGGTCTGGATCGTTAGTAAGTATTTGTAAGTCAAAAAAATTCGATTGTAAGTCGCAGGTGACGGAGATATTCGCGTTTTTTTTAAAAAAAGCCAGCAGCCACTTTTTTTCAAAAATGAACGAAAATGATCTGGATCGTTAGTAAGTATTTGTAAGTCAAAAAAATTCGTTTGTAAGTCGCAGGTGACGGAGATATTCGCGCTTCAAAAGAAAAATCCAGAAGCCACTTTTTTTCAAAATTGAACGAAAATGGTCTTTATCGTTACCTTTATCTTTATCAAAAAAAAAAATTCGTTTGTAAGTCGCAGGTGGCAGAGGTATTCATGTTTCAAGAGAAAGAATGAAGTCAATAGAAATTGTGTCAAAAATAAATGGCAGTTGTCTTTAACATTAGTAAGAATTATTGTATACAATATAGGTTTTTTCTTCATTTATTTAATAGGTATTGTAACTATAGATTGACTATCACTAATTCAGCAATTACTAATATTCAGTAACTATCTTTTCTAAGAGTAATTTTAGATTGTTTAATTGTAAATTTTAAATTGCTAATGTCATTTTTTTGTGCTATAAAGATAACGGTTCTGTTCGTAAAACGTACAAAATTTCACTTTTGCTATCATTCTTAAAAGTTACGTAGTTTAAAAAAATGTTGATGACGACACAGCCCTAAACCGCAAGTGAAAAAATTATACTTACTATATTATCATAGGAAAGAGAGATCACAAACAAATAAATTTGTATTCCAGGTTTTTACTGAAAGCGCACAACTTAATTTTTAGTATGAAAGTAAGTACATTCCAATAATTATGTAAGTGTATTTTAAACTTGATTTTTGTAAGCAGCTTATTATTTAATGTTTTTATGTGAAAATAAAAAGTAGATACCTAATTAAGAACGACTAAATTTATTGAAAAATATAACTATAGGTAGGTAAAATAGATATGGCCTATCCAAACCTATATGTAATTCACGTCATTAAAGAAAAGTTACTAGATTGTTTACTTGTAATTCGGTTTAAAGTTTGGAAAGTGACATATTCTATAGATGATTTACTTGCGCACGTATTAGATGGCATAAAGAAAGACTGCAATGTATTACAACTGTCAAAATACGAAGTTCGAGGTGACATCACTATGTGAAACGTCATCATCTAGTAACCTTTTATTGATGACGTGTTGCATATAGATCTGGACGAAGTGTATGAAAAGTCACATCCAATGAAAATATCCCTCGTCCGAGTTGCGACAAGTAAACGTAGGGCTTAGATATCTCGTTTGGATGCAACTTAAAACGAATTTTTTGACTTACAAATACTTACTACGACTTATAACGATCAGACCATTTTCGTTTATTTTTGAAAAGTGCTGCTGGCTTTTTAAACGCGAATATCTCCGTCACTGCGACTTACAAACGAATTTTTTGACTTACAAATACTTACTAACGACTTACTAACGATCCAGACTATTTTCGTTTATTTTTGAAAAAAAGTGGCTGCTGGCTTTTTTTTTAAAGCGCGAATATATCCGTCACCTGCAACTTACAAACGAATTTTTTGACTTACAAATACTTACTAACGACTTACTAACGATCAGACATTTTCGTTTATTTTTGAAAAAGTGGCTGCTAGAGCTTTTTAAAACACGATTATTCCGTCGGATGACTTACGAACGAATTTTTGACTTACAAATATTACTAACGATACTAGCGATTCGGATTTTCTTATTTTTAAGAAAGTGGCTGCTAACTTCGAAAGTCGAGGAGACCAGATTTAAAAGCGTCGATATCCGGGCGGCATTTGACTTGACAATTTCTTGACTTATCTTGTACGCAACGATTAGTTCGGTTAACCCCAAATTTCGATAGTGTTGAACAGGGCTGCATTTCACCCCCGACCAATCGAGACTCTTCACGCAAGACCAGAACGGCTTAAACGTCAAATTACCTCGTACGCGCGAACGGCATCTGGATTTTTGGGGACGGTTAGGTCTTAGGCCGCCAACCTAGTTTTGGCAGAGACGTGCTTCCAACGAATTTGTATAATTGAATTCCAGGCGGGAAATCAAACGCGCTGACCAATCGAGATATCTATCGGGGACGTGCTAACAGAAAAACGCGGATTAAACCAATTCAGTTTGACAAAATTCTTTCGTACGGTCGTCAATTCGGCAATCGGTCAATTTTTGGAGGAAAACTGAATCAGGCGTGCCCGATCACGATCTTATGGAGAACGTGAACTCCGAGTAAGTCCGAATCGTGAAACAAACGCTGTTCCAGGTATCGAAATTAATCGTTTTCGAACGGCTCGAACAAAATCGGCATAATCGCGGAAAATTCAGCATGATAATTGGCTGGTAATCGGGCGCCGTCAGGTCTCTTATTTACATAACCAGATAGATTCGCGGAAACCAATTAAAAGTTTAGACAAAATACTTAATCGTATTTTGCCGACAAGCCTCTATCAACGACAGAAAACGGAATTAACGCTGCCAGATCATCGATTCGTATTGGCGTTGAACGACCGCGGAACACGCCTCCGAAATCGTCCGAAATCAACCACGCATACGTTCCGGTGGAAAAACCAATACAAAACGGGGACCTCTTCGCAAAATTCGCGTTGCAACGGCTTCACGGACAAAACTTGTCAACGCTACGCAACATCCCAACTAGCCTTGAACGGGACCGTCGCGTCATCGCCGAAATTCAATTTTTTTTCCTTTCTCATTGGGACGGGCGGCGAAAAGAAAGAAAAAAACAACAACAGAAGCGTTCGTTTCGTTTCCAAAATTTCGCCGGCAACGGGAGCCCCGCGCAAAAACCGGGCCGCTCCCCGCCGTCTCCGCGTCACCTTTGTCCTTTGGAACTTTAAACCCTCCTGCGTTTCAATCTCAAGGGCACGTTCGAAATTTCTCCGTCGCTTTTACGATTATCTCGCGGAAGAGAGAAAACGCGGGCGCGCGCGCCGCCGACGTCCGGACATAATGACGTTACGCGAATTGGAATTAGAGACAAAAAAGATATGGAGGATTTTTGGCCACGGCCAAATAACCCCCCCCCCCCCGCGGAGAGCCGTTCGAAGAAGCAGAAGAAGAAGAACCGCCAACACAACCGCGACCGCCCTCCCCGTTCCGAAATTGAAATGTGGCGCCCAACCAAGGGGTTCAACATTGTGAGGAAACAACCGTCTCGGCGATAAAGAAACTCGAAAGCGGCCGTCGGTCTCGGCCAATTCGAAACGAGCCAGCTCGTCGCCCGTTCCACAACGCCGCAACGCCGGCGATTCCGTGACGAATCCTTGCTCTTCGAACGTCGTGGACTTGAACTTACCGTATAAATAAAAACAACAACACGCTCCTATTTTTTTCCCGAGGTCCAAATTAGCAACGCGGCGGCCCCCGCGATTACAAACGAGTAATTAAATTCGACAGAGATAAACGACAATCGGCAATTATTTTTTTTAATTTATTTAGCGAAGACGTCCGCATGTACGCGTGCATGTGTGCTATTCCTTCGATAGATCCGCTCGCAGATATCGCGGCTATTAATAATTGGACTTTATTCTTTTGAGGGTGATATATAAAGTTTAAGCATTTTTCGCGATGCCAGTATATATTCAGACCGCTTCTAGAGCAAAAAGTTGTCGGTTTCGCAAACAGTTTTTGCGTGAACCGTCGTGCTCGTTTTTGACGGGAAGAAAGTCGAAAAGTTCTCGAGTCGCGCGCAAAGATGATTAAGATCGTTCAGGTAAGGGTGGCGACGACAATTAAACTGCGCGTGACGCGAAATTTCAAAATCGTTTTGCAAATCGAACGTGATAAAATCGTGATTTCGATATATAATTTGGCCGTCTAAATAAAAACAAGGATGCGGTTTATAATTAACCGCTTACTAATATTAATTAATTTAAACGACGATAATTGTGACAACTGACCCCGCACGGATAGGAAGTTCGGGACTCGTCACTATAGTTCGAATCCTTGTTACAGCAGACGAACGTGGCCCTGACCATTTCCGTAATAATAATATTTGGGATCGTGCAGCAAATAACGGCCAGGCCCAAGGCGGGGGCGGCCATGAATTCGTTGGACAGGCTGACCGGTTGTCACATAGACGTAAGTCACACGGTCCTGAAACTGTATCGAAATTAATCCGAGTTCCGTTTATTAGAGCAAGCTGCAAGAGACGTGCCAGCGATGCGCCAAAGCGACAAAATCGAACGTCGTTTACCCCATGTGCTGCGCCAACGAAGACGAGGCCTACGTCTGGTGCAAGAAATACATGAGCTACGGCATCCACTGAAACGGGCTCTCCCGGCCGCGTCCGGCCGAGAGCCAGTATTTATTTTAACGCGACAAATTAATTTTTAAGTATTTATTCGTTAATTTAAAAAAAATAATAAATGAACTTCAACCGTACCAATGCAACACGACATTACCACCGGAACCGGTTGGTAAGCCCGATTATCGAAACTTGTACGCATCCAAATCCATGTAGTGCCCGATATTTATGGCTGTGAACTATCGACCTTTATAACAAATAAATAATTGTAGGCAAGGCGCGGTCATTGTTTTTTTCCGAGCTGCTTTTGCAAGTTGTCGAAGTAAATCAAGTCTTCGGGCTTGATCGAGGGCTTCAGTTCCCGCATGGCCGTTTGAAAGTCCTCCAACGAAACGACAACGTCCTCGTGCGTTGCGTTGTCGATTAACCCTAAAATCATCGATCATATCGTGAATCGACCGTATCGTCCCCTATAGTGTGGCTCGCCTACCGCGCTCGATCCGTTCGATCAGTTTCCTGACGGCCGCCGCCCACGCGCCCGAGCACAACCCGTAAAAGTCGGCCCCCGTCACGTTGGTCGGGCACCGCTCGACCACGAGCCTCAAGTTCGCGTCGTCGGCAAGCTTGAATCTGCAAAACAACGAGCGTTTTATTAAGGCGTTCGAAAAAAAACCACGATCGACGATATACTTCCTCGTCAGCGCACCGAGCACGCCAATCTTCGTGTCGGGGTCGGCGCAGGGTCCCACGTAGAGCAGCCTGTCGAAGCGGCCGGGCCGCAACAGGGCCGGATCGATCAGGTCGGGCCGGTTCGTGGCGCCGATCACGAAAACGGTGGCCGACCGGTCCAGGCCGTCCATTTCGGCCAGGAGTTGCGACACGACGCGGTCCATCACGCCGCCGGAGTCCCCCGACGCGCCCCTGTTCGGCGCCAGCGAGTCGAGCTCGTCGAAGAATACGATGCACGGCGACGCCTCCCTCGCCCTTTCGAACACTAAAAATTCACGTGATGAAACGCGAGCGCGGTCAAAAAAAATACGACGCGCACCCTCTCTGACGTTCCGCTCCGATTGGCCCACGTACATGTTGAGCAGCTCGGGGCCCTTCACCGACAGGAAGCACAAACTGCACTCGGTCGCGACCGCCTTGGCCATCAACGTCTTCCCGGTTCCGGGCGGTCCGTACAACAAAATCCCTAAAAGCAACCGACTAGTCAATAGTCATATCGCCGACAGTCGAAATTCCCCCACCTGAACGTTTCAAGCCGGTCGCTCTCAGAAACTCCGGGTGTCGCAGCGGAAAATCGATGGTCTTGATAATCTCGCGCTTCACGTCGGTCAGGCCGCCCACGTCCGACCACTGCACCTTCGGGATTTCGGGCGCCCCCAGACTCCGATTGTAGCTCGTCTGCATGACATCTAAAAAAATCGAATCGGTCAAAAACCGTCAAAAATCGGCTGATCGCTCACCCAAGGCCGCCACGTAGTCCTCCGCGCCCGGGACCGCGCGTCCCGCCCGCGCCGACCGCCTGCGCGCGTGAAACGCCAGCGCCGCCAGGTCCTCGAAGACGAACCCGTGCGTCCTGCCGGCCACCTCCTCGACGACGTCGGCCCCGTCGTCCGAGTTCTGCGACGACGATATCCAGCGCAGCATCCGCGCCCTCCCGGCCGCGTCCGGACCGACCACGCGGAACACCTCCAGGAACGTCCTCGAGAGCTCGGCGGGCACGTCGCCGGAATTGCTGATGCCGATCAGGACGAGCGGGAACGGGTTGTTCGCGAACAGGCCTCCAGCTCCGACTTAAAGAAGCTCATCAGGCGCCCGTCGTGCTGCCCCTCGTTGTTCCGTCCGAAGTTCTGCAACGGGGGTCGCGTTTTTTATAATTTCAAACGTTTAACGGGGACGACGGCTTACCTCGAAATTGTTGATGGCGAGCACGCAGGGGGCGCACAGTTTCGCCTTGAAGAACACGTTGCGTATCCTGGTCTCGGTTTGGGCGTAGGCGGTGGCCGCGACGTCGCCGCTCGCCACCGCGTAGAGGCGGAGGCCGAGCCGCGCGGCCAAATCGGCGACGATCAACGACTTCCCCGAACCCTTGCTCCCTTGCAGCAGGAAAATCGGCTTGAGTTGCGGCTTGTCTGTGCGCGTGAGAGAGAGGAGAGAGAAAAAAACAAAAATGCAATCTACAATGTAAAACTTCGAATGTTTAAGGGGGCGACCGCTGCCGTTTGTTGTCAATAGATGGCGGCAGCCACAAAATATGAACGGGACAACTTTTGGAAAAAATTCGCAAAAGGACCTTACGGGTTTTTATAAGGAGCTGGGCCCAACTGAAGATGGCAACGAACCATATACCGTTTGAAAGCCCTCAACGAGTACTACAACGTAGGTCCAAGCGTAAGTCACGAAAACGGAGTACAACATTTTTACGAGCATTCAAATGTTTTATATCGGTTTTGTAACTAAATACATTTATCGATAGAATTCGTGAACAAGCACTCATGTGTTATATACCATCGGAAAGTGCGCTTCGAGATCTACACGATGGTGACAAATTCAACGTCCTAACTGGTGGTTCAAGGGCACTTTCAATGCTTTAAAAGAATTTTTATGCGGGTCCAGCGACTTGTAACCAGTCTAAGACACGCATACGTCGACGGACCCCTCGATCCATATACCGATCTACGCGATGATGTCAAATCCAACGTCCTAACTTGTGGTACAAAGGCACTTTTAATGCTTTAAATCAAGTTTTATGCGGGCGCAAAACTTGTAACCAGTTTAAGACACACATACGTCAACGGACCCTCACGAGCCATATACCACTGGAAAGCGCGCATCGAGATCTTTACGATGGTGATAAATTCAACCACCTAACTGGTGGTACAAGTACACTTTTAATGCTTTAAATGGATTATTTATATTATAGAATTAGTACATGTTGCATAAGTCTAGACGAAAGAAATAATTGTAAACCAAAAAAGTACTTGATGTGATAGATATTACACGCTTAAGTTAACGTAACTTTAACTTAAATTAACTGATTAGCGATGTTTATTGCTGGTCGTGCATACGAATTGGTCGGTTAAGCATGCGAAAGCAACCACAACACAAAACAAAAATTCATTTAAAGCATTGAAAGTGTGCTTGTACCACCAGTTAAGACGTTGAATTTGACACCATCGTGTAGATCTCGAAGCGCACTTTCCGATGGTATATGGCTCGTGAGGGTCCGTCGACGTATGCGTGTCTTAGACTGGTTACAAGTTGCTGGGCCCGCATAAAAATTCTTTTAAAGCATTGAAAGTGTTCTTGTACCATCAGTTAGGACGCTGAATTTGTCACCATCGTGTAGATCTGGAAGCTCACTTTCCAATGGTATATGGATCGAGAGGGTCCGTCGACGTATGCGTGTCCTAGACTGGTTACAAGTTGCTGGGCCCGCATAAAAATTCATTTAAAGCATTGAAAGTGCCCTTGTACCACCAGTTAGGACGTTGAATTTGTCACCATAGTAAAGATCTCGACACGCACTTTCCGATGGTATATAACACATGAGTACTTTGTTCATGAATTCTATCGATAAATGTATTTAGTTACAAAACCGACATAAAACATTTGAATGCTCGTAAAAATGTTGTACTCCGTTTTCGTGACTTACGCTTGGACCTACGTTGTAGTACTCGTTCAGGGCTTTCAAGCGGTATATGGTTCGTTGCTATCTTCAGTTGGGCCCAGCTCCTTATAAAAACCCGTAAGGTCCTTTCATGTTGATTGTAACTGTTTTTAAAAATTTATTGTCAATTAAGGTTTTCATTTTGAGTAATGTTTAACTTTTTCTATACGAGCACCTAAGTTATTTTTATAAACGTTCTAATTTTAAAATGTGAATGTCGAAATGTAACTAATAAAGTTTATTGTCGAGCTCTAGTTATTATAAATCTATAAATAACGTTTTTCGAAAGTTATCCGTTCGTAAAATAATTCTTAATTTTCGTAGCAGCCGCCCGCCATCTAATTGACAACAAACGGCGGCGGTCGCCCCCTTTCAAACGCGCGACCTTTTGCGTTTCGGCTGCCCGACAAACGAAGAACGCATTTCAAAAAAAAAAAACAAAAAAAAAAGCGAACCCACAAAACGTTTACGAGCCACCTTAGTCTCGCAATCTATTCGAAAAAACGTAAACAACGTCGATTATGGCGCATTAACATTATTATAATGAGCAGGATAAGAGGATTATGCGTCATTTTCGCAAAAACGCACGTGCACGCGATACGGGAATTTTGATGCCGCACACAACAAACAAAAATAACGAAATCGCGCGAGGGAGTTCGGCCGAACTTCGATTGCCGATTCGAATTTTTGGCGAGCGGCGATAGTTGTCGGGGCGAAATCCGGTTTGACCTTGAACTGCCGCCTTCGGCGGCTTCGCGTTCCAACGACCCAAGCACAAAGCAAGTCGACGGCCTTCGTGAAAACGAAGATCGAAACTCTTTTGCGTTTTTGTCGCGCCGGCCGAAGGTCCTAAAATTTTAAAAAAAAAAGGTCTGGAGCCGTCGCCCGCGCCGTTAATTCGCGAATTCGAGACGCGAAGATGACGTTCCAGATGAAAGGGTATAGCCGGATAAGCATGGCAAAATGGCCCCCAACGAAATCTACGAAACAACCTATATTATTACATTGGCAAATCATAAGGAAACGATATATACACGTTTCACTCCCTGACCTTCAGTAGTCCTTGAGAAAATCAAAAAAGTATGTACCGGGGGAACTATTTTTTAAATTCGTTTATCTACGAAACTATTATAGCTACGAACATAAATCAAAAACAGATTGTTAGAGAATACTTCATAGCATAACATATGTTTTTTCTATTAGTTTCGACTAATAATAACTATTAAAAAATTAATGGAGAAATTTTGAAAATTGAAAATTTTACAGTTCGGCCAGAGTGACAATCATTAAAAAAATGTCAACTATTGCTACTAATGTCTCCTACTCCTAAAAGTTTCGTGAAAAAAAAATTGGTACAACACTCTGAAAAAAAATAAAAGCAAATATTGGTAGCGTCAAAACAAAAACGACAAGTTAAGTTTTTTACGTTGTTTAAACCGCGAATAGAAGTAGCGGTCAAGTAAAAAATATAAGAATGTTTCACTACTTACTGTAGTTGTGTAAAGCGATCTCGTTGTCAGTACCCAACACCATACAGGAACAGTGCCGGCGAGGCGCTTTAGTCGGACATTCAGTTCAAGTTCTAACATTCTTGCAGTGTTGTTAATGTTTATGTTCGACGATTAAAATACGTAGTTCTAGAAATTCGAAAATCGTACTCAGGTCCAAAAAAAGTGCCTTTGTGTAAGCCGTTTACAATCTGTACAACCAATGGCTGCATTCTTGATATTGTTGGGCCTTTTTATGGTACTCAAAATGATGCCACGATTATGAAACTCGTATTACAAGACTCCGTAGGCATAAGAACTACGTTACAACCATATGATGTGTTCATTGTTGATCGTGGTTTTCGTGATGTAATAAACTACATAACTAATGAAGACTTTACCGTATTTATGCCTGCCTGTAAAGGCAAAAAATCTCAATTAACTACGGAAAAAGCAAACATATCGCGAAAAGTAACAAAAATACGTTGTGTAGTCGAAGCTGTACATGGTGCTATAAGCCAAAAATATCGTCTCTTACATCACAACTTAGATAATAAACTGCTTCCAAAGGTACGATTGTTGTGATACGGACAAAGGTTGAGTTCAGATGGTGCATTACAAGACGAAATTATTGAATATATTAATTAATTATATAATTCGACAAATACTTTGCGGGAAGATGTTGATAATCATCATTGGAATCGTCGGAAATCGTCTTTTCAACATCTAATGGTATCTGACCTCCTAGATTTTCCACGTTTAACAGAGCAAGACTTGAAAGTTTTATTTACAGGCAGTTATCAACTTTCCCAAGCTGTGTCGTAATTATCAGAAATATTGAACAATAAGAATAATCTTCTCGTGCAATATGTCAAGCAAACACCACATATTATAAAACTGAACGTACGATCGAGACATAAAAATAGTAAAGTATATCGTATTTATATCGATTATATTCCTATTGTTGTGACTGTCCCAACGGTAATAAAACAGTTGGGTGTTGTTCACATGCAGCAACTATAATATATTATTTATCACTCGCCCGATAAATGCCGCGTAATATATGTCCAGAAGAGATATTGTCGAAAATATTTGCAACAAATTCTGTTTCTGTTGTCATTAATGAAGATAGTGATGATGATTAATAATATTGACTGTAGGTAAACATCTGTACTCACTCAGGCAACTATTTAACCAGAATTAATTAATAACAATAGAAACGTTTTCTATCGCATTCGATTATATTTATGTACATAAGACATTTGTAACTTTTCTATTAACCGAAATCCCTGTATATTAGACACTTATTTGAATTTTTTGTTTTGTTTATATTTTATATTGTCATAATTGTTGTTTTATTTTGTTATAGTTTATATTTTTGTTTATTTTGTGCGGTACATTATATAGTAGTAGTGACTATAGAGTGTACATTATTTTTTTTCAAAGTGTTGTACCAATGTTTTTTTCACGAAACTCTTAGGACTAGTAGTAGACATTAGTAGCAATATTTGACATTGTTTTGACGATTGTCACTCTGGCCGAACTGTAAAATTTTCAATTTTCAAAATTTCTCCATTAATTTTTTAATAGTTATTATTAGTCGAAACTAATAGAAAAAACATATGTTATGCTATGAAGTATTCTTTAACAATCTGTTTTTGATTTATGTTCGTAGCTATAATAGTTTCGTAGATAAACGAATTTAAAAAATAGTTCCTCCGGTACATACTTTTTTGATTTTCTCAAGGACTACCGAAGGTCAGGGAATAAAACGTGTATATATCGTTTCCTTATGACTTGCCAATGTAATAATATAGGTTGTTTCGTAGATTTCGTTGGGGGCCATTTTGCCATGCCTATCCGGCTATACCCTTTGACACTCACCAGGTCCCATGAACGGCGCGACGGCCCTCTCCAGCTCGTCCGCGTACACCTCCAGCTCGTGCGGCAACCGATCGATCAGGCAATCGCGACAGTCGGCGACGTCCTCCACGTCCAGTCGTCGGCGCGTCGTCTTCGCGACGGGCGCCAAAAAGTGCTGCACGTTCTGCGACTGCTTGATCTCCGTTTCGCCGATGGCGCACAGGCCGCACGCCCCTCCTCCTCCTCCGTCCTTGAACGACAGCCGATTGCACTTGAACTCGACCGTCCTCGGCCTCTGGGCGGCGGCGGCGACGTTCGCGTAATAGAGCTCCGGCGCGTACCTCTTCACGTCGATCGACACCAGGTCGCCGCTCCGCAGCACCTTCGACGACCCAAAGTAGTTTTTCACGAGCGCGTCGACGAGGACGTTGCCCGGGTCGTGGTAGGTGTTGATCACGGACAGGTCCAGTCCGGCCGCGAGACCGACCGATCCGGCCGCGATCGGTCTCAGTTGGATCTCGTCGACTTCGCCCAAATTGAATTTGAAATTGTCGCTGACGAGGGCGACGCCGTCGGCGACGTTCGCGCCTAGCACGCGCGCCACCCCGTGCCCGCCGACGATTCGGGCGAAGTTGCCGCGCGCAAAGCCGCACGCGTCCACGTGCGCCTCATTCAAGACGACGCAACGGTCGGCGTCGTCGTGGCCGTCGTCGTCGTCGCGGGAACGTCGGCCGCGACGCTCGAGCAACTTCTCGATCAGCGCGCGCGGCACCGGCGTCACGACAAAAGTCTTCCGCAACTTCCGCAGCCGATTGTACGCGATCAACATGTAAAACGGGAAATAGTAAGAGGGGTGGTTCGGGAAACGCAGGCGACACGCGTAGAGCAAAACTTTCAGGTCGCGCCGATCCATCGCGGGCGGGTTTTCGTTTTGGAAGCGCCGACGTGAACTGTCACACGCGTCGCCGCCGTCGTCGTCGTCGACTATTTCAATTGTAATTAACGAGGAATTAATTTGTCGCGCGTTCATCAACGTCGAACGCGACAATTTATTTGATCGAACGTTAAACTCGACGGCACTTTAAATTGAAACGCGAAAATCTAACGATTTCGCATAAAGTTTTAGGTTAACTCGTAGACGGCATGCGCGGTTTCTCGCCAGTCACTGCTGCCCATATCGAGCCGAAAGTTTCGAGCGAGGATTCCACTTGGTAACCGAGTAAATTGCCGTGTGGGGACGCGGAGGTTATCATCGGGTCCCGTTTCGTTCTATTGACGGCCCCCTAGGAGAGGACGTGTGAAAAATCCGCGGGCGACGGCGGATCATTATTTTCGTCGTCGAAACGAACGGAACGATGCGGTTTAAATTGCAGATGCAAATTGAGTTGCATAACTTAAGGGGGGGGGCCTCCGTCGCCGAAGGGGGCGGCGCGGCGCGCGCGAAAAAATCCCGCGCAACACAACTCGCGCCCATGACAAAGCGAACGGAATTTCCCGTGACGAAAAACGTCGCGGACGCTTCGCGGGGGTGGTTCGCCCGCCCCGCGCCCCACGCAAAAGCGCAAACTCGGCTCGTCTGGCGTGTTCTGAATGGAATATACACACCCTTACTTCAACCCCGTGCCAGGCACTCCCGGCATTATAAAATACGCGCGTGCATCACACGGTCTCGGCGATTTGTTTTTTTCTTTTTTGGTTAAAATTCGAAGGAGTGCCGGCCGCGAACTTTCCGCTAAAACGCAATTGCCGATCGGACGTTTCGCGCGACCTTCTCCGATCAATTTATAAATCGTCGAAGTAGTGGTGCGATCGCGTTTTGTTTTTTTTTTCCGAATCGTTGCTCGTTCGTTAATCGTAAGTATTAATTAAAAACTAAACGGGCGGCCGCGGGGGGCGCGCGCGCGAGCGACGACGACGACGACAAATCGGGGTGCATTTGTTTTTTTTTTCTTTCCAATTGTTGATAAGATGCGCGTCGTTTTTTGTCCTTTTAAGCGTAGACCGGCCGGCGCCTGTTATCTCATTCGTTTGTCTGGGGCGCCATATCGGCGCAAATAACTTCGAGGGGCGGGGGGGATGAATTATTCTCCGCAATACCCGCCGAAGAACTGCGGCACCGGAAAATTGGTATTAGATTAATTCTGTGCGAAGTTCGGGTCGGGCGCGCGAAGAAAAAAAAAAAGAAAGAAAGAAAGAAGGGAACAATCGGGTTATCTTCCGCCATCGTTAGCCAGATGTTTAACAACGAGCCACGTCGAATTCCCTTTAATGACGTGGTTATTTCGGGAGCCCCGAAACTTTCCGGCGTTGATGCTTCAGATTGATCCCCCCGCCACCTAGACCACCCCCACTCCACCCCGTCGCCGTCGCCGCCGCCAAACTTTTTTTCGACAATTTTAATCGAAATTCTTGTAAATTGGATTCGAAGTAAACGGACGTGCGGGGAGCGTTTCGGGGGCGGAGGGGCGGGTCGAAGAGCGTGAACAGGTGTTTTTCCGTTTCGTTCGTTAATTTCGAGCCGGCTGCGGGGGGATGCTGCTTCTTCGGTTCTTTCGCTTGTTACGGCCGTTCGAACTAAAAAAACTCGCGCGGTGGTCGATCAATTATTTTTCCAATTATCCCCGGCTCGTCAATTAAGCCCCCGATGAATCCGGATCGGATTATCGCGGGCCAACGAAACTCTCCCCCGACTTTTCAAAGTTGACGGTTCAAAAATGGAACGGGCCGCGCGGAAGACTTTCTTCGACTAAAAAAACAACACAAAAAACAAAAAAAAAGTAAAAGATCAAAGCGTTTCGTCTTGACATTACGTCGACGTGCCCCCGAAAAGGTCCCCCCCACGCGTTCGATCAAAACATTCGTCGGCCAAGCGTGAATGTCAACGACGGCGTGGCGATAGTGCCGTAATGTCACTTTCGGACCGCCCCCGTAATCAGTAATCAATAACGCACGGCCGGCAATTCGTGAAAGTTGAAAAGCTCGCAATTTTATCGTCCGAACTAGCGCCGTTAGGGCGCGATCGATATTAATTTGCGACCACCCCGTAGTCGTTCCGTGATTGCTTTTTAAAAAGGCCGTTTCGGCAAGCGACTTCGCGATCCTCGTTTAAACGAAAAAAACAAAAAAAACTTTCCGCTCGTAAAAAATTGAAAGCTCGATTTTATTACCCGACCGCGGCGGTCGTAAAAAGAACGATCGATCTTAATTTGCGAACACCCCGTATTCAATCGTTCGCTTCGGACGTCGATAAATTTTAATCTAAACAAGGAGAGTCCAAGGGTTGGAAAACTTGGTCACGCTTCGTAATTTATAGGGAGAATATTAAGTGTAGATGGCCGGTCATTCAATAGTTATTAACAAACAAACAAAAAAACGATTAGGCGTATTAAGTATTATTTAAACAAGCGGCCGATGACGCAGTGGGTGTATCACGTCCGCTTACCGTTCCGTAGATTCGGGTTCGAATCCCCTTTTAGGCAACTTTTTTTTTAAACGTATAAAACGTAAACTAATTTTTTTTTAAATTAATTTAAAACCCAAGTTAAAAATTATTGCGTGTTGCAAATCGCAAACGCGCTAATCTCGCTAATGTGCGGTACGTTTTGTCTTTTCGCTTGTTATCCGTTTGTCGTGGATGTTTTTGTTTTATTTAAACGCGTTGTTCGGTTTTAAATTAATAAAAAATATTAGTTTACGGTGATTTATTTAAAAAGGGGGCTCGAACCCGAATTTCTCCCCCGTACAAACTACTAACCGCTCCTTGTAAACACCTTCTAATGTCGCGCGAAGGCGAAAAAATCGACAAATCTAAGAGCACGCCGACTAAATCGAAAAACTAACGAGCGCGACAATTAATTCGTGACCACCCTATACGTTGGAAGGCGCGAAATTTCATTATAACGATTCCGAAAACAAGTCCCATCGCCAGCTCGATGTTATCTGACGATTTTTATTCGACGGTGCGACGCGTGAAAATTGCGTATACACAGCGTGTTCGGTTTATCGCTGATCAAAATTTAACCGACGACGATAAAAGATGTAAAAATCGCCTCCGCGCTCGCAAAATGTCGTCGAAAACGACGATTAATTGGCCTAAACAATGATTATTTTAATTAATTTTTCAAAAAAAAAAAAAACGGCGTTCATTTTTTATTTATGCACTCGTGTCGAACGGGAGCTTGATCAAACAACACGCATCGAACGAGCGATTGCCCCCCTCATAAAAACCGGATGGCCCTGCAGTTTCGTCGTCCAAACATCGTAAAAGAACGGCCCGAATTAATTTACGACCGCCAAACCGCCCGCGCGCGCGCTCGCGAAAATTAGCTTTCGAAAGTCGTAAAGTCGAATTAAGCGTTCCCCCACCCCCTCGCAAAAAAAAAACGAAGCGCAGCGACAGTCTAGAACGCATTTTAAGGCGGAACGTCGCATCGCATTATTACCCAAATCAATCAATCGATAAATAAATTGTCGAAAATTCTTTTACGACCCCCCCCCCGCGCATTTGTAAATTTCGTAGGGTTCGCGCTGTCGTATGTTCACGATTATTTCGCGGCAAACCCCCGTATTTAGCAATTCGCTTCTGGAAGACGCGCAGTCGACAAATCAATACATTTAGGGCAGTGTCTTTGCGACCACGCCATACACATCAATGTTTTACGTCAAACAGTGGCGTAACTGTGGCGCGTTTTTGCAACGCGATTCGAATTCGAAACGAATTTTATACGTGGTGACCGAAAAGCGGCCGCTTATTCGTTACAAAATTAATGGGGGGGGTGGGGGGCGGGAAGTGGACGTCCTAAAAAAATGGACGCAATCGGCGGGTTTCCGAAAAAAAAACAAACAATAGTTTTCTCGGTAGATTGTCGTATCCGCCCACTTCCCTTACGATATGTTAGTTCGTATGTTGGGTAGCGACATCTCGTCTGGCCAACAACCGACAATGCAGTCGGCGTTTGCATATATCGACCATCCTGTATGCTTGGTTTTCGATCGCCCTGTATTCACACGACGTTTGTCAACTTTTCAAGTTAAAGCCACGGCGCCTCAGCATTCGATTCATTATTTTCGCGCAAATTTTAATTAGCTCCGGGGCAATTTGCGCCCTTACAAGGGTTTAGAAATCCACACGGAAATTGCCCCCGGTGGCACGAACTTTCCCATTTGGCGCAAATTTGGCGTCCGGCCACGTACGCGGAACACCCGGAGCCGTGTCGCGTAAATTAAATTTGGAAACTACGCGCAGACTTTTCTTTTGATACATGAAACTGGATCGAGGTGTAACGTTTCAAAAAGTGTCATTTGAGGTCCATGGTCGCGATTGTCCTTTGTATTTTGAAAGGATCTATACGATTTGGAACGATTACACGTCTCCAGATTTTTCTCCCAATTTTTGATGGTCACCTTTGCGTTTTTTAATGGCTTGTTTTACAAGGGGGACGGGGTCGAATTATGGGACCAACTTGGATCGAACTTGGTCGGATCGAATCTTCGTCGGCCAAAAATCCTCGCAACCCGAACGGAGTAGTTAAATCTATGTCGCTTGGTATCGGTTAAAGTCACGTTGAACCATACGATTTGGAATGATTACACGTCTCCAGATTTTTCTCCCAGTTTTTGATGGTCACCTTTGCGGTTTTTTAATTGCGTGTTATACAAGGGGGACGGGGTCGAATTATGGGGCCAACTTGGATCGAACTTGGTCGGATCGGATCTTCGTCGCCCAAAAATCCTCGCAACCCGAACGGAGTAGTTAAATCTATGTCGCGTGGTATCGGTTATAGTCACGTTAAACCATACGATTTGGAATGATTACACATCTTCCCAGATTTTTCTCCCAGTTGATGGTCACCTTTGCGTTTTTTAATGGTGTTTTTACTAGGGGGACGGGGTCGAATTATGGGACCAACTTGGATCGAATTCACGTCGGCCAAAAATGCTCGGGAAAAAACTCGAACGTAGTAGTTAAATCTAAGTCGCGTGGTATCGGTTAAAGTCATGTTGAATCTATGGGAAAAAGGTTGGGTTCGTGTTCCCAGAGAACTTAATGGAAGCAATGTTGGCGGGCGAGAAAATGTTGTACAAAATAGTGGAAGGAATCGAACCGAAGGACGAATCACGCCCCGAGTGCGCAAAGAATCAGTCAGTCTTCCCGCCGATCGCGGGCATTTCGGCCATTATTACACCAAATTTAGTCTTCCGATAACGCGCACCACGCCTTAACCCAGTTGAAAGTTCAGGAAGGACGGGATCTCTTTTGCGAAGACCAACGATGGGTGTCTTAGGTCAAAGTCTTCGCCAAGAGTCTTTGGTAGATTTCCCTTTGTTCCGGCGAAGGAAAAGGTTATGGGTTTACATTAAAATGAGTTGTGCAAATGATTGTTGAATTGCCAACCGCAGTTGTTCGTCCAAAATAAATAACCTTATGGGAGGTGGCTTGGATCCTGCATCTGGCGAACGTACAGTCGCCCAAATGCTTACAACATGCAACATCCTAACCTGCAAAGTCGCATAAACGCGTCGCGTGTTAAAATCGAAGGAGCCAACTGTACTACCGTTCCAGCTGCGACGCGTCGAAGCATCGAGCGTGGGCGACTCTCGCGGGGTACGACGATCGGACGATTTTCAAAGATTTTCTCCTCCCCCTTCGTGAAAGGGTTAAGGTTAGGTTTGTTTGTTTGATTGCCGAGACCCAAACATTCCGAAGTCGAAAAAGGACTTGGTCTTCCGCTCGGTTTTCGCTTCAATGGCACTCGACGTTTCCCGTGTTGTAGACTTAAACCGGAAAAGAACTCGCGCCTCGGGAGGCATCTCCACGTCAACCGCGTTTCCTTCAGTTTACAAAAATGGCCACTTCGTTATTTTACAAGGGCCGCCCTTTGGTCGCCAGCGTCCCTACATTCGATCGTTCACAGTTGAAACGGAAATTCGAGTACGATTTTAATGGGAACGCTCCCAACTTTCGGCGTAAGCGCGGCCGATTTATTTCGACGCGACCGCCGAGCGAAAATCCTTTTGTCGGCTTTCCTTTCCGATACGTCCGAGAACGAATGACGAAAATCGTCTTATTTCATATAAATGTAAATCTCGAGGACGTCGATTTACGACGAGGGTTTTTTCTTTTCTTTCGGGGGCGGGATTCGAAAAAATTCAATTTTGCAATAAATCCACGCAAATCCGAGATCGCGTCGCGAATTGTTCCGGTTGCGCGTACGCGTCGAGGGCGGGAGGGGAGTGGGGGTGGGGGGCGCGCGTCGTGTCGCCGGGAAAAAATTCGTCGCGCCACGCAATAATAGAAATTTCTCCAAAAAAAAAGCGTTTATCGTTTTCCCGCGAAGCCAATTAACCGTATTAAGGGTAAATTATACACATAAACGCGATCTGTTCCAGTGCGACCGAAGCGATTCCGACAACCAACTTAAACGGCGGCACACGGCAAAGATCGTTGATATTCCAAACGACATCGCACATAAATATAAGGATTTTCGATGTTTGAATGGAAGTTACTATAGAGACTTCGAAAAAAGACAAAGTAATTAATTTTTGTACAAACCACAGTTCCGCGACAACGAAGGGCCGCTCGACGTTAACGCAGTCGGCTTAACAACAAATAAAAGTTACACAACAACGCCAATCACGTCATAATAATAAAAAAAAAACACGATCAAAGTGTCGTTTTGTGTACATTAACAAAAGTGTTGTGGTGATTAGTTAACGTGCTTTCCGATAATGGGGTGTAACACCAGCAAGGACACGTTACAAACGACGGAAGATGGAAAGGACAAAAACGAAAACGACCCGAGCACAAAATCGAACAAAATCGAAGAAAACAACGTGAACGAAGCCATAGGTAAGAAAAGCAATTTGTTCTACTCGACGCGAATAACAATCGAAATGTTCGGGCCCCGAACTAATAAAAAATGCACGTCCTAATGGAATTAAAAATACTTACGTGGGCGGGTTCGCGACCGTGCGCCGATAAAAAAATAACAATAAAATAATTTTGTTAACGTCATCTCCGATAAACCATTTGGAAACGATAACTCGCGCCTAGCACGACTCATCCAAATTGGCAAAACAAAACCAACTTGTTCGTTTGCAGAAAAAAAACTGCCCTTTTCTAGTGCTACGAAGTATGACGAATTAATCGTCTTTATATGGACGACGATAAAGACGTTTCCAATTGAGCCATCGCGACTTTTTTGCTGTCTCTTCGCGTGTTTCCGTTCGCGACGCCCGGCGCTCCATTTGTGCTAACAAACAATTGAAACGGGAAATGCTGTTCGACGGCGACGACCCCCCAATTTATACATCAAAGCAAGTGCGACATGTCGCGTCGGGAGGGGGCGGTCGGGAGAGAGAGAAAATCCATGACGCGTTTCCAAACGAGCTTGCACACGACACATTTAAGTTAATTAAATACGTACGACGTGCACACGCACATCTCGCATTTATTATTATCTACAATTTTCGATAACTCGTTTCGTTTTCGGGACGTTTTGTAAAGCGCGAGTCGTCTCTCGAGAGACGCGTTCGTCAAAATTAACCGTCAACCGCCTTTTGGTTGCGTCACACCACAATCGCGCCATCTATTGTTAAGATTCCAATTTATTTGTGGCACGTCGAGGAATTCGGTTTTATTTAGTCGGCGATGTGTACTTTTTAGAGGGGGGTTCGATAAGTGAGAATCAACAGATGTCGCTATTCACTTCAGGAAACGATACTAAAAAACTATTAAAGGACCACGCACACTTTATATGGAAAAATAGGAACCACTCAAATCGATTTTTTTTATATCAATCGACTCATCTTAATGTGAAGAATAATTATTATCATTGCGCCAATTTTGTTAATTTATAAATAAAGCCACAATCTTTAATTAACGCTCTTATGAGAATTTCGTGAGAGCAAAAGAGAACCTACTAAAATCAAATTTGTTTGAGTCCATAAATCAACTTTGTTATTTATTGCGGGGTACTTAACAACGACGGGTCGGTACCTACCTACTTAAACTGGCCTGAGATTTAAAACGATATCGAAATAATTCTTTAAATAGGTATTGACTTTACGCACATTAAAAATGTATACAAAACTAAGAGATTATTTGTACCTATCTATAAAAAGATAATATCGATGGCGTTTTGTCAAAAGGGCGTAGCCCACACTTTCTGTTAAAATGAATTATTGAATTAAATGAAAAGACATAATCTGTTAAAATCTGGTAACAATATTTCGATTTTTTTCACCGGAAAAATCAATTTGTATTTCCGCCAAACGTATCTTCTTATAGCTACACGACGACACAACATGTGCTCCCGGTAAAATTTACTTTTTGTTGGTTACGCCCTTCTGGAAAACCTGCGTCGATATTTATATCAGCTTGCTTTTTACAATTGCTGTTATAATACAGTTGCTGTTGCTGTTAACGATAATAATTGGAAATAGAGTCTATTATATATATATATATATATATATATATATATATATGTAAGCTTCAAGTATAGAGATAGAACTTTATAAAACATAGTCTTTATTTAAGATAAGTAAGATTGTAAAGTTAGTCAGAATTGTTATAATCAATTCTGAGTTTGTGAAATATTATTAGACTTTGTGATTGTAAGAAATCCGTTAAGCAATAGTCTATAGGTAACTCTGAAATTATTAACTCTTATTTTTAGGTAGTCAAATGTGCTTAGCTCATGTAAGGTATCTGTAATAAGTTAAAATAATTTAATAATAAATAATTCAAAAATCATTAATATTAAACAATCCTTATCGATATGCTCAAAAAGAATTTATTCTATCATAAAATTGTATATATATATATAATATAATATACATAATCAATCAATTCAAATAAAAAACAAAACTACTGATTTATTCGTAATTCAAAGTATGAAAAAATATTCTATAGAAATTGTAACTCAAATAAATTAAATAATAAAATAATACCATATAAGATGTAAAATACGTAATAATCAGCTGTTAGTATATTTCATAACCTTTATTGAAAAATGGTTCCATAAAATATTATAGGTAACTCCAAATTATTAAGTTTATTTTAGTGGGGTATTAGTGACCAGCCTCATTAGAGGTCTCTGTCAAGTAACGTTAAAATAACTCTGTAACGTAATAAATAATTCAATAAATCATTAATATTGAAAAATCGGCCTATGTATATCCGCCAAAAAAGAAATCTTTCACATAAAATTGTGGCTATTGTAACAATTACGGCCTATCCAAATCTATATGCAATTTACATAATCAAAAAAAAAACGTTACTAGATTGTTTATTTGTAATTCGGTTTAAAGTTTGGAAAGTGACATATTCTATAGATGATTTACTTACGCACATATTAGATGGTATAAAGAAAAACTACCATTTATTAGAATTGTCAAAATACGAGGTATGTACGAGGTGACAGCACTGTGTGAAACGTCATCATCTAGTAACCTTTTATTGATGACGTGGATTGCATATAGGTTTGGACGAAGTATACTTACATTTGTGTCGTTTCTTAGAAACGTATTTACCATGACACCTCCATAAATAACAAGCGACAGATTTATTAACTTCCGACATAATTTAAAGCCCAAATTTTTTCAATGAACTGTTCATTAACGGGTTTAATAATGAAGTTACAGATTTGGCGCAATGGTAATAATTATTCCTCACATTAAGACGCGTCGATTGATATAAAAAAATCGATTTGAGTGGTTCCTATTTTTCCACATAAAGTGTGCGTGGTCCTTTTATTAAAAAAATTTAATTGATAATAAACACTAATTCAATTACCTAGTTGCTCCCTATATTTTTGTCCTAAAAAAGTTAAAGGAACAGTTTTGCTAAGTCGTACACATGCTTCCGAATACTTCAAATTATAAGATATTTAGCTACTATATGACTAAAATATTATAAGGAGCAACTAGAAGAAGGTTCAGTGAATACGTATACGAAAGTGCAGGGCGTGATTGTTACTAGAGTTCGTAAACCGTTTTCCGAAAAATCGTCATTTTCAAGTATAAAGCTATCTTACAGATACCTACTTGATTTCGAAGAATTTGTCTAACAAAATTGTCCAACTATTATTGAATAGATGGTGCTGTAAAAATACTATAGTGGTATTTTTTTTATTTGCCGGCTGATTCGTGGACATTTGCCATACCTACAGTTTTATTTATTTACAAGTTTTCATTCTATAAAAGATAGAATCTCATTCAGTTTCTTTTTCGATTAATAAGCATAATTATTTTGCATTTCGACGTGTTTATGATTTCTGTGAATTACTGAGAAATGCCGAGAATGCGGCGGATGTTTCCCATAAATAAGTAGATATGTATACATACGTTATTCGCGATAGGTCCCAACACGTCATCAATAAAACCTCGTATTTTTACAGTACTAATAGATTTTAGTCTATTTTGCCATGTCATATGTGTGCAGGTAAATAATTGGTAGACATCGGAGTGCCATGTTCAAAACTTTAATCTGAATATTACAAATATACAATTTAGTAACTTTTGTGCATGGCTGCATCGATTGGAACCTATCGTGAATAACGTATAGCTACATGTATTTGAGAACGAAACTGTAACTATTTAACTTTTAATGCATTTAATGGCATGCTATAATAATTATTATTCTGAAATATATACATAAGTAATTACATATGTGCATATATCAGTAATATTGGATTTCCTATTGTTACAATTTTTATTTTGTATTAATAATGGCACTTCTCTCACATATTACACAAAAAATAAATTAAAAAAATCAATAATCATTATCATTGTGACTTTCTTGAAGAGAAATATTTTGAATTTTCCGCTCCCATAACTTGGTAACTTTTCTGGTTACAAGTTAAATAATTTTTTTAAGCTTGTTAACTTGCATTTCATTATTTTTGTGTCTCTCATCAAAATGCCCATTCTTTATATTCTGTAACTTTATATCCTAGAATAAATAATTATAAACGCTAGCAAAGTTTACAACGTAAACATAATTAAATTAGATGCCGATGCATCAATGAAAAAGCGCACTCTGGAATTAACATTTAAATAGCTGATGCCAAAATCGCGCCATCTTACGATTAAACCGTTTGATATTAATTAAAATAATTAGAATAATACTACTGTGGCGTTACTAGCGGAAACATGGTAGAAGCTGATTTTTCCAGCCACCTCTTAAGTGAATCGATTGGTCGATCGATGAACGGCGAGGCTTCCCGATCGCCCCTCGAATCGCCCGACGAGCGCTCGAATCTCTAATCCCCTCGCGATCGGTCGATTAGTCTTTTTTTCAATTTTCACTTTTATAAGCGACTTCGATAAACAATCATCGACCGAGATTGTCAACTTTTTCGAGTTGATCAACTGATCGCGCGTTGCTGCGGCGGACGGAGAAATTCAACGCGAGTCGCAATGTTTCGACGAGTTTGCGGCGACGAATAGAGACGTCAATCGGTCGCCGATCAAAATGCAAAAAGCGATTCGAGAACCGACAACTTCGAGGTCACGTTTTCCACGATCAATTCGATCGATCAATTCAACTTCGCGAATCGTCGCGTCACAACAGTTGCACAAGACGCAGCCGTTTCGATTTTTTATTAGCAAGCGATCGGTAGTTTTTTTTTTTAATTTATTTTATCGTATTGCAATCTATTTATACAACAATAAGCAAATATTAGGTTAGGAGTTATTGTGACATGAAACAATGATTTGAAGATTGAAACCCATCGGTTTACAACGCAGTAACTACTTAGTATATAAGGTTTGTGTAATAATAACTTAATTAGTCGAATCTATGAGGTAGGTCAAGAGGTGTGTATCTATGTAACCTTTGAGTGTTTGCACTATTGTCCAGTAGATTCAAAGCTAACTCATTAGAATGGTGTTCTAGATTGTTTAGGTATTTTGCACTACACTTCATTATCACATTTTTAACCGTATCGACATTTAAGTCACGTAAGATGTCTGCGTTTCGAAGAAAATATGAAGCATCACACATAGCACGTAGCACTTTGCACTGAAACCTTTCTGACATCTGTATGTTGGAGTTTGCAGCTGTACCCCACATCTGGATGCCGTATGTCCAGATGGGTTTGAAAACCGTGTTGTAGACAAGGAGCTTGTTGATTAACGATAATTTAGATTTTCTACCAAGTAGCCAATAGTGTTTACGGAATTTCAGACCAAGCTGTTTGCGCTTTGTCCAGATGTGGGACTTCCACGTTAAGCCTTTATCAAGGTGCAAACCTAGATATTTAACCTCTGTCAGTTGAGTTAGTGGAATATTGTTTACAAGGACTGCGGAAGATGCACCTTTGCGTTTTGTAAACGTTATATGAAAGGATTTTGCTTCGTTTAGTTTAGCGCGTCATTTTTTAGTCCATCGTATTACTACGTCTAGGCTTCTGTTGAAGGAGATTTACAGCGACGACCGGATCTCTATAGTTTACCATGAGTACTTTATCGTCAGGAAAAGTAGCAGTGAATGTATGAGGATTGATTGGCATGTCTGCTGTGAAAATGATGTACAAGATGGGTCCAAGTACACTGCCCTGAGGTACGCCGGATTTGACTGGATGTAACTCAGTTTGGTCTTGTCCGTACTTTACCTGAAAGTATCGTTCCTCTAGGTAAGATTTGAGGATAATGTAAAAAGAATGTGGTAAGAATGCTTTGAGTTTGTACAGGAGGCCCGTGTGCCAAACTTTGTCAAAGGCCTGACTATCATCAATGAAGGCAGCTGTACAGTATTGTCTATCCTCAAAAGCCTGATTTATCGTGTCAACAACCCTGTGCACCTGTTGAATAGCGGAATGATTAGCACGAAAGCCAAAATGGTGATCTGGGATGATATTGTGGTCTTCCAGGATCAGGGTCAGTCTTCTGGCCAATAACTTTTCCAGTAGCTTACTTAAAATTGGCCTATAGGAACCAACTTCGTTAGGAGGTTTACCGGGCTTAGGAATGATTATTACCTGCGCTACCTTCCATTGGACTGGAAAGTAACCCAGCCTCAGGACAACATTATAGAGCATGGTCAGCATCACTAAGCCCTTGCGCGGTAATTCTTTGATTAGTTTCCCTGCAATCAAATCATAGCCTGGGGCTTTCTTCGATTTTAGGTGGTGTTTAATCAGTTGTTTGACTTCATTAACTGTAAATAGTTCCATGGACAAAGCGAGTTGATATGGTATATCCAGAAAGTCCTGTATTTCTTTTTCCTCATCGACGGTTATTTGAGATGGAATAGGTTGGAAGACATTTACTAAATGTTGAGCAAACAGATCGGCCTTTTCTTGATCAGATCGCGCCCATAAACCATTAGATTTCCTTAGGGGGGGAATTGATTGATTTTGATTTTGTATTCTTTTCGTTGCCCTCCAAAGGAAATAATTGGTATCTTCTGTTGGGCTGAGGTTCGTAAGAAATTCTTGAAAGCTCTCA
Source organism: Rhagophthalmus giganteus (assembly GCA_036326145.1). NCBI lineage: Eukaryota > Metazoa > Arthropoda > Insecta > Coleoptera > Rhagophthalmidae > Rhagophthalmus > Rhagophthalmus giganteus. Next base: position 795,003 of record JARFJA010000064.1, read on the forward strand.
TTTTTATCGGCTTTTATGAGTGCTTTCAATTCTGCTGAAGCTTGATTATATTTTCGCTTATCTGATGGATACCTGGAGTGCTGCGAGATTTTTCGTAGTCTCCTTTTTTCTGCAATTTTCTTCTTGATTGCAATGGGGCAACACGCTTGTAATTGTTTGGGCGAGATTACGGGAGTAGCTTCCAGGGCTGCTTCTTGAATAGTTCTTGTGAAATTATAAACTGCAGTTTCTAGTTCTTCATCAGATTGAAGAGAAGTTTGCAATCCTAGACGGTTGTGAATAATATTTCTGTAATGGTACCGATCGGTCTGATTGTTAAATAATTTTGGTGTTCTGTCCTGTTCTAGAATTGTGGTGCTCACCGTTGCGATAATAAGGGTGTGATCTGACGATAGGTCCAAGCATGACACTATCTTAAGGTAACCTGCAGCTGTACGTTTAGTTAGAAAGAAATCTAACAAGTCTGGTAATTTATTTGGGTCTGAGGGCCAGCACGTGGGTTCATAAGTTGATAGGTGGCCTAGATTGAGTTCTTGTACCACTTGGAATAGCACTTTACCCCTGCCAGGTGGGGAAATACGGGAGCCCCATAATGTGTGCTTAGCATTGTAATCACCTCCTGCTAAGAATCGATTACTTAGGGATCTAAAGTATTGCGTGAATCCTTGTTTATTTGTAGCGTAATTTGGAGGACAGTATACGGCAGATATGACTAGTGGTCCGTGCCAATCTTCTATCTCAATACTGGTTGCCTGTAGAAAATTCTCTTGGAATGCAGGTAGGACGTGATGTTTAATGTGTTGCTTGATTAGAATGGCAGTGCCGCCCCTAGCTCTTCTATCTGCATCCGGATGGTTTGTATGGTATAACTGGTGGTTGTGAATTTTAAAGTAGGAGCTACTACAAAAGTGGGATTCAGAAACAAGCAGGATGTCTATAACATTGTGTGTGAGAAACGTTTCAACTTCATTCTTGTGGTTTGGAAGGCCGTTGGCATTCCGCTGAGCTATTTTAAGGATTGGGGCCATTTTTATTGCTTAATTCTTCTCTGAGAAGCCTGATATGGGTAGATAATTCATTAATGATCTGTTGTTGTGATCGGTAGTTTTAAGAGGCATTGCGGTGAACTCCCAAAATTTCGAAAAAAACGACCGGCCGAAATGGCCCGAATTGCGCATTAAACGAACCGTTTGGTTTGATGAGCGTTTGAATTTCTATCTTCTTGTGATCGGTTGATTGATTAATTGATCGTCGGATATTAACTCGATTTTAATTGTTTTTTTTTTCGTAAACGACGAAGTAATCAATCAACGCTTCGACAAACAATTATCAGTTGATTGGGAACAAAAATCAACTTGTCCTCGAGTTGATCAACTGATCGTGTCGTTGTGGCGGACGAAGAAATTCAACGTACGTCACATTTTGATGGGTTACGACGAACGGAGACGTCGAGATCAGAGCGAGCGCATCATCGATCGTTCAAAATACCAAAAAAAAATAATAATAATTCAAGCACCGACAATTTTTTGTTTCGGGAAGCCTTTTTTTGGGTTTTTGGATTTTCGAGATCAGTTTAAACGGCGAACAGCAAACCGTGTAAATTGACGATCGAAAAACCGGCCCCTCGAATTTTCCCGGAACGGCCCCAAGACTTTCGCGGCGCGGCTCGCCGTCCCATAAATTCATTCGTAGACAAACGACTGCCGAACGTGCGTGATTATTAGTCGCTTGATAATCGATTCCGAATTATCGGCAACTTGCATAATGTGCAACAACTCGAACATCGAAACGCGATGTGTGTTCGATTTTGTAAAAACCGCCGTCCGTTACGCGACGAATTCCTTTTTTTTTTTAAACAAACGACGCCTACTTTATTAAGATTTATTACTCCCACATTTCCCCACATTTTTCACGGATCGATGCAGATTTTCGCTCGGGTTTCGCGGAAAAGCGCGACAGATGGCGCTCGCCGTGCGATTTTCCGCGCGCGCCAACCTGTAGCTCTTCAATTGTTCGAATTATTCGAAACGAAAACGTCCATCGATTTACTTACGTCGTGCCGTTTTCTCGCATTTTTCGCGGACCGGACGTTCGCTCGGGTTTCGCGGAAAGGCGCGACAGATGGCGCGCGCCGTGCGATTTTCCGCGCCCGCCAACCTGTTAGCCTTCCGAGCGCGCGCGTGGGCGTTCCGTTTCTCGAATACTGTTCGAAACGAAAACACCAACAATTATTTACGAGAGAGCCTACTTATATTTACTGACGTCGCTGGCCGACACATTGAAAAATGATCGAAAGTTCGGCGGTGGGTCGGGGGGCGGTGGCGTTTTTCTTCTCGACACGTACACGGACGATATTTTGAGGAATCATCTCGACGGTGCAATTTAAACGGGCGGTTGTAAATTGAACGCTGGCCGAGTTTGATAAACGACTTGCTTAAGCGGCGCCATTTCGCAAGAGAGAGAGGCCGACCGGGAAAATATTGTTTCCTTTAAAAGAACGGACAGCGGCGCAAGAAGAGGAAACTTTTACGGTAAAAAACGTCGATCGTTATTTGGACACGCACCGAGACGGCAGCGGCGCGCATTGTTGGGCTTGCAGGCCGAAGACCGATTAGACGACCAAAAAAAAAAAATGCACCGCCGATTTTAAACACGCACGTGTTCGAGTTTGACCCCCGTCAATCGAGAAAACGAGATAGATTTTCGTTAACGCTCGTCAGAATCCGTGCGTTCGACGACCGACCGGTTTCGTCGAATAAACCGGCAACGCGGAAAAACCGCGACCGGTCGCGATCGCGCAAAATTTTTCGCTCGTCTCTACCGAGCCGAACGTCCGAATCGAAAGTGCCTGTCGGCAAATTTTTGACTAACGATATGCAGGTCGTTTCAATTAAAACGACTTGTTTCAACTTCCGGTGTTAATTAACGGTTTGCGATCGCTATTTTTGCAATATTTCCAAAAAGAAAACTATTAGCAAACAATACGAAGACGAATTAATGACACGATATGTTTAGTTTAGTAAACCAACGTGCGTTCGATTTCACGAAGAAAATTACGGCCCCAACGCGAAGGCGGCCGCAACGGACGGAAGCGATTAATTTCGTCGCCACCGAGACATTTACACCGACACGCTCTCGCATTAGTTAGAAAAATACACTTTACACTTAACAATACTTAATACTACTTCGGGTTAACGCCACCGTAATGGACGCAATTATCTTTCCGTTGCCCTACAAAAAAAAACAAACGGGGAGATAGCGACAACCGATTAAGACTAAGAATGCGGCTCTTCCAGAGATAAAGATGTCGCTACTACTGCTTTATATCGGGTCGCAAATTTACATTTTTATTGTCGAATCTCTTTAAGTGGCCATTTAACTTTATGATCTCAACTGTAGGTAGTCTACTCGTTCGCATTTAAAAATTTAAAGAGTCTTAAACGAGAATTACACGGCGTAGAAAATGCCGAAGAAAGGGGTCGACGAGACGTAATGAACTTTCACTTTTAACGAAGAGCGTCCCCATAGAAATTCCGCTTTAATCCTAAAAGGATTTTGTTTGTCCAGTGGATCGTCTCGAAAGGTTCGACGTTCATTAATTTTTTTTTACGATTAAACAAACTCCAAACACTTTATGTAATAATCAATCTAAACACGTCCGACAAAAATGGCACAAGTTTTAGAAGGGCGTTAGCGAAGCGTCCCTTATTTTTAAACGCCAAAGCACTTTAAGTAATACGCACGTTGTACCTTCCCGGATTATTCCGATACCGCGCGCGCCAGGTCGATTGGCTCTCGCCGTTAAAATGGCGAACGCGGGGCGCGAAACGCATGCGTTTAGAGCATTTAGCGTCGCCTGTTCGTCGAAAAAGCCGAAAAAAAAACGTATTTTCAGTTATAAATTCGAACGTCAGACGAAGAACATCAAATTGCGACAATCTACCAACAGATGGAACTGCAGCAACGCAAATGTGTCGTTGTAACGCCATCTGTCGGCAACTTTTCGTGCCAACAGGGAAACACGGGCTCCGGGAAAATTCAGATTCGAACGAAACTCGGTAGGTTTGTAGTTCCTAGAGATAAGAACGTTGCGTGTTTTCGCGTGACGGCCCGCGTTTAGGTCGCAACGCCCTTAAAACCGTCTCAATATTACAAAACTATCGAAGACACTTAAATAAAAAAGAAAGTCGAGACGCGATTTGAACTAAATTAAGATTTCTAACAGATGGCGCCAATGCGAATCGCACTTAGGACGCGCTCCAGAATTGTACAAGTAGAGGATCTACATTTTAACGAGTCCGTGCATTGAAAATTGCAGCCCACGCGTAAGCTGCAAGCTTTAAACTTTTGGAAGTTCAACAACTTAAACCGCGAACGTCAGGTGGACGTTTGTATTTTTTTAGTTTTCTTTTTTAATTCGGCCTAATCAATATTAAACGGCAATTTCGCGACGCGGCCTCGTACGCCCGCCGTGAATCGATCGCCGCGCTTAATTCGAACGTCGGACGAAGATCATCAAATTGCGACAAATTACCGACAGATGGAACTGCAGCAACGCAAATATGTCGTTGTAACGCCATCTGTCGGCAATTTTTCGAGTCAACAGGGAAACGCGGGCTCCAGGAAAATTCAGATTCGAACGAAACTCGGTAGGTTTATAGTTCCTCGAGATAAGAACGTTGCGTATTTTTTTGGCGGCCCGCGTTTAGGCCGCAGCGCCCTTAAAACCGTCTCAATAACACAAAAACTATCGAAGACACTTAAAAAAAAGGAAGTCGAGACGCGATTTGAACTAAATTAAGAGTTCTAACAGATGGCGCCAATGCGAATCGCACTTAGGACGCGCTTCAGAATTGTTCAAGTAGAGGAACTAAATTTTAACGAGTCCGTGCATTGAAAATTACAACCGACGCGTGAGCTGCAAGCTTTAAACTTTTGGAAGTTCAACAGCTTAAACCTCGAACGTCAGGTGGACGTTTGTAATTTTTTTTTAGTTCGGCCTAATCAATATTAAACGGAAATTTCGCGACGCGGCCCCGTACGCTCGCCGTAAATCGATCGCCGCGCTTAATTCGAACGTCAGACGAACAACGTCAAATTGCGACAAATTGCCGACAGATGGATCTGCAGCAACGCAAATGTGTCGTTGTAACGCCATCTGTCGGCAATTTTTCGTGCCAACAGGGAAACACAGGCTCCGGGAAAATTCAGATTCGAACGAAACTCGGTAGGTTTGTAGAGTTCCTCGAGATAAGAACGTTGCGTATTTTTTTGGCAGCCCGTATCGGCCGCGGCGCCCTTAAACCGTCTCAATATCACAAAAACTATCGAAGATCCTTAAATAAAAAAGAAAGTCGAGACGCGATTTGAACTAAATTAAGAGTTCTAATAGATGGCGCCAATGTGAAAATTTTAACTAGTCCGAGCATTTAAAATTTATAGCCCACACGTGAGCTGCAAGCTTTAAACTTTTGGAAATTCAACAGCTTAAACCGCGAACGTCAGGTGACGTTTATAATTTTTTTTAGTTCGGCCTAATAAATATTAAACGGAAGTTTCGCGACGCGCCCCCGTACGCCCGCCGTAAATCGATCGACGGGCTTAATTAATGATTTAGCCGTAAATACTGCGAGCTCTAGTAAAATATCTGTGCCGGGATTATTCGTAACGACATTATGATGGCAAAACATGCGACGAGGGCTCACAATTAAATAAACTTAAACGGCAGGCCATTATCATCCGTCGGCTTCGCGTATATTTAATATTAAGAATAATAATAAGAGGTTAGATTTGTTTTTATTACCACTGCTGCAACATAATAATAACAAAAAAAAAACACTTAAACGCTCATAAATCATGGTAGGTTTAAGATTATAAATATAATTTTAAAGGAACCGAACGGTTACGACCGACGGCGACGCACACGATAAATTAATCCATCATAATTTTGCCCCTTTGAACTGTTGAATTATTACGAAACGGCGCTAAAACAAACAACCCGAAAATCCAAACAATTCGTCCCGCACAAATTTTCCGCGACGTTCCTGTTCGATATGTTTGTTTGGCGCGCTCGACCTGGTAGTAGAGTGCTCAGCGCCCCGAAAACGCAATATCCTTCGTGGGAGTGTTTACAGATGAACCTGAAAATCGAAAGGCGTATTTTTATTTAAAAGCCAAAAGCCGTCAAAAATCGTCCAGTGCAAAGGGCGCTATCTTCACCGAAAGAGTTATTCAGCCGTACGTATACGAAGGTAAACGTGAACTTTCTTTTGCCGTAAAATTCGTAATTGGTTTGTGGAATTAATCGTTTAAAAATTTTGGAAAAACGCAAAATACACACGGGCTCTTATGGAAAAACAACTTTCGGGGCCGATATCTCGGTTCGAACAGCTAAAAGTTCACTTCGATTTCGCGTTTTTACCGTTTATACTGTCATAACTACAAAACAGTGCGACATATCGCAAATTTTATTCTTTAAAATTTGGTTCATAATTATGAAGCATCCGACATAGAAATATAATTTTCATCGTCGGATGCTACATAGGTACGAACCAAACTTTTTAAAGAATAAAATTTTTCGATATGTCGCACTGTTTTGTAGTTATGACAGTATAAACGGTAAAAAACGCGAAATCGAAGTGAACTTTTTAGCTGTTCGAACCGAGATATCGGCCCCGAAAGTTGTTTTTCTCCATAAGAGCCCGTGTGTATTTTGCGTTTTTCCAAAATTTTTTAAACGATTAATTCCACAAAACCAATTACGAATTTTACGGCAAAAGAAAGTTCACGTTTCCTTCTATACGTACGCTGAATAACTCTTTCTACGGCTGAAATAGTTCGACGCTTCTCGTATTTGCGCTGAGCACTCTACTATGGCAAACTAGCGATCGGAGGTTCGAATCCTCCCGTATCCCGCGGACGCTGGCGTGCGCGATCCCACTCGTCGATTGAATCGCGATCCAAAAAAATTTAATAACATGCAATTAAAATCGTTATTACCTATTATTAGACTTCTAAAATTTGTAAACGGACCTACACGAAAATTTATCCTCGAACAACTTCAACGTACAAACGATTAAAAATTAAATCCTAAACCAACAACGCCGACGACGTCGGATAGAGAAAAGCAAACAAAATTCCACATGAAACGTCGCAGGTACGACTCTTCCCCCGGAATAACGTAATTACCTCGGAGACGTAGAATTTACATTTTATTTGACGAAAAACAACCGGGCGCGTCTTCGGCTTTGTCATTTCTATTTCAACGAACAGAAATTACCAATCGGACACACGGGCCGAAAAGAAATTCGTGCGAAATTCGCGGCTCGTTCTCGACCAAAAAAAGAAATGTTAATTTGTTTTCGTTTGTTTTCGAATTTCGAAAATTTTTTCGATTCAAATTTCACGCGGTGCACCTTGCGGGCGACGGGGCGACGAGATAAATTTCACGACTTAAAAAGTGGTTTTACGCATCCGGAGATTGCTTTTTCCAATCGTTCGTTTAAATTACGCCCTCGCGTTGCGCACCTAAAAAAGTCGATTTTATACCGTCCAGATGGGGGCGTTTAAAAAATTATTATCGCGACAGCCCTATCGCGCCCAATAACACCGTTAGTCTCCTGCATTGTAATTTTTGTCGTCGAGGGAAAGACGTCCGACGAACGATCGGGATTTAAACGTTTTGGCGCCCAACGTGGGGCGTCGTTTTTTCTTCTTTTTTCTTTTTAAATCAAACTGACCACGTTTAATTACAAATTGAAATCGCCGGGTATGCACGTCGCCAATTTCGACGGTTTTTCCGCGACGACCTAAACGAAACCGATTAAATCCGCGTTTTGGCGGCACCGGGATTAAAGGGGCGCGCAATTAACGGTTAAAAGTCGGCGCGAAGAGAAACGCGCGTCGAGACAAAGGCCGATTGCGGGCCGTTTCGATTGGAAAAATCGAAGCGTCCCCCCCCCCCAGCCCGGCGCCCGCTTCGCAAATTCCAATCGAAATTGCTAATAATCGGCATTCGAGTCCGCATATTTCTAACGAACACCCCGACTCGAAATAACACCTTAATCAGCGCTCCTCGGGGCCGCGAGGGACACCGATACGTGTCGGGAGGCTCCGGGCTTTCGCGCTGCACGCGCCAACGTGCAACTTACGTCGGGAAAGCGCCGCGTGGATTTTCCGCAAACGTGCAACTTCGCGCTGATCGCGTACGTCCGAACTCGACGGGACGTCCCATTTACGTCCGTATATAACGTTCGCGAGAAGTAAATCTCGCCACTTCGGAAAGTAACCCGGCGCAACGTTATCGTCGTTATCGGTGCTCGAGTGAAACATTTTCAGAGAGGTAAGTCGATTTTGCCGTTTGCGAGTTTTCAAAGGGGGAGCGGTGCGCGTCCACGCATAAATTGCCGCTCGTCGCGGAAATTCCGAATCTCCAAGAACGACATCCGTGACGATTGACGCGCTCTAAAGTTCGATTTGATTTAATTTGAAACGTAAAAGTTGCATTTGTCGTGCTAATCCCCCGTCAATTATTTATGCATTAAGGGCCGTTCTATTTAAATTACGACAATCGATACCTGTAGTTTTTGATGGTGTCAATTCCTTTGTGCGTGTCTATTAATAAATTCGTTACGGGTAAAAAAGAAAATGATCGATACGTACCTAAACATAATTCAATAGGGAAAAGTTTTAATTTCTTTACGAGTTTTCGTGACTGATACAAGGTTATAAAGCAAAGAACACCTACGCGGAAGTCGCCCGAAACGATTGATTGATCGGCTCAACTTTTCCGCTCGAGTGTCGGCGAAGTTACGACGCAACGAAATTTCCAATTCCCACCCTCCCCCACCCCCCCAAAGGTCGCGTCAATTAAGTCGAACGGTCGAACTCGCGCCCGACCGGACGGGAAACCGACCAAAGATCGTCTTCCGTCGAACAAGCCGACGGTGCAATTTTTCAAGATCGCGCCCCCTTCCAAGTCGAAAACTTCCCGCGAAGTCGAGGACGCGGAATTGTTCGGGGGAGAGACGAAAAAAAACAAACGAAAAACGGCCCGACGTTGCACGTTAAAAGTAACACGCAGAGGCGCACCGAACCAACGAAAAACGTCCGGAACGAGACGAGACGAAGTTAAAACGTCTCTCCGCACGAGCGCCAATGCGGAAACAATTGACGTTCGATGCATTTGTAATCGTTTTTGTTTTCGAGTACTTCGACGTGGCACCGATCGATCGGTTGGGAATCCGGCTCGAAGAACCACGTGCGGCAACTTCTACGGTTGCATTTACAAACTAGTTCGTTTACGAGTCGTACAACGAGAAAAACCGCGCGTTTCACAATTTGGCGCCCAACGTGGTGAATTTAAGTTAGACGAATAGTCCCCGAGCGTTCCACGAACGAAACGCCAACCAACTGTTTAATAAAACAATCCATGAAAGCAACAATAACAGTGCGTTTTGTCCCGACGCCGTCCGCGCCAGTACTTCAACGCGCGATTCCTTAATCGCTTCGAAACAAACATGACGGGACATACAGTCCCGTTCGTTGTCTCGAACAAATTTACTTTTTTATAACCGGCAAGTTTCGTCGTAAAAGTGCCCCCCCCCCGCCCCACGCCGCCCCAGAAACGGACTCGATTGCTTTCTTTTCACGCCCGTAACGAGGGTCGGACCGCGGATAATCCCGTCCGCGAAACGTGTCGAATCGTCGCCGGATTTCGCGACGACAAAGGCCCCAGCAAGAAAAATTAATCTCGACGCGACGAAATGTGCTCTCGAAACGCTCTTTTCTTCCCCCCCCCCCCGAAATTCCGCGAACGATCAATTGGCGGCGGCCAGTTGTGTCCGCGTCCGATCCGCATCTCGTTACTTCAACTTGTCCCGCGGTCCGCGTCCCGTTCGCACGGAACCGGGCGTGCCGCCAATTTAATTAAACGCGATTCAGTCGACGGCCGGGCTCTCTTTCATAACCGGACGCGACAACTGTTCGCCCCGAAAACGGGACGTTCGTTCTCGCGGCCAGTTACGTTCGCGACCAAGTCTCGCGTACAGTTTGCGCGGCGAAAAGCGGTCCGCATTCGACGTTTCAAACCGGATAGGTGATTTATCGTGACGTTCGTTCAAAGGGGACAACTCGGGCCCGCACAACAATGAGCCTCCCCTCCCCCCGCCCCCTCGCTCTCACGCCGAAACCTCGAAATAAATGGAAACAAAATTTTCGAGGCCCCAACTCAAAAGAGCGCACGTGGATTATTAATGGCGTACGGGGAAAAGTGGTTCGAAGAAAAGCGCCCGCGATGATGAATGTAACCCTTTAATAATGTTCCGGTCGCGTTCAAATTAAAAACGCGGTTAGTGAATAGACAAAGGGGGCGCCGATGGTATCGCGGCAGTAATTAGAGAGCTGCTGACCGGCCTTTTATGGCGTACCGAAAAAGCAAAGTGCACGAACGTGACAAAGGATGTAGGGCATGTCCGGTGACGTCATCGGGTAGATACGTATACCCGGCGCGTCTCCTTCCTCCGTTTCCCAGTTTACGCTGGAAATGCTTTAATGCTCGCGTTCGGAATTTGTTCTCTAGGTGGGCACGTTAGGTGGTTGGCGGATTATCGATTGCGGGGGCCCGATGACGCGACGTGTGGAGTTAGAGGAAAAAAAGGAAGGGCCGAGTTAATGCCTCCTCTAACGTAGTTATTTACGGAGCTCACCGAGGGTTGCGAAACGCTATTTGGGTTTAGACAGTCGTATCTTCCGAAATACCTTTGGGAAATATTGTTTTATTAATAACGACGGCCTTGCGAATTTTGTTTCGGCGTCGGATTAATTAACAGAAAGGGTCCGTAGGAAACTGTAAGCCACCTGGAACAGCAGCTATCTTAATAGTTCCACTAGGATTCCCCCCAACCCCTACCCTCCCCCCATAGAATCCATGATTAATTGCCGTCGCGATCTTGGCGCAGGTTTTTCCCAAACTTGTTTTCTGGGTGCTAATCGCGTTCGGCACTTGTTTTCTGCCCTAGCCGTTGCATTTTCCTATTACTTTCGCAAACGGCCGCGGTTATGTTAAGAGGATAGCAGACGGATTTGCAGTGTCACTTAAAACTTGATAAATCGAAAAGATGAACTTCAACGAAACTTTTTTTTTATTATAAACGCGATTATAAAAGATTATTCTTGCTCTTACGTATATTACATTTTTATTCAAAGCGACGAACGAAAATAATAGGTTTTCCGATATTTTCTGGAAAAATAATTTCAATATTCACTTGTTCTTTTTAAAGTCGTATAGACGATAGTGTTTTTCGGGTGAGAAATAAAATCGGCACGTACACTTCAACAGTTTCGTATTTACAACGATTTTAATTAATGTTGTTAATAAAAAAATGTCGTTTTTCGGTGTTTAAATCTATTTGATGAGAGATGAACTTCTGAAGTTTTAATATAACTTTTTAGTAACTATAACACATACTTTAGAACAGCAACGGTCATCTAAAACAATTTAGCAATTAAGAAATTATCGATAAATTTCCTATTATTGTAAAAACATTGTCTTTGCGATTGTAGGCAACCAAAATTACAGCATATAAATTTTTACCTGCCAAATAATACTTTTAGTTATTTGCATAGAAACGGAAAGCAGGTGTTTCTCAGAAAATTAGCCCAACCATAAATATCGAAGGTGGCATTGTTTGGGATGTGTCAAAGAAACGAATAATAGTAAATTAAGTAGTAATTTCTGTTTTACAATTTGTTTTGTCGATAGGGACTTAGCCGATATAGGTATTTTGTATATATGTAAAAATGTTGAATACATAAAATTAATCTTTAGCGAATTTTCATAGAAAATATAACTATTGCAGCCTGTCCGATGACGGGACTCAGACGTGCCGTTTTAGATTTTCTCTGATTTTCTTGATCTCGATCCGTAGATTACGAAAATATAGTTCGTTTGTTTTGGATCGGTCATATATATATCTATATATAATCAAATCTTGTAGACACGATTCCAGTCGCAATTTTGATCGTAGGAGGCTGAAAGTTAGATAGTGTATTGTCTTGAAGAAAACAAAGAACGAGTTCGTTAATCGGCCAAATTGACCGACCTGTTTCAAAATGGTGGCTAATCAGAGATTTTAAATTGCTTGTGAGTTATCTCCGTTATTAATTATTTGATCGGCAATATGAAATATGTTTTGGGATCGGCATAAAATTCTCTGTCCATCTTATCTCTTTATAATTTTCGATAGAACGCACAGTTTTTGAGATAATTTGGAAAAAGTGATAATTTTTTTTTAATTTTAAAGTAAAGAGATTATGAAATATCGTACTAATTCACAACTGCCTTACTTATTGTGTGGTTTTTACTATTATCTGTTTTCTGGTCATCTAAAATGTATGCTTTATCGTTTTAATTTAAAAAAATCGTAAAATTTGATTTTTTTATATTCGCCTCGAGAGAAAAAAAAATAAAACTTTAATGTAAAGTATGTCGCGAGAAAATTGCGCATATGCTCTCCACTATACTCCAGAGGAACTTTCGAGGAATCCCCAAAAAATTGTTAAAAAGTTCCTCTTCGACCGTTCTCGTCGATATGAAGAGGTAAAGTTGAGAATTCGACTTCTTCATTTCTGCAAACTTTTAAAAACTAATATTTCCCACAAAAAGCTAAAGTACCTTTATTGTTTCGTGCCAAAGTAATTCATAATAATTGGTGATTAATTTTTAAATCGTATTTTATAAATTGTCTAATTTTTGTCAAATCTGGCAACGATGTTAAAAATAAATAAAACGTTACCCACTTCGCTTTTTCGTAGATAAACAAAACGGGCGTTTTGTAGGAATCTTTATTTGGAATATTACACCTAACGTGAGTTGATAATCACAAGCTATCAAAGTATGACAAATTAAAGTATTTTTAACAGTTAATCTCACAATAGTTAGGTAATGCAATCTGAACATTTTCTGTTTCACTTGATTCGTTATAAGTAGATAGAGAGAGTAGATATTGACTTATGTCAATAAATGTTATTATACTCCCTCTGTCCCGAGTTAGTTGTCACATTTGACTTTTTTTCTGCCGATTATTGGCAAATACAATTTAATCCCATAAGTAATATTCTAAAAAATTAAATACTCAAAAGAGAAGTTATATAATAGGCTGGTGTCAGATTGAGAACTAACAAAGGTTTGAAAGTGCACCCGCTGCCACTTTAATTCGGCGCGAAAAGTGTCCAAAATGGGTGATTCGTCAAGATTAATTTAAAAAAAAAGGGGGAAATGGACAACACTGCTCGAAATGCAGTTCTCTTCAGTTTTTCTATTTACCTGCTTTTGTGCGCCACAAATTTTTTTATTTGTAATTTTTTCGAAATCTGAGAACTAATTTGGGACAGAGGAGGTATTAGATTTACATGTTATTTCGTCCCACACCTAATTAGCAAATGACCCTCAAAAATATTTAAATAAATTATAAAAATTAGTTTGATTTTATTAACGTTTTAAGAGTTTCTGTTATAAAGACCTCCTACTGCCGGATAATAGATATTTGAGATGTTGCCAATTCTAACATGCAGTTTTTTGCTAATAACTTTATTAAAAGTAACAATAGATTTTTAGTTATTTTCTCCCATATCCTCTGAAAGGGTCTTCTGCGACGTACTGGAAAACTTATGCGTCATTTTGTAAACACCCTGTATAATAGTTCCGTCGTACCCATTTTCAATTTCAATTACGTATTTGACGTTTTATAACTTTATAAGAAACTGAAATGACCAGTTTATTGAAACACAACGGTTCTCAATTCGTGGGGCGCTCCCCCTAAGGGAGCGCGAAATAACAAAAGGGGAGTCGCGAATACATTTTAAAAAGACAAAGGCATAAGCAGCAAAAAAGTAGATATAGAAAAAAATATTCGGGGTCACAGTTGGGTCACAAATACTAAAAGGTCGAGAACCGTTGGGTTATAGTATCGATATCACCGTGGGCACCAATGCTCGGTAATACTTTTGTATAATACTCATAATAATACATAATCCTGTGAAATAAACATGTAAGACGCATTTTCACGGAACGTTCGGCCTGCGGCGGCGACATCAATGCGTAACGTATAAAATATTCGAACCAATCACGTTGCTTTTATAATAAATAAATTTTTTAAAAAAAATGCTAGCTTTTATTAGCGAATTTTGCAAGTTATTGAAATTCTTTACTATGTCGAAGTCGACTTTGTAAATCGACGGCAGTTGAATAATTCTACAATCTAAAAATACATTTATCTAGTCGTAAATATTTTCAGTAACAACAAGTAGGGATTACGTCGAGGACCCCTTATGATTACTTAACCGAAACGTGACCACCTGCTGTATTTAGAAAACATCCGTGTAAAAATATTAGAAATTTTGGTTGCCTATTATTACGAAGGATCGTTGCCGCAGTTGCCAAAGTTATCTACAGTTAACGCTTCAGCAATCGCGCGGGGCACGTGCGTATCCCAGAATAACTAGAACGAAAACGCGATGAACTTGAATTGAACTTATAAAGGACACGACCTTCACCTCGGAAAACCCTCGACCTCCGCCGCATTAATACAATTAATAAAATGTGAACGAGTTAAATCAACTGCCTTGCGAGAAGACGGCGCGACGTAGATTGCCTAAACATCGAGGGTCGGATGTATAAATACCCTCGGGACGCGGCCTTTCCCTACCTTGAAACTCATTAGGAAAACCGACGTTGTTCTCGAAAGAAAAACGTCAGTACCCTTTCCCTAAACCTACTAATCGCTGGCCTGTTACAGTAAAAAAAAACAACGGCATTTTACATTTTTACGCTCGAGCGGCCGTCCCTTTCCCGTTGAGCATTGATCCGTTACGACGAGCGGCTCGTGTGGGCTTCGAAAGCGACATAACTCGATAAAAAGCTGTGCACGAACAAATGCCGGAATACACGTCGAAACAAAAAAAAAATACCAACGACGACGTCGATATTTCGAATTTAACCACCGAAGGGTGTAAAAGTTGCTCGCGCGCGTCGGCCACGAACAACGGTATTTTTAGAAACGAGAGCTTAACAGTTTGTGGGGCTTCTTCGCGATTAAGTGGCTACTCGTCGTTATTAAAAAAATCCCGGCTCGCGCCGCATTCCTCGAGTATTTATTAATTGGTCCCGCCGGAGTCTCGCGGGGGCAGGGCGGGGGGGGGGGGAAACGAATAAAGACAAATAGTCGCCACCGCGCCGAAATCCCGATTTTTTTTCCAGTATTTTCGGAGATTAACGAGTACGTGGACAATCAAGTTCGACGATCAGCGATGCGGCGCAGAGATAATCGCTGTGGGGCGCCGCGTAATCGCAATTTACGACCCCCGTCCTGTTTGGCGAGCGTGCGAAACGCGGGCGGCGGGAGGGGAGTCCGAATTGCGTAAGCCAGATTTCCAACGAGTCTCCGGGTAACGGATAACGTCCATCGCGTTTACCGGTTTGTCGACAATTCGAATTTATCGACGACTAATCGAACGCCATCGTCGTTTTTTTTAATTATTGCAAATCCCAAAAATGACCCATATCGAAACGGAAAAGTTTATTCGGAAAATTCGAGCACAAAATCGAATATTCGCCAACTCCTTCGGACGCTCTTTAACCTAAAAAACAAACGCGCGGGCCACCTAAATCCACTTGATCGTGTTGCAAATACCGTCTCGGATCCAGTGCGGCCAGTTAAAATTGCAACGACGCCGACGTCCGTCGTTCGCGGCCGCCATTGTAAACGCTTGAAATTTCGCCCCCGGGGGGCCCCCACCCCCCGAACGCGCGTGCACGGGATAAATTGAATAATTCATCGTCCGTTCCCGTTGCCTTTGACGGTTCGCCGTGCATTTTGAATTAATAATTGTTTCAATTACGCGCGACGGCAGATTGGTCGTCGCATAATTTCCCGTATCGATTAATCGTTTGTTACGTGGGCAATCAACAAGTTGGACTGTCGAAGTTTTAAAAGCCTTTTCATTGCGAACGGAGCGCGCGCGCGCGCGCTTTTTTTTCTCTTCGAGTTTTTAAATGTGCCGATTGTTGCACCGCGTCCGTCCCACGTTGGGCGCCAAATTTGTGACCGTCAAGAGCGTAAATCACGTAATCGACCGAAGTCCCTTGCAGACGAATCTTGGCAAATAACAAAAATAGGCAAGTTCGAACATCTCCAAGTTGCCCGAATTCGTCTCTCGAGCTCGACAGAAGTTCATTAAAGTCAATTTCCGACGCGACGCGTTCTCCCATCGAGACGTTCTGGCAGTTACAAGATAGGATTTGAATAGGTTGTCGGCACCTAATCTAACATTAGAAGTTAATAGAACTTATCGCGGCTTCTCTCTCTCTCTCGCTCTCTCTTTCTCTTTGGTCGAAAAGTTAACTTCCGATTTACGGGAAAAATCGACCTCCTCCTCCCACCAGTTAACGTGTTTTCGTTTTTCGCGCGGGAACCGAACTTCGACCCCGTTCTCGCGCGCAAGCCGAAAAACAAAACAACACGGGGGCACGCCGACAGATAACGCGAGAGCCGCGCGCGCGTTCATTAACGGCACAATAAAATATTATCGCGCAACAAAAGACATCGTCAATTCTCCCTCCCCCCCGCCCCCAAGTCATTTAATTAGGTTCTCGGCGTCGCGTCGCGTTACCGAATAATAATAGTCCAAGAGCTGGTGAACATTTTCACATCCGAGTTTGTACCTCTTGAAATTTTGTAGGAAGATAGTTTTCTTAAGTCTGGCTAGGGAATGGACCACCATTTTAAGCAACTCCGGTCTCGAACTACCCCACAATCGTTTAAAAATGCAAAAAAAAGGGATGAAACATTGTCGTTTGTACCTCTTGAAATTTTGAAGGAAGGTAATTTTTTTAAGTCTGACTAAGGAATTGAGTCTGGCTAAGCAACCCCGGTCTTGAACTACCCCACAATCGTTTAAAATTGCAAAAAACAGGGGTGAGATATTGTCGTTTGTACCTCTTGAAATTTTGAAGGAAGCTAGTTTTTTTAAATCTGGTTAAGAAATTAACAGTCTGGCTAAGCAACCCCGGTCTCGAACTACCCCACAATCGTTTAAAATTGCAAAAAAGGAATGTGAAATTGTAAGGAGAATTGTAGTGGGATTTTTATCTCATGAAATTTTATAGAAAAGTAGTCTTTTTTTAAGTCTTCTTGAGGAATGAACCACCTGATTAGGTAAATACGTCCGCGAACTACCCCTAATCGTTTAAAATTAAAATATATTCGAAATTTTCATTTGTACCTCTTGAAATTTTGTAGGAAGGTAGCTTTTGTAAGTCTGGCTAAGGAATGCACAGTCTGGTTAAGCAACTCCGGTCGCGAACTACCCCTTAATCATTTAAAGTTGAAAAAAAAAGGTTGTGAAATTCTAATTTCTATCTCTTGAAATTTCGAAAGAAGGTAGATTTTTTTAAGTCTGGAAAAGAAATAAACCACCTGATTAGGTAACTACGCCCGCGAACTACCCCTAATCGTTTAAAATTAAAATATATTCGAAGTTTTCATTTCATTTTTGACGCTAAACCGCCAGATTTGTCTGGCTTACGACACTTTTTTCTTCTAAATATTATTAACAAGCTACTGTAAAAACGACAAAAGGCAGAATGTAATTAATGCATTATTTCAAAATGCAACTTTAACACTGTCTGTAACTAGGTTAAAACCGGGCTGGACGTTTGGCAATTATTTTTTCTACTTCAATAGGTATGAGATGATATAAATTTCAAGAAGTACGAATGAAAATTTCGAATATATTTTAATTTTAAACGATTAGGGGTAGTTCGCGGGCGTAGTTACCTAATCAGGTGGTTTATTTCTTTTCCAGACTTAAAAAAATCTACCTTCTTTCGAAATTTCAAGAGATAGAAATTAGAATTTCACAACCTTTTTTTTTCAACTTTAAACGATTAAGGGGTAGTTCGCGACCGGAGTTGCTTAACCAGACTGTGCATTCCTTAGCCAGACTTACAAAAGCTACCTTCCTACAAAATTTCAAGAGGTACAAATGAAAATTTCGAATATATTTTAATTTTAAACGATTAGGGGTAGTTCGCGGACGTATTTACCTAATCAGGTGGTTCATTCCTCAAGAAGACTTAAAAAAAGACTACTTTTCTATAAAATTTCATGAGATAAAAATCCCACTACAATTCTCCTTACAATTTCACATTCCTTTTTTGCAATTTTAAACGATTGTGGGGTAGTTCGAGACCGGGGTTGCTTAGCCAGACTGTTAATTTCTTAACCAGACTTAAAAAAATTACCTTCCTTCAAAATTTCAAGAGGTACAAACGACAGTGTTTCATCCCTTTTTTTTGCATTTTTAAACGATTGTGGGGTAGTTCGAGACCGGAGTTGCTTAAAATGGTGGTCCATTCCCTAGCTAGACTTAAAAAAACTACCTTCCTACAAAATTTCAAGAGATACAAACTCGGATGTGAAAATGTTCACCAGCTGTCGGACTATAAACGTCCGGGCGTTTTTGTTGTCGAAACGGCGCGGCGGGGACCGCGCAATTTTTGTCGCGCGAATTTCCCCGCGAGAAATTTTACGACGGCGTCAAAATTTAAAACGGATCGCATCGCGACCGTGCAGTTGTCGGCGCGACGCGCAGTGGGGCGGGATACCGTAAAACGTGGCAGAAAGTCAAAAATTGAAATATCACATTTACTGGCTTAAACTCATATTTTATAATAGCTTAATCATCTATGGACTTTATAGTTATACTACTTCCGTGTAGTACGATTTTGTTTATTACACGTAAAAATAACTGCTCCGTTCAGTTTTATATAGTTAATTAATACAAAAGTTAGTCGAAATCGAGATGGATGCAAAGTCTAGAGGTACATAAAATTATTTAATAAGTTATTGTCCATTAACGAGCCTAATTTTGTTTATTATAATTAATCTATTTTTGAAACTAAATTTCATTTCCTTCATGTCAACAAATGAAGGTCCATTTCCCCTGGAGTGCCACTTTTGCAAAACAAAACAAAAATTATGCCATCATTTTGTACAGTTTTGTACAACCTTTAGTTTTTTTTGTACCCTTCCAAATAGTCAGCTATCGCAGATTGAAATTTCGCACTCCAGGGAAATGCTGGAGTGCATCGATTTTTTTTCTTGTAATAATAAGAACTTATTTTGTACAGTTTTGTACAACCTTTAAAAAATTTTGTACCCCCCCGGAAATGCGTGAAAATGACCGCCAAAGCTCGCACTCTCGATGTATTTTAGAACGCTCAAAATGTATAGTCTTAAAAAACATTTTAAGAAGATAAATGTCCTTGTTTTTATATAAAAAATGACTTATATTTTGTATTTGTTTAAATAATGTTAAACAAATATTATTCCTTCCAGATTTGTGGTTTCTTGAATTGTTGATAAAATTAACAGATGAAATTTATATGTAATAAATAAATTGAAATTCAAATAACATATATTTATTAGAATTTCAAAAAAAAACAGGTATAAAAATACATTTTTTAAATATGATATATAAAAATATTGCGTAATGTACTAAATTCACAATTTTATAACAGCACTTAACCAAAAAAGTACGTAAATACAATAAAAAATCATTATATTAAGAACTGGCGTTGATTAATGTTCGTCCGAAGTACGATTTCATCATTACAACGTACGTTCATAGATTACTTGATGTTCGAAATCATTACCCAATCAACGTTTATTAGTATAATGACCTTATACAGTGGTACCTCGATATACGAGTGCCCTAATATACGAGTGTTTTGAGATACGAGCCGCCGAGCGAGCGATATTTTGCTTTGAGATGAGAGCAAGATTAGAGATACGAGGAATCGCACACTACACCGCTGCACACGACCCCAACATGCGGGGCGCATGTTGGTGTCGTGTGCAGCGTCTAGCAGTTTCTCCCACCTCAGACTAGACCTCAGTCTGTGTGCTTGCTTCCCTCGTTTTCGAAGCATTTTTGATAAGTTGGGTTCGCGTTTTTTGCTTTTTGTACATTTACATTATCACATTTATTTTTATAACCATGGGTCCGAAGAAGAAGACGATGTCTGTTGAATTAAAGCGTGAAATCATAGAAAAACATGAGCAAGGTGTGCGAGTAATTGACTTGGCGAGGATGTACGGGCGTAGCCGGACCTCTCTCCAAGAAAAGATGGAGAAACTACTGATGGTGTGGGTGACAGAGAAGCAGCTTCAAGGAGGAACCTTAACACAAAGCATCATATGTGAGAAGGCACGAGCGATTTACGGTGATTTGCTGAAGCAGATCCCACACACTTCCACAAACGAGGAATCGGAAGACTCGTTTAAAGCCAGTCGGGGCTGGTTTGACAACTTTAGGAAAAGGACCGGCATTCACTCCGTCATCAGGCATGGTGAGGCAGTAAGTTCGGATGTGAAGGCAGCCGAGGTTTACATCAAAACGTTTTCCGAACTGATAGAAGCCAAAGGATACATCCCCCAGCAAGTCTTCAACTGTGACGAGACAGGGCTTTTCTGGAAAAGGATGCCGAATAGGACTTACATAACGGCAGAGGAGAAGACGATGCCAGATCAAAAACCCATGAAGAATAGATTAACTCTAGCACTTTGCGCCAATGCGAGTGGCGACTGCAAAATCAAGCCTCTGCTAGTATACCATTCGGAAAATCCCAGAGCCTTTAAGTCACATAAGATTTTAAAAGAAAAACTGCAAGTTATGTGGAGGGCAAATCCGAAGGAAATCCTTTGTGGAGTGGATAAACCTGGTGTTTGGTCCTTCTGTTAAAAAATATCTACAGGAAAACAACCTACCCGTGCAAGCCCTTCTCGTCCTCGACAATGCCCCTGCTCACCCACCAAATCTCGAAGATGATTTACTCGAAGAGTTCAAGTTTATAAAGGTTCTCTACCTACCCACCCAACACCACTCCTATCCTGCGGCCCATGGATCAGCAGGTGATTTCTAATTTTAAGAAGTTGTACACCAAGCACATTTTTCGGCGCTGCTTTGAGGTGACGGAGAACACAAACCTTACCCTTCGAGAGTTCTGGAAGGACCACTTTAACATCGTGATATGCCTAAGAATTATTGATCAGGCCTGGCTGGGTGTTACGACGAGGACCTTAACCTCTGCATGGAAGAAGCTGTGGCCTGAGGCTGTAGCTGAAAGGGCCTTCGAAGGATTGAAATCCGAAGTGTCAATGGTAGAGGAGATTGTTTCTCTGGGAAAATCCATGGGTGTGGAGGTGTACGAGAGAGATGCGAACGAACTCGTCGAGGAACAGTCTCAGGAGCTGACAACCGAGGAGTTACACGATCTACATTCGCAGCAGCATACGGTGGTTCAACGAAAAATTAGTTTTGAAGAGGAGCCAGAGATGGAGGAGGTTATCTCTACAAGAGATATAAAGGAGATCTTGGGAATGTGGGAGAAAGTTGTAGTGTTCGTGGATAAAAATCACCCCGAAAAAGTTGCAACTGGTCGTGCATCGGAGTTGTTCAACGAAACTTGCTAACTCATTTTCGCAATATCCTGAAAGGGAGGAAGAAACAAACCTCCTTGGACAGTTTTTAAACGATCTGCAGGTGAAAATGAGCAAAGCGTGACGAAAATTAAGCGCTTCCGTAAGCACTTCACTTTTTCTTTTATTATGTTTTTATAGAATATGTATTTGTTATTTATAAATAAATGTTTCTTCTTGTAAATACATTTTTCTTATTCAAAAACACTTAACAAAAACAACTGATTGTGAGGTGGTGTTTTGGGAGCTGGAACGGATTAATGGCATTTCAATTAATTTCAATGGGGAAAATTGCTTTGAGATACGAGCAATTTGACATACGAGCAAGGTTACGGAACGAATTAAACTCGTATGTCGAGGTACCACTGTAGTTACAATTACAATAGAAAAAAGATGTAGTTTAGTTTATCTGATGATGAAGAAGAAACATTCTCCGTTTCCTTCTGTTAGACCATTCTTTTATCAATTATTAATTTATTTTTAAAATTATTTGCGAAGATTTTGTTAAGAGTTTGTTTTGTGAAAGTTTTTAAATAGTTTAATAGGAGTAATATTTTTAATTTTTTTAGTAAGATAGTTTTTTGAATACTTGCGTTATATAATAAATGTAATTTGTCGCTTGATAAACTTTGTTTTCAAAATAAACCGAACATTCTACAAGCAATACATTTATTCATACTACTTTTAAATATTTTTATCCGCATTTATTTTTAAAACAAAACTTGTAAATTATTATAAATGATAGATATTTATTCAATTTAAATGACATACCAAATAGTTAAAGCAGTTACGCGAATCAAAATAGTTTCTGCCACGTTTTACGGTGTTCCGGCCCCGCTGCGCGACGTTAAGAATAACGTCGAAAATCCGACCCTAAAAGTGTCGAGAGGAAAAAAAAAGAGCGCTGCGAAATAAAACACGTGCAAACCTCTTTAAATTATGTATCGAATCGAAGTGGCGGCACGTCGAGTGACGAGCACGATTCGATTATTCGACGCGAGAATCGAAATTTTCGCGAATTTTCGTTTCGACCTTCTGTTAAAATTAAAAAAAAAAAGAGGAAAAAAAAAGCGCTCTCCGACGATCTAAACGGGGCGCGAAAAAAAATGCACGCGTCGCGTGTATTAATTCCGTTTTTCTCGACGCGAAAACGGGAACGAACTAACGTCTAATTCTCGAAGCAGGTCGAAAGGTCGCACGCATCCCGAGGGATCGGCTGCTCCTGCCGTTTGTGGCCTTTTAAGCCCCGTAAGCCGTACAACGTACCAAGCTTTGAAGCTTCGCTCTGCAAATTTCGAAATGCAACCGTACAAGTGTACACTCTTCCGCCGCACCCCCCTCCCGCTCCGTCGCGCCCCGTTTTAAATATACATAGACAGATACGCCGCGCCGCCCTTCGGGAACGCCGACGATAGAGCTTCCGCCAACGATTTTTCAACCCCCCCGAAAGCGGTTCGCGTTTTAATAAATAAACGGGAGACCTAAAGAATAATAATTATTACGACTCTGGTCCTTCGGAAAAGCTCGATGCGAGTCGAGACGGCTCGAAAGAAAATCCACCGACGCCGTTAATGCTCAAGACGCGAATGCGGAGAAGAGACGGAAATTTAATTTCGGGATGATGTTTCCCCCCCCCCCCCGTTTAATTGAACCTGTTATGTATACGAGGAGCCCAGATATGCTCGATTACATTTTTTTTTTACAAGAAATTGTCGCGACCCGGTAAAATACGAACAGATCCCGGCTAAAAGGCAGCTAAGCGTGTTCGGGGCAAGTTTTTAAATGATTAAATTGAAAACTTCGTTATCCGACGACATAATAAAAATGTGGAAAACGTGCGATCGTACATTCGTATACGGACGGTTTTCGGTGGATAGTTTAAGTTTAATTTTTTTCGGCGCGCGTGCCGAACCTGTTCGCAAGCGAACCCCCGACATTCACGTCTATTATTCATTCGAGAATAAGTTAAAAGGCGAAATGGTTTAATTTACAATGGTCTGGGAGGGGCCGCGTGGCCAGGCGAAACGACCTCTCGATTGAGCTTCTGGCGCGCTCGCGGCCGCGGGTTCGAATCCCGCTGCGCGACTATCGTTGTTTGCGAGGAGTACTTCGAAACTCTGAGAAGTGCGACTTTCGCGGGGTTGTCGGGGTAACAAGATGAAACCTCGACAGATCGAAAGAGCGCGTTTTTTTATTTAAAAAGGCCAAAAGCCGTCAAAGATCGTCCGGTGCAAAAGGGCACTACCCTCACCGAAAGAGTTGGCCGCAATTAATTGTAATTCATTACAATTGCAACCAGCGATAACCGATTTTTACCGATAGGGTTCGATTTTTGTAAATGGCCGTTCAAGACCTGCGTTATGAAACAAAAATTAGGGGTGAACGTTTTAAGGGATGGTACACTATGCGTCCGATGCGGACTAGTGGACGCTTAGCTTAGCAATGCCGCCGATGCGACTGCAACTTGTCTCTGACAGACTATAAAAAAAATTAGAAACTTCCAAATTTTTCTTTGCATTTCCTACCGTTTTCCCTCTATCGTCAATTTCCAGCGTAGATTCTTCTGTTGACTGCGAACTTGTATTATTACCTACCTTATTATTACCTTTTACGTGAGGTAAAGTTTCGTTCGCGAAAGTGGACCGTCGAATGTTCGAGGAGAGCCCTTACCGAGACCTAATCCGAGCACGATTTTCAGAGAATTTGTGTTAGAGCTTAGAGGTCCGAGTAAGGAGAGTTAGTCGACAAAGAAAGATCCTGCCTTTCCCCGTCGCATTAATCCTTTTTGTTCGTAATCCTTTTATGAGAACACAACACAACACGCAACACTCGCGCATTTACACGCAAAAAGGATTAACCTTATTAACCGAACGAACGCTCCTCGCACACGCGTAATACGACGCCGCAATTTAAATTTTAAATTAAAGTTTTTAAATTAAAAATAGAGTAAATTTGTAATCCTGCGGTATAAAGGCAGGTAAATAGTGATTATTTAAATAATTTTACTGCATAAAAAATACATAATCTTAGAATAAGGGCCGATCTTTTCATCTTCCATTTAATTTAACTGACACGTATTTACTATAGAAACGTTTGTTTAAACAATTGTTTCTATGGTAAAATTTGTCAAGTAAATTTATTGATCGGCCCTAAATTTCGTAAAAAGCGCATATTTTAAAAATTTTCGGTCATCGGCAATTTTTTTTTTATCAAACTCCACCACGACCCCCGTAATAGCCCAAGCTCCCGTCGCACAAAAACCTACCTCACGACACTACTAAAATTTTCTTAATGCGTTTAAGAGTTAATATGGTGGGAAATATCCCAAGCGGTGGCAGACAATTGAATTTTGTTTTAATCACTTTTGATAAACTCGACACTCGATCGAATTTATTATCGACTTTAGAGAAATATCAATTATTTAGAATTATTGTGGTCTGACCCGCAAACCTGGCGGTCCTCTCTCCAAATTAAACAAATTTTCAATATGTCACCTACTGTATAAAACTGCATTGGTGTTTTGCATCGCGTTGGTGTTTTTTTCAAATCACAATTTTAACTGTCCTTTACGTGAATATATATGTCTGCCGATGTGAAGGGACGACACCCCTTAGGATTTTCATCCCTAATTTTTGTATCGTAATGTAGGTCTTGAACGATCATTTACAAAAATATACAGTTTGTTTCGCAGATAATAAGCAAAATCGAAAAAAGTTCCAATTTTCAAGGGTTGAACGAAATACGGCTTTGGATTAGGGTTGATTGCAAAGTTTCAAATTTTTCCGAGATTTCCATCTGCCCTAACCTTCCTTGTAAGTACTCCTCCTTCCTTCCCAAATAACCTAAGATTGTTAGCATCGCGTGGTTGCGTTACAACATGCATTATTTGCTAATTCATCAATTTCGTTTCATCATGCTTTTTTAGACTGCAGTAGCAAAGTGTGCACATGCAGGAAAAATCGAATGGGTTAATAGATCATGGGTTGATGGTAGGGTTCTGTAGATTTATGGGACAAAAATGCAGTGACAATTCGAAATGCGTCAATTGCGTCAATGATGAATAAAGTGAATGTTAAATTATTAAGGGTGTGTAATATTAAGGCTGTTAATTTAAACTGCGAAAAGTACAATTTTTAACGTAGGCAATACCGAGTTTGTTAACGAACTTAATTTGTAAGGCACTTTTAACGTACTGTAATAGAAAAATGGTGATCGACTTGTAGTTATTTAATACAATTAGGACCAACAGCCCTAATAAATGGCCATAATAATAACAGACATTAAATTTTAAAGTCGCCGTAGTTTTATTATGAAATAGGAGCTTCTCGCGAATTAATTTAATACAAAACGCTTCTTATATTATGTACTTAATTATTAAGTACC
The DNA here is from genome assembly GCA_036326145.1 of Rhagophthalmus giganteus. NCBI lineage: Eukaryota > Metazoa > Arthropoda > Insecta > Coleoptera > Rhagophthalmidae > Rhagophthalmus > Rhagophthalmus giganteus. The sequence continues at coordinate 820,925 of JARFJA010000064.1, forward strand.
CCCAGTCGAGAGCGCGACTTCGCATGTTTTCGCTTTTAATTATCCACCTTAATTGTAAAGCCCTGCAAAAATATAATTCTTGTACCATCGGATGTCGCACGGACGAACCAAACGTTTTTAAAGAATAAAACTTTTCAATATCTCGTACTGTTTTGTAGTTATAAACGCGAAATTGAAGCGATCTTTTTACCAGTTTACGAAATTTATTTTTCTCCAGAAGAGCCCGCGTTTTTTCAAAAATTTTTTTAAACGATTAATTCCACAAAATCAATTACGAATTCTACGGCAAAAGAAAGTTCACGTTTCCTTTAGGCGAAGATAGTGCCCTTTTGCACTGGACGATTTTTGACGGCTTTTGGCTTTTTAAATAAAATCATACGCTCTTTCGATCTGTCGAGATTTCATCTTGTTACCCCGGACAGTCCCACGAAAGTGATTTTTAAGCGTTTTTCGGGGCGCCGAACATTCCACTATAACACCCCGATTAACGCTAATCAAAAAAACAAATATCGACAAAAATTCGACTCGCTAATTTAACCAATTTTGAACTAACGACCAAAGCCATTAATTAAAAAAAAAAACAACAACAAAGGTCCGGGCGCACAGACCGCCATCTGCGTGACGTGTGGATGACGCAATATGACGCGTACTGCAACTTTGACTGCGGTCTGTATGCCCAGGCCTTAATTTGTATAAAAAAATGCAACAAAACAAGCACTTTCGTACATTTTTAGAACATTTTATTCGCGCTCCGGGAGCGTAAATTGCGCTCTATTCGGGGCGGGGGGGGGGCGTGTCCCGTAAATCCATCGTTCCCCACTAAATAAGGTTAAACGATTAAACATTAATGCCAAATAATCGAAATAGGCCACGATTAATTGGATAAACAATATAGCAAGCCGGTCTCCGTGCGTGCGAGCGCAAAAATTGCCCACGGAAAAAAATCCAAAATTTCACGTAGATGACGCTCCGAAATGCGGCCAATATCCAATAATCAAGGCGCGGCCCATTCCCGAAGAGCGAGTCGTCCTATTGATGACTCATAGTGTGTAATTCTCGAGTATTCTATCGCATCGAACACTCTAGAATTATTAGAGATGAGTCACTCGCTCAAGTCTTGTAATATAAACGTGTAAAATAAATATTGCTGTATAACAATTTTAAATTGACGCATCTGACGTATTAAACGAACCTGACTACCAAACTTGGGACTGACATTTTTGGTTAAAAAAAAAATAACTACGCCCTCATCTCTACTTTAGATTTACGGTTAATTTAGGGCTGTAAACTAATATGACACAAAGTATATTTTACATTAGAAATTATATTCTGTATTTCTTTTGCTAACAGTGCCGTGCCTGTACTTGAAACGAAAAAAAATTAATGTGGTAGATAAATGTTCACCTTGAAAGTACCTACAATTAAATCTTTTAAATTTCCTGAACTTTTTTCTTAGGCCCATATTTCTCCACGTGATGTATCTTGCGTCTAACGCTAAGACTTTCATCGAATAATAACTAGTGTGGGCCTGGAGACAGCCAACAAATTAGGGCGAAACAACGGTCCGATTAAAAACCCGGTAAAACTTCCCTCGCAATTTTTTATTTATTTCAAAACTTTGAAATAGGCTCAATTGCCAGGTTTAATTAAGTTAGTGTGGATTAGGCGAGTTTAGACTAGTGTAGATGAAATAAGCCAAAAAAAAATGTTCGGTTATTAGCTTAACATGGGAAATTGTCTTAAAAAAAACGATTTATCACTCAAATGGGGCGTAATTTACGTTCCCCGAAGTGCGAATAAAACGTTCACTACTATATTATCTAGTTGATTCGAGAAATTCTCCAAAATTTGGGCTATTGAGGGCCATTTTTAAAAAAAAAAACGCTCCCCAATTGTATTCAAGCAGCAATTTTCATAGAACCAGAAATCTCTACCGATTGTCTGTTTCACAGATTGTAGAACCAACGTCTTTTCATCGTTCCTAGTCGTCGGTAAGCTCGAAAACAAAGGAAACTCGCGGAAAAACGGTCGTGGTTGCTTTACGTGGACTGTTTTATCGCGTTAATTCGATGGAAGCGAGCTCTTGTGTCGCACGTACGTCGGCGATCGTATCGCACAAAATCAACGTTACTATCGTTTAAAACGATCGACCTTCGAAAATGCAAACATTTCAAAAACAAAAACAAAAAAAAACGAAAGCCACGAATACTTTAAACTCTCGATTGGGCAATAAACGGATGTTCCGTCAAAAATTCGCCAAGGGCGGCGCGTCCACGTCCGCAACGCGAACTTGAGGTTTTCAAAAATTCCCAATATCTTCAAGAAAGAAAAAAAAGAAAAAATACTTGACCTCCGAGCCGTGTTTGTATTTTTCCGCATTAAAATGCTTACATCATTTTCTTTGTGTGTTATAACACACCACCTCGTAAATTAAACGCTATCTGGATCGTAAAATTTAAAATTATAACCATCGGCACGCCATGGTGCACTTAAGATCGCCACTTAATTGCGTATAATTAAGAAACGTATCGTTGCGACGACAATTCCTCCCCTCGCCCCTCCACCTCCCTTCCCCACCGCCAAAGTTCCACCTAAAGTCTAAATGCAAATATTTACACGTCGTTAATTTCGCAGAACAAAACGAGGAGAAGCCGCCCTCGGCCAAAACCATAACTATCAAGTCGGCCGCGAACAGCAAACCAAATTCGGCGACGCCCGCAGGGACCGACGAGCAAATAGCCACAGAAGCGACCGAAGAAGACAGCGCCGCAGACGACGGCGACCTCGAGCAGGCCGCTACAAAGATACAGGCGGCGTTCAGGGGACACCAAACAAGAAGGACAATGAAACACGAAGACAAATCTGCGAAGCCAAAGAGTGCCCAACAACAACAGCAGCAGCAGCAGCAACACGAGCAAGAGCAGTTCGAAAACGAGTTCAGTTCCGGCGACGTTGGTGAGTTACCTACGTTAGGATAGGGATAGAATTGCCTTCCAACCACCATGTCATCTAAATCCCAATCGCAGGGCTTCCAGCGACACACCCCATTAAAAAAGTAAATAAAGTAAATATTTCTCATACTTAAAGTAAATAAAATAAAATAATAGCCAAAAAAAAGTAAATAAAAGTAAATCACTGGAAGCACTGAATATACCAAACAAAGAAATGACAAACTACATGTTTTTAAATCAATTTAAAATTTTTGCGAAATCTCGAAAAAATCCCTTAGTATCTTATCATTCAGGTTTTTTTTGGCGAAATTTTTATCAGAACATTTTGCAACGCAACGTTCAGAACAAGTCCGGAACGACTAATAAAAACTCGCTTTTCTAATATAACAAAGCGAGAAATGACAACTACGGGCGTTTACATAGATTATAATTTTTGCACAATCTCCATAAAATGCCACTACCTGATACGCATAAAACAGGTCCGGAATTACTTGAAAAGCAGTTTTTTCTAGAATAACAAACTAATAAGTGACGAACAAAACGCGTTTCCGTCGATTAAATTTTTTTGCGAAATCTCGAAAACATCCCTTAGATTTTTATTTCGTTTAGACGTTTTTTTTGGCAAAATATTGACTCGAACGTTTAGAGATAGAACGTTCAGAACAAGTCCGGAACGACTAAAACAACTCGCTTTACTAGTATAACAAAGCGAGAAATGACAACTGCGGGCGTTTAAATAGATTATAATTTTTGCATAATCTCGATAAAATGACACTACCCGATACGCATAGAACAGGTCCGGAATTACTTAAAAAGCAGTTTTTTCTAGAATAACAAACTAATAAATGACGAACAAAACGCGTTTCCGTCGATTAAAATTTTTTGCGAAATCTCGCAAACATCCCTTAGATTTTTTTTCGTTTAGACGTTTTTTTTTGGCAAAATATTGACTCGAACGTTTAGAGATGGAACGTTAAGAACAAGTCCGGAACGACTAAAACAACTCGCTTTTCTAGTATAACAAAGGGAGAAATGACAACTGCGGGCGTTTAAATAGATTATAATTTTTGCATAATCTCGATAAAATGACACTACCTGATACGCATAGAACAAGTCCGGAATTTCTTGAAAAGCAGTTTTTTCTAGAATAACAAACCAATAAATGACGAACAAAGCGCGTTTCCGTCGATTAAAATTTTTTGCGAAATCTCGAAAACATCCCTTAGATTTTTTTTTCGTTTAGACGTTTTTTTTTGGCAAAATATTGACTCGAACGTTTAAAGATAGAACGTTAAGAACAAGTCCGTAACGACTAAAACAACTCGCTTTTCTAGTATAACAAAGGGAGAAATGACAATTGCGGGCGTTTAAATAGATTATAATTTTTGCATAATCTCGATAAAATGACACTACCTGATACGCATAAAACAAATCCGGAATTACTTGGAAAATAGTTTTTCAAATAAAACAAAGAAATGACAAACTACACGTTTTTATAATTTAATATATAAAATACTAAGTGACCATAACAAGATACAACAGCGTGTCCGCGTTCGCGTATCACTAATAAATCAAACACCCATTACAACTTCACCAGGAACCAAATCATCGAGGAAAGAACCTCCTGTACACAGTCTACTCTTTTCTCAGATTCGTGAATGAATAAAAAAAAAGTAAATAAAGAGAATAAAAGTAAATCACTGATAGCACTGCAATCGATTCACAGGGTGTCCAGCAAATAAGTGAATCGTATTTGAGGCGCCAGAAGCGCCCGCGACGCGCGTCCCAGAGCTCGTTTGTTTGTTTTTTTCGCTTTTCTCGAAAGAAATGCGTCCTTTTAAAAATCACATTCGCCGAAGAAACGTTCTCGAGCGAGCATTTTTATGAGTTTCAAAAAAAATGCATATCTAGTTTTTCCCGATTATCTCGAAAACGGCGCGTTCTATCGAAAATTACAAAGAGACATGATCGGTAGGGAATTTTGTGCGTATTCGAAAACATATCTCGCATTACCGATCCGACAATAATTAATGACGGAGATGGCTCCGTGTAAAAATTTTTAATCGGCCGCCATTTTGAAACGCGCCCTAAATACGATTCGCATTTGTGAATAGGCGACCCGGCGCAACGGTCCATTCGTTATCTGTAACGTCAAAGGAATTTCCGCGGCACGCCGACAAGCGTTTAATATCGCCGCGAAAAGTCTAAAGTTGATGGGGGTTCAAAAAGGACTATGTATATATATATATATATATATATATATATATGTGTGTGTGTGTGTGTGTGTGTGTGTGTGTGTGTGTGTGTGTGTGTGTGTGTGTGTGTGTGTGTGTGTGTGTTGTGTGTGTGTGTGTGTGTGTGTGTATAATTTAATTTCGTCCGCCTCAAAGTGTGCTTTGTAATAAGAGATTAAAGTTATAAGTCGCGATAAAGACGAACTCGTTCGCGTTTGTTATCACTTCGTGCGCGGGAAACTTTATGGTCTGAACTTACGTCGTTTACCGATAACGGTCCGCCCAGACGAGACATTGCGGGCGCAAAACAGATAAAAAGATTAAAATGCCGTTTCTGTCGGACGATCAGTCTCCGCACCGTTTTTCTGTATTATGAAAAACCACCAACAACATTAAAGGGGGTCCCTTCGTAAATTATGTGCGGCAATCAATTTCGCGTGCGAGCGTGTATATATACATTCTAAATTGTATATGAAGGGGGGGAGGGGGGAGGTGATTTGTCATAACCTTTATCGTGCTATCGAGCGGCGAATTCTCTTCGCCGTGCCACACTCCCGGCTTACTCGATCTAATTTCGACCGAGAAGTCGGCCGAACAATTCAAAACAAAAGTTAAATTCGTTAACCGCGACCACATCCCACCCCCCCGCACCCCACCCAGATATAAATTTATCGAGTATAATAGAATCAAGCCGAATTAAAAAAAAAAATACGCGCGCAGCGCCGCGGGCGCCTTTGTGTTCGGAAACTGCGTTGTAATAATTAGATTGTTGTCACAGAGCGACCTGCGGGGCAATTTTTACGGCGCAGCGAACGTAATGAGGTTATTTTAACCGAAAACGAGTCGCGGTTAATTCACCGAACTATTATTTACGATTTATATTAAAGCACCGATTCGTATCGATGAACAGCGGTTTTTTCCAATTTCCGACGTAATTATTATTTCGAGATCGTCTTTTTTGGGGTTGACGAATCATCGGTTAGGCAGCCCAACGGGCGTCGCCGTTAAAAACTATGCATATTCGCGCGCGAACTATTCGCACGTCCCTCGTAGATTTAATTAGTTAAGCCGAGTTCTTCCGACAATTTCTCGCACGCGAGAACCGTTTAACTTATCGGTATTAACAAATGACCCAATTTGTTGCCGGTATCGATCAGTTTCGCCGAGTTGATTGTAAAGCTTTACTAAGGCGCAGTTTCCAATTATTGCTAAATCGACTATCTATTTCTAGTTTTAACTTGATTAATGTTTCATATCGGCCGGGTTACGTGATTGTTCCGCGTAACGCAATTTCTGTTTTAATAGGGAGAGGCAATTTCTGAATTCACGAAGTCCCGAATTGTAAATTAATCGACTTTAGACGCTTTCACGATCGACGTTCCAAATTGTCACTACAATCGGCCGTAACGTGAACGCCCGAAAATTGCACAATTTATCGATCATTTCGCGTGCGTTTTCGCGAGCTTCGACAGACGTTCTGAAGTGTTACAAAGCGGAGTCGCAAGTTGCAGGGGGAGGGGGGGTGCGAAAGCGCCACGTCGCCTTGCTTTGGAAAAACTGTTCGTTTTCGAAAATTGAAACACACGGGGTGATTTATTTGCCGGACGAAGTGGTTGTTAGCTAAAACGTTTTAAAAATGTCACCACGCTAAATTATTGACGTTATCGAAACCGCAAATAACGTAAACGTTATTGAACAAACACAATGGCTCGACAAACTTAAGATACCGTTGTCCAGGGCTTCCGGCAACACATCCCTTTAAAAAAAAGTAAATAAAATAAATATTTCTCAAACTTGAAGCACTGAATATAACAAATAAAGAAATAACAAATTTTTAAATCGATTTAAAATTTTTGCGAAATCTCGAAAAAATCCCTTAATATATAGTTCACGTTTTTTTCTTTTTTGGTAAAATTTCGACCCGAACGGTTTGAGACGCAACGTTCGTAATAAGTCGGAAACGACTCGTAATTCTAACATGACAAAGCAAGAAATGACGAACCGCAGGCGTTTATAAATAAATTATAATTTTTGCATAATCTCGACGAAATGACAGTACCCGATACGTATAGAACAGGTCCGGAATTGTTTGAAAAGTAGTCTTTCGAGAATAACAATGCAAGAAATGGCAAGCTGCACGTTTTTAAATCGATTTAAAATTTCACGAAATCTCGAAAAAATCCCCTAGTGTAGTTCACGTTTGCTTTTTTTTTGGCAATATTTCGGTCCGAACGGTTTGAGACGCAACGTTCGTAATAAGTCGGAAACGACTCGTAATTCTAACATGACAAAGCAAGAAATGACGAACCGCAGGCGTTTATAAATAAATTATAATTTTTGCATAATCTCGACGAAATGACAGTACCCGATACGTATAGAACAGGTCCGGAATTGTTTGAAAAGTAGTCTTTCGAGAATAACAATGCAAGAAATGGCAAGCTGCACGTTTTTAAATCGATTTAAAATTTCACGAAATCTCGAAAAAATCCCCTAGTGTAGTTCACGTTTGTTTTTTTTTTGGCAATATTTCGGTCCGAACGGTTTGAGACGCAACGTTCGTAATAAGTCGGAAACGACTCGTAATTCTAACATGACAAAGCAAGAAATGACGAACCGCAGGCGTTTATAAATAAATTATAATTTTTGCATAATCTCGACGAAATGACACTACCCGATACGTATAGAACAGGTCCAGAATTGTTTGAAAAGTAGTCTTTCAAGAATAACAATGCAAGAAATGGCAAACTGCACGTTTTTAAATCGATTTAAAATTTCACGAAATCTCGAAAACATCCCCTAGTGTAGTACACGTTTGTTTTTTTTTGGTAACGTTTCGACCCGAACGGTTTGAGACGCAACGTTCGGAATAATTCGGAAACGACTCGTAATTCTAACATAAAGCAAGAAATGACAGACTGCAGGCGTTTAAATAGATTATAATTTTTGCATAATCTCGATGAAATGACACTACCCGATACGCATAGAACAGGTCCGGAATTACTTGAAAAGTAGCTTTTCAAATACAGGGTGGCGCACATAAAACCGGCCCGAACCAATTAAACAAGTTTAGTTACAGCGCATACCTAGTAGCGACTGTATAGCGTGCCCGTACAGTGTAACTGTACTCAGACGATTATTAATCATTATTAAGCGTTTATGGGGATTTCTAAAAGCAAAAGTCTACCACAACAATCCCAGAACGCTTGACGAATCGAAAGAGATTTCTAACATCCCTCAACGTGTATCGAAAACTGTTTTCAATAAAATGCTTCGACGTGCACAACTTTACTTGAATGTTGGCGGAGAACATTTCGAACACATGCTTTAAATTCGTTTCCAAAACGTTCTGTTAATTGAACCGTAAAATAATGTAATGTACGTACGTAGATTTAAAAATTTTGCGAAATCTCGAAAAAATCCCTTAGTATATTTCACGTTTTTTTTTTTGGAAAAATTTTGACCCGAACGTTTTAAAACGGAACATTCAGAACATGCCGGAAACTGCTAGAAAACTCGTAATTCTAACATGACAACGCAAGAAATGACGAACTGCGGGCGTTTAAATAGATTATAGTTTTTGGATGAAAATGACACTACCTGATACGCATAGAACAAGTCCGAAATTATTTTAAAATTAGTGTTTCAAATATATAGGGCGACACATCCCATTAAAAAAAAGTAAATATTTCTCAAACTTAAAGGAAATAAAAGCGAAAAAAAAACAATAAATAAATGCATTCACCTTTATTTACTTCAATAATTTTATTGAAATCACAAACTGATATAAGTAACGCTTCAAAATTTAATATATAAAATACTAAGTGATCATAATGATCATTTGATAATGTCCGCAAATCACCAAAAAAACAAACACCCATCACAACTTCACCAGGAACCAAATCACCGAGAAAAAGACCTCCGGTACACAGTCCACTCTTTTCTCAGATTCGCGAATAAATAAAAAAAAGTAAATAAAGGTAAATCCGTAAAAAAAGTAAATCACAGGAAGCACTGCATTGTCTGAAATTCTAAATTCCTTTCCTACAAAAGTTCTAGACTATAACGTAGAGTGCTCGTCCGTTTCGAATTATCAAACTCGTTTCGAAACGTTGCAATAACGTCGAGAAGGCGGTTGCGTCGCTCTGTTCGTACGCCCGCTTGTTCGCCGAACCGACAATTTCGCATATCGCGCGAATTCGTCGCCTACGACGTTACGTCGGCCGAAATTCGTTTCCGAGACGTCTCGGAAACGTCACGGACGACGAACAAAAAAATATACATGTCACAAAATATTTGCTCGAAAATAAATTTTTGAGAGGCTTTACGACGCGCGAACACGAAATATCGGCACCGATATCGATCGGAACGTCGCGCGGTCTTTGAATCGAGAAGCGAATCGGGCGCAAACCCGTCTTGTCCGGTTAATTTGCAGTTTTCCTTCCGCTCATTTGAAAGGGCGTCGCTATCGCGCCCCGCAACGCGCGCCTCGCTTAATTCGCAAACGTGAAATACGAACTCCCGCCCCGATAACTTCGAACTTAATTAGCCGATAATGTCGCCTTTATTGGCTCCCCCATACGTCTTCCTCCCCCTCCCCCCCGCCGCCGCCCCGAGCAAACGGCCACACTACATAAAAAGGCCAGGTTGCGGCGCGAGCTCGAAACGACGAGAGACAATCGATACGCGGGCACCGGAAGTGGACATAATCGGAGGGTCGGTGGTGTCGGGCGTGCACCCCCTATTGCCGAAGAGACTTGTTTGCTTATTTCGAAATTAGTTTGTCTTTCGGAAAGTATTTATGGAATCGAGACTCCCTTTGTGGATTTGGGACGATTTTGTAGTTCGCGCGCGCGCGGGGCGGAAACGCTTAGCACTAAAAGCGAATGCACTTGCGGGGGATAATTAATGTTGCGATGTGTACGCGAAAGCGACGCCGACGCACTTCCACGCCCAAGCGTAGAATTCTATTTGCGTTATGCACGTCTTTCGGTATAATTTGGGAAGGCGCGAGCCGCGCGATTCGGCTCGGAACAATAATGCCCGAAACGTGTTCAAGATAACCAACGGTTATTGATCGAATTTAAAATTTAGCATTCCGCACTTCTGGTTAATTTACGAAAGGTCACGAGCTCGGGCTCGGGTTCGCTGCGCGGAAACTAAATAGTTTCCGCGAGCCGACAATGGGAACTTACGCTATTGTGTTCGAAAGCAGTACGTGGACGCCCTTTTGGAAGGTACGAGTAAAAAAAAAACAAAAAAAACAAAACAAAAACGCTTATTCGCCCCTACGTTTATTTTGGATAGTTTTCGCGTGAGCATGTGTCGGAGGTTCGATATTGACATGAATATAAAGTGTTTCGGGTCGCGGGCCCGGATCCAAGTCGAACCCTTGTTTTTGCAGCGGGAGAAACAACGCCAAGATTTAACCTTACGTCACCGAGATAATCGCAAGTTTAAATTGCTAGAAAATGGGAAACGAAGCGAAACTGAAAAAGATGTCGGGGCGTGTGCCGTTAAATTGCCTAAAACAACGTGTTCATCGCGAAACATCTAAAAATTCAAAACAAAAAAGCGTCTAACGGTCGTTCGGAGTTCCCCCCCCCCCTCTCCCCCCGAAAATGTCATCCGATTTCTTTAATAATAATGTCAATAACTGGTTCAGCAAATTAATGCTATTTACAGTTGAGTTAGCACGTTAATGTTTTCACTGTTTATCACTTGAGAGGATAGCTGCTAAGAGTTCCTCATGTACTAATCGTTATTATTGTTATTCACTATTATCACTATCATCACTTGTTATCAGTAGATCTTGAGGAAGAAGTCGCTTTAGCCTCACATGTAGGTTTCGCTCTCCTATCGAATAGTGGATAGCTCCTGTACAGCTTGGTATAGTACTGAAGAATTTTCTGTTACATTTTTGTTTGAACTGTCTAATAGTTGGAACTCCAAGTTCATCATGGAGATGTTTATTCCTGATAAACCAAGGGGAATTTGTAGCAATTCGAAGTATTTTATTTTGCAAGACTTGAATTTTGTTTATGTGTGTTTTTGAGGCTGCTCCCCAAACTGTGCATCCGTACGTGATTACTGATCTTAATAAGGTTTTATAGATAAGAAGCGCACATTCAATTTTTAAGGAAGATTTTCGGTTAATAATTGGATACAACTGCATTAGTCTTGTATAGCGTTGATTAAAATTTTTTGTTAATACGTATGCCCCATGTGAGTCTTTTGACAAGATAGAGGCCAAGGTACTTTACAGCTCCGTCTTTGGGATTCCATTCTATTTCCGCATTATTAATCTTTATTCTTGGTGGGTTATTGGGGTGTCGCAGTGTGAAGATCTTAGTCTCACATTTATGAGGGTTTAGTTGTAAATACCAATTGTTGCACCAGTTAGTGATTTGATTGATGGCTCCTTGAAGTTGCCTGGCTCCCTCAATGATGTCGCTGTGTTGGGCAATTACTGCAGTGTCATCCGCGTACATTGCCAGAAGCGTATTTGGTGATTCAATTATGTCGTACACATAAATATTAAAGAGGGTTGGTCCTAATATAGAACCTTGCGGTACTCCTGCATTGATAGATCTTCTACTTGAGAGTTCAGTATTAATACTTACTGTTCGGTCAACGAGGAAGGATTCAATTATTTTTATTAAGTAGGCAGGTGTTTGTAGTTGCAGTAATTTATATATAAGTCCTTTGGTCCAGACTTTGTCGAATGCCTGCGAAAAATCTAGAAAGGAGACTAATGTATGTTGCTTGCTTTCGAAACCCTTTTCTATAATTTCAATTAGGCGTAGAAGTTGGTGCGAAGTAGAGTGTTTAGAAGTTGGGAATGATGTTATTGCTAATTAAGAAAGCATCGAGTCGCTTGCTTATGATCTTTTCAACGATTTTTGAGATGGTGCATAACAAACTAATAGGTCTGTAGCTTGAGGGTTCATGTGGATTCTTTCCAGGTTTACAAAACGTCAGGATACGTGCAATTTTCCACGTTTCAGGGAAGTATCCCAGTCTGAAGCAGGCGTTAAATGTGGTGGCTAAGAAGGCGAGAGATTTGGGAGTTAGTTGTTTCAGAACAATGTTTGGAATGGAATCGTGTCCTGGTGATTTCCGTGTTGGTAGTCTCCTTATTAGTTTCTTAATTTCTCGAGGCGACGTTGGTTTGAAAATTTCAGATTCCGTCGGGAAATGCTCTTGTACATAATTGACTGCTTCGATAGTATGTGGGCTGGCAAGGTCAGTATTTGTAGTGAATACCTGTGATAAGTGATCGGGAAATACGTTGCACTTGTCCTTTTCGCTAGCAAAGTAAACATCGTTAACCTTTAATTGTGATATTATGGGGGATTGTCTTAATATTTTTTTTGTTGCCCGCCACATTGTTGGGTCCTTTTTTATACCAACTGATATAGTAATTGTCTAGTTCGGTTCTTACTTGATGGACAAGTCTATTTAACTGTTGTTTGTGGTATTGCAGGCGGGTTCTCTGCCACATTCGCCGAATCCGATTCTTTTCTTTAATTAAATTTAAAATATATATTGGTGGCTCAGAATAGTTGTTGTACCGCCTAACTTGCTTTTTAAGGGTAGCTGTGGTGATGGATTCTTTGATTGCGACATTTAACTTACTTATTTCGTTGTCAATTTCTTCTTTCGTATGTATTGGTGCTGGACATGTCAGTTTCTGATTAAGTGCAGTTTGGAACCTTTCCCAATCCACCGGTCCAGTAATTAATCTTTGTATAGACGGTTTTAATAAGGGGGTATGAGTAAATGGTAATATTACAGGCAAGTGATCTGAGTCTAATTCAGGTAGCACTTGTTGATGTATAAGGCCTGTAAAGTTTTTAGATAGAACAATGTCAAGAATATCTGGTTGACGATCATGTCTGTAGGGTACATATGTGTATTCTGATGGCGGTGAGAGTTGAATAGCACGCTGTGAAGTTATGTTATGTAGCCTTATTCCATTTGGATTGCTTTTCCGACATCCCCAGATGCAGGCGTTTTTGCAGTTGAGGTCTCCGATGAGCAGAGTAGGGTATTGGTTATCAAAGATATTAGTTATGTCGTTTTCCCGTAGTATTTTATTAGGCTGCTTATAAGCACTAACTATTTTAACTATTTCAATAACGCTGCCGTTGCTTCGAGACTATTTAGTGCCGATATGCGATAAGGAGTTAGATGTATTTTCTTCTTTACAATAATTGCTACGCCGCCAGACGCAATGGGGGGCAGTTCGATCTGTTCTATATATGTCGTATCCAGGTATTTGAAAGGTTTCTGTAGTTATGAGATGGGTTTCACTTATGCGAGCAATGTCGATGTCGTGCCTTGCTAGGAAAGCAATAAACATTGAGCGTTGCCTCTTTATGCCATTAGCATTCCAGTTAAGGATAGTTAATTTGTGAAGTGTAGGTAAAATATTATTTGCCATTGTTCAGGTACTATTACTAATTAAAACGTCAAAAATGACATTATTTTCGCGATTTTTTTTCTTGGCTCCTTTATTAAATATTTACATGAAACTTTTTGAGCATACATTTATAATGAATAACTACACAAACAAAAATTTTTTTTTGTCACTCTTCCTTCCGCTTATAGAGGGCATCAAAGTTTGGTCCTTACAAAAAGCGTCGTCCATGGCGGACAGATAATCTCAGGATTGAGAAGTCTGAAACAAAAAATTCAAAATGAGTTAGTTAAAGGAACTGCTCTTACAGGGTAATCCACCACCGAAATGGAAAAATCGAAAAAAAAACAAAATGGCGGCTCTTTGAAAAAAGAAGTTGAAAAATCGACCCTTTTCCCCTCTTCTTTATCGCGTATAATTAAAAAAAAAATTTTTTGGTTAAATTGTGGTAAATTACCCTATAAGATACATAATTGAAGCACTGTACAAAATTTGGTAAAGATCGGTTCAGTAGATCCGGAGATTATCTGTCCGCCGTTTGAAAAAACATGATTTCGAGTAAAACGCGTTTAAAGTTTTTTTTGTGAAAAAGTGTTGATAATATTGAAAAAATCGAGTTTTAAAGCTTACAATCAGTTAATCAGCTACGCCTGCACCATATAATAAAAGGCCACTGCGTTCATATTCCAATTGTTCCTCTTGTTGTCTTTCTTTTTGCTTGATACGACCTTCCTTCGTGGCGGCTTTGGTCGCTTTTTCGGCCATGGCGATGCGCTCATCGTCTTTTGTAAACGCATAATCATATGCACATCTGCCAATTGTGCAGCCTATTGTTTCCAGCATTTTCAAGAGTGTAATCCTTCCTTCGTTGAAAATTGAAAGTGAAATTTGCACAGCTATTTCAGTTACATCCAATCCTACAAACGTTGATTTGGGTACGATAGCCCAGAGAGTTTTGTTGTAACACTCGTTGTTATTTTGAGTGTTCTTGCCTAAACAACGTCGCAGTAATTCCTCATTTGTTAGCTGTTCAAAAACTGGTTTTACGAGATCTTGAACTTCTGCACTTAGTGCTGGCTTATGTTTGAAAGCAACATTGTCGGTTTGAGCCTTCAAGTATTTGCACCATTCTGGATTGCAATAACTATGCTGCGGCTCAGCGTCAGTAGAAATCAAGTGGTAAAATCCAGCCCATATTTCCCTTTTCATTTCAGTAATGGAATCCGGATATCTTTGAATGGCTAAAGAATAATTTGTTGACATTTTCTTCATTATTCTACCCGTTAAATCCGTGGTTTTGTCAGCTGGAGCAACTGGAGCGGCTTTTTTGGTTTTTCTTTTTTTCCAAGGCTGATCCACTTCTTTCTTAGAATTTTTTTCTTCTTCCTCTTTTTTTTCCTTTTCCTCGGCTCTTTTTATTTTCCGCATCTCAACTAATGTTTTTTTTTACATCTTTCAAATGTCGAAACATGCGCTTTCCAACATGCAAAACGCACTCTAGTTTTTGTACAACAAAATCACCGTACGGTTGAGCGTCGAGAAGGTTTGTGAAGGTCTTAGAATCTCCATCACCTATGTAATAAGCATACTTTGCATCATGGAGCTTCTCAGAATTTTTAAACATTTCAATAATCTCTTGAACTTCAATCCCTCCAGAGCTACCTTCGTAATTTGCGGAGCATTCTTCTCTGTGCTCGCTCTCGAACCATAACTCAAAATCGACGCGATTCAATTTTTTACGCATTACTTCGCACGCTTTACAAGTTTTTGATGACACAAAATAGTCTAACATTTTAGAGGAATATTTTCCGATCACTGTTGTTACGCCAATCAAAGAGCTGAAGCCACGTTTGGACCAAGTTTCATCGCCTGATATCGATAATTCACCTTCGGGCATATTTTGTTCTTTATTTTTTTCCTTCTCTTCTTTACCCGCTTTTTTCAAACAAGCTTCAGATACTGCATGCGTTGAAATTTTAATATTCTGTCTCCACAATCACACTCAATATTTATTTTAAATCCTAGTCCACGAATACCAGTCCTTGTAAACTTCACATCACTATCACAGGTTTTACATTTTAGCATGCCCGCCAAGGCTGAAAAAACGAGATCGAACGCCAATATGCAATAAGAAAAAGTTTCATCTACTTTTACGTCAAAATCACTATTGCTTGAAAGTTTTTTTGCAGATGAACTTGTGAATTCTGTGCTTTGTTCTGATGTATGCTGATTGCCGGTAAATTCATGTGATCTTCTCACACATTTCCTTTTTGCTGGCTTAGAATCTTTGCTACCTTTTTTGTACGGATTTCTTTTTGGAGCCACGATACAAACATATAATTATATAAACAAACGGGCACTGAACACAAGAGAAAGCCGAAAATATTGTGTTTATTCAAAAGAGATTTTATTTTGGAGAGGGGATTCTTATAAAGGACGGGCAAACGACAGCTGCTTTGTTTACATGCCGAAGCCGAAAATTCGAGCGCGCGCGCTCACAGAAAAGTTGCTCATAGACCGATTTTGAATTTAAATATCACGGAAATACTTTGAGAGATGATTCTTGAGACTATAAGGAGTCGAAAAATGATAAAAAAAAAATTCGAGTTTTTGAAATTTCTAATTAGTAATACTACCTTAAGTAAGGTTGATAGTAACGAAATGAAAAATGACTTAATTGTTTCGATGTGCGGAGTGATGAGTTCGATTATCATTTGTAGTATAGTTTTCACTGCATCGTCTGAGTTTTTTGTTTGTTGTAATGTAGCGTGATCGTATTGAGTTCTGGCTGTTTTAGAGTAGCTCAGATTAGGCTTGGCTTGCTGGCTAATTAGTTTACTACTTCTTTGATTGTTGTTAACAGAGGTGTTAATGTTTATTGGCATATTCCGGCTTGCCGACTTTATTTTGATATAGTATGAGCAGCCTTTGTAATTGGCTGTATGCTCTTCGCCGCAGTTCACACATTGAGGTTTTTGTTGACTTATTTTGGGACATTTTGAATAATGATGTTGGCCAGTGTATTTAACACTAACTGGCATCCTACAATAGTTTTTTGTATGATTATATAGTTGGCAATTAGTACACTGTGGTATACTTTTAGATTTATGTCTTGGCTCCACAGAGACCACGCAGTAGCACAGCCTGCTTAGGTTAAAAATTTCTCCAGCTTTCCCATTTTTCTTTAATTCAACTGCGCACAATAGCATAGGCTTCTTGTTTTTATCAAGAAGCCGTACAACTTTAACTACTGGATATTGTTTTTCCAGAAGTTGTTGACTAATTTCTTCGTCACTTAATGAGATGGGCATTCCTCTGATAATTACGGAGAGGTTGGCTGTCGCGGGGTTACGAAATGTGTGGTAGCTCGTTTTAATAGTATCATAGTGCTTAGTTAATTGGCGGTAAGCGTCTATGTTACTTAGGCCGATTTTAAGATTGTTGCCTTTGTATGCAGTAGTAAATTCCCCTTTCGCTAATTCGGTTAAATCTTTTATCACCTTCTGATAGTTGATAGTGGGATCTTAGTTTTTTCATTTTGTTGTGTACTTTCTTTAGGTGTTGCCTGAAGGTGGTGCCTTTAGGTGTTGTTGTGGCTGTTTGTAGTTGTGGTGGTATGTAATAAGGATTATCGATTATCAGGTTAGCGCTATCAAAAGAATAGCGTTTTGTTTGATTCGCGTCTGGTGAGGTATTTTGTCGTTTGTTATGATTGTTGGCTTTACTAGTTGTTTGAATACTAGAATAATCCATTTGAATGGCTTTATCGCCTTGATAAATTAAGGTTGGTGGTTTCATGTAGCCGTTATCAAAGTTGGTCGATTGCATAATGCAAGATAAGAAGTCACTGCAAGGTTAGATTTGCAGTTCAATGGTTGATAAGAGGGGTCCGACAGCTGTGCTGTCGCCCGTGTTTTGCGGCCGCAGCACGGCTGCTCGTGTGCACGGCCGTGTTTAAATTATACGTGTGTATTTATTTAAGTTGTGAAATTTAAGCGAACTGAATAAAAGTTAACAATAAAATAGTTATAAGTTTAACTTATCTTTACGGTTAAATGCAGCGGCCTTGCAGCCAAATCGGATGATTCGAGGCACTATATATCTGCAGAGCACTATAACACATCCGTGCGCATCGAGACTTCAATACACACTCCTTCCCGATTTCTTTGCGAACGGCTTGCACGTTTTTACAGTGTAAAACTTCCACGACTATAAAGACAATGGAGTCGTGGCGGCGCAGTGAGCTAGTCGCTTGACTGGCGCACCCACGGCCGCGGGTTCGAATCCCACCGCAACCGCCAACAAACAATCAAAGTCCGCGTTCGATGGGCGGCGCGCCCAAAAACATTCAAATAAAACACAATTTCTGGACCTATTTTTCGATTCCGTCAGAAAGTGTCCCATCGACGCCAAGACAAACACACGCGTATTATCCGAACACCGTAAAAGTCGGCGCGCGCAACCAAACGGAATCATCGAAAACTAATTCGAATAACGACGAAATTTTATTCCAGAACGCCCATTTTACGAACAAGCAACTCGCGACAATAAAATGTAAGAAGGTCGAGTCGGCTACGCGTCGTGCTCATATCGATGCGCACGTTTAAATTAGTACGGTTGCAGTACGTAACGTGTCCATTTGTTAAAAGCAACCATCTTGCGACATTGACGGGTTCTAAAGAGAAAACGGCTTAAATAGATAACGCGCGGGACGCGTTCATTTAAGCAACCACATTACCTAGACGCGCAATCTCAAAAAAAAACCAACGAACCGTCCCTCGTTATCCTTAGAAGTTGCTCCTTCGGGAGCAGTTAAATTTAATTTACAAACTATAACGGCCCCGCTCGCAAACGAAGCGCCGAGATAGTCGAAGGCCAGCTCCGTCTACGACGGGACATTGTCGAAATTGCAACATTACCTCCGCGTGTATAAGTCGTGCAGAGGCGTACAGACGTTGCGATTTAGGCCGCAGATTTAATCTACCGAAACGGTAGGCCATTAGCCTCGACAAAAGGCAACTTTCCCGATATTCCGCACGGAAAAAAGGATTATTATTATTTTTTTAATCTGTTCCAGAGCTCACCCACGCCGCCACCAAAATCCAGGCGTCTTTCAGAGGACACATGGTGCGTAAGCAAATGGAGAAGGACGAGGGCGAGCAGAAACCGTCTAAGGTAATTGGGATTACGGACGATTAATTAATTAAAGAATTTTGTGTCGCGTCGAATTAATGAGGGTAATTTGTTAAAGGAGGGGGGAGGGGCGGGGGTCGTGTTACAACGTTTCGATATTAGCAAAATGCGCTCAAAGTCTTCGTTCGGATGTGTGTAAAGCGACGCGCGCGATTCGTCCAAGTTTTGTACAGTGACGGACAAAAGCAACGTCAACTCGGCAACGAGCGGGCCTTATCTTTGTCCGCGACTGTACCGCGATCGATTGTTTTTTCCAGTTCGCAGCAATAAATTAAAACGGTATTCGGGAAAACTCTGAAAGATGACTCTGCGTTCAGTTCGCGGAGTGATCAAATTCGCACTCGACAAAATTTCGGCAATGTTTACGATTCACGTTGATTTACGAGCGAATCGGATTTGCCGAGAGCCAATCGAAATCGTATCCGTTGAAAATTTTAAGTATTTAAATGAGGGGCGGGGCGGTGTTGAGCGTGCCGGGGTTCGAAATTGACACCCGTAAACAAACAAGTTCGAAAACGAACCGCCCCCCCAATTAATATTAAAAGCAAAACAAACAAAAACGAGTCAATAACGCCGCGACGTTAATTGCTACGTGCGTAACGTTGCCCCGAAAACAATCCCGACCGTTAAAATTAACGTTCGCGCTCAAAAACCTCGGCGGCATTCCCGGATTTTAATTTAAAGTCGACGATCAAAAACGCGATAATTCGGCCTTCGACGAACCACGACGGTTATTCGCTCACCACAAGCCCGCATCTTCAGAAAAGATTCTCGACTGCTTCGTGTGGATCATTTGATGGGGGGGGGGTAACCCGCTTAACTTTCCGGTTCAATCTGTTCCGGGGGACGCGACGGCGCGGCGTGAATTTTTAATAAGAGCCCTTAAAGCGAAACTCTCTCTCTCTCTCTCTCCGTCCCATCAATAAAACCCGATTAAGTTTTCGAACGTTAAGTTGCCGGATTTAAAGCCAAAGAGCGCCGTCCACGCATAAATAAGCAACAACTAACGTGTCTTGAGCGAGTCGAAGGAGTCGCAGAAAAATACGGGAGAGAATCGGGACGACGAAACAATTCGGATTCGGCAAACGAGCGGCCGTACGAACGACGCTAAGTTTAAAAAAAAAATGAAAAAAACCCGAAACCGAACGCGAACGCACGATTAATTAACCTCAATTGTTTTTGCAGCCCACGCCGGAAGAGGAGGTGCTGGACATAGACCTGACCGATCCCGAACTGAACAAGGCGGCGACGAAAATCCAGGCCTCTTTCCGGGGCCACGCGGTGCGCAAGGACCCGAACGCGACGGACGCCGCGGCCGGCGGCGGAAAGTGAAGTTAAAATTTCTCGACAGCAAAAAATTCGAAGGCCGCGCGTCCCCCCCCCCCTCCCCCCGCGCGGCCCAATTTCATGCAAAATTTGCAGTATGTTTGTGATCATCACCTTCGAATTGTGAACCTTATATGATTTTAGGAACGTGCGGATTTACATTTAAAATGGTTGTAAATAATGTGCAAGAGCTTGTTTAGTTTCAGTTTACAGCTGCCGTTAATTTTGGAAAATTGTTTTTCTCGCGCCCCGCCCCGCCCCCCGCCGATTCGCTATCCACGGTAAATGTTTACTTCGCGTTCAACAACAAGTGGGAGTCCCAAAGGTCGTTAATTCCTCTAAGCTTGCTATTCGTTGTTTTGTAGTAAGATTAATAGTAATATTAGTAGCGATACTTTATATTATTTATACCTGCGTAGAAATTGTATAATTACCTATTTACGTAGTTATTATATAGTAACTGTTGTCGTCGACGCCGCGAGGTGTTATTCATTTACGTAATTCTTTCCACTTGAATGCGACAATTTGCCAATCAAAAAGTCAAAAAGGCTGAATTGAAATTAAAAAAAAACAAAAAAAAAACAAAACTGATTGTCCTAACATTTTGGCGATGCAGCGCGTCCCACCGTTTGTCGACTGTCTTCAATTTCCGCGCCACTTCAAACGAACGTAAATAAAAGAGGCCCGGCTTTGTTTCTCAAAATGTTGTTGTCCGAAAACGTCACTTTAATGGTTATTTTTTTGGCGACGAAAAGGTTCCGATTTTTTGGTCCTTCGAACGCGAAATTTTTAAATTTTACAGCACTACGCCAGCCCTTCGGCCCGTTTCTTAATGACATTAACGCCCTCCCCGTAAGGTTCTATCAACCCTATCGTTTTTCTTAATATACAACATTTGCCCCCCCATTTTAATATTAATTTCGCTCCAGGGCGGCGTTCCGACGCTCGTTTCAAAAACGTTTTTAAAAAGAACTCGTGTATTAATTGTGCCCAATTGGATCGTTTATTAACCAAAACGTCACTTTAATGGCTATTCTTTTTTGGCGACGTATAGGTTCGGATTTTTTGGTCCTTCGAACGCGAAATTTTTGAATTTTACAAGACTGTCAGGCCTTCGGGCCGTTTCTTAATGACATTAACGCCCCCGTAAGGTTCTACCAACCCTATCGTTTTTCTTAATATACATTTCCCCCCCCCCATTTAAATACTAATTTCGCCCAGGGCAGCGTTCCGACGTTCGTTTCAAAAATTTTTCAGGCGTATAGGTTCGGATTTTTTGGTCCTTCGAACGCGAAATTTTTAAATTGTACAAAACTATGTCAGCCCTTTGAGCCGTTTCTTAATGACATTAACGCCCCCGTAAGGTTCTACCAACCCTATCGTTTTTCTTAATATACATTTGCCCCCCATTTAAATACTAATTTCGCCCAGGGCGGCGTTCCGACGCTCGTTTCAAAAATTTTTCAGGCGTATAGGTTCGGATTTTTTGGTCCTTCGAACGCGAAATTTTTAAATTTTACAAAACTATGTCAGCCCTTTGAGCCGTTTCTTAATGACATTAACGCCCCCCCCCCGTAAGGTTCTATCAACCCTATCGTTTTTCTTAAAATGCAACATTTGCCCCCCATTTTAATATTAGTTTCGCCCAGGGCGGCGTTCGACGCTCGTTTCAAAAACGTTTTTAAAAAGAACTGGCGTATTAATTGTGCCCCATTGAATCATTTTTAACCCATATGCGACGCAAAGACGGTTTTTAAAATTATTTTAGTACAACTACATCGCAAGGCAACTATTTCATAAAACAAATCGAACCGATAGAACATGGGATTCGGGGGGGGGGGCAACATCGTACCCCCGGGCTCGTTCCAATTTTATCTTAAATAATAAGAAATCATTTTCAACTTGTAAAAACTATAATATAAATTTGCTCGCATTTCAAGGCCACCCCTGTAAACAATGTATCGTTAACATTGTATACGGGGGGGTGGGGGGCAAGCTTAT
This sequence comes from Rhagophthalmus giganteus, assembly GCA_036326145.1. Lineage (NCBI taxonomy): Eukaryota > Metazoa > Arthropoda > Insecta > Coleoptera > Rhagophthalmidae > Rhagophthalmus > Rhagophthalmus giganteus. The sequence goes on from JARFJA010000064.1 coordinate 843,049, forward strand.
AACTCCCACGTTTACGAACCGATCGTTTCGAAATTTGAAACGTGAACGTAAGACGTAAACTCCAACTTATTGACGTATAAAGACGAAACGATCGATTTCCGGTTACGACGGAAGCGACGGCGAATCTGATTTTCGAAACGGAACGCACCGCGCACTCGATTGTTTTTGGAATCTACGGATCGAATCCCATTCGAATGTGTCCACAAAAATAAGTTTGAAATTCTCAATTTAATTTTTCGACGCGGACAGAAATTGAAAAATTTCGAACCTACTTTTGAGAAACGCAAAAGATTCGCCGGTCGCGAAAATTGTTTGGCGCGGGGGCCTCGCGGTCGCCCCGCGCAAGAATCGAGCGCGCGCCGTTTTCGTTTTTTTTTTTTCAACTTCCTCACAGTCGGGTCGATTTAATTTTTAATTTACGCGTTAAGGGCGCGTTTTAATGTAAGACATTAAACGTGCGGGAGGCAATTACCCTTCCCCCCCCCCAAGTTTTAACTTTTAATCGTGTCGTCCGACCCGAATTAATTTTCTTTTGTCCGTAGTTTCCTTTTCACGTTTATATAAGTACTAGTGAGGTATTAAATTTTTATTAAACAAAAAATTTTGTTATATTTATTTGGCGCCAACAAAACGTGTTGTTTTTCAAAAAATTTCGGTTTTTAAATTGCAAAATATTGCACCAGTTTAGTTACAGATAATCACTTTCTAACGTCACCGAAATTTCTTTGATAGAAGCGGATTTAGTCGCCGTCACGTTTGCCCCCCCCCCCCTTCCAAAGTACGAATTTGATCAAATTTGCGTAATCGAAATGAAGATGGCGCCCAAGCATGTACGTTTCCGCCCACTTGCTCGATTTTTTTTTCTATCTAATCCGACGTCGACGTGTTTTTTTTCAAGAACGTCCCTTAAACGAACTGAACTTATATGAACAGCCTTCGCAGAGAACTAATCGATTCCTAACTTAAGAATGTTTCTAGTTTAGACGCACTATTAAATGTTCAAGTGCCAGCACCAAATCCTATCTGTACACACGTTAATTAAATTTAGAAAAAAATTAGTAGTCGTTTTTAAACGATGTTTTGGGGACCGTTTCGGCGCCGCCCTCACGTCTAATTTCGATTTTTCGTTCCGTTTCCCGCGACGCCGCACGTCGTCGTTATCCAAAATCGCCGAATTAATAGAGATGTATGTTGTACGCGTACCCGCAAAATGAGGCTTCGGCTTCAGCGTGGCGCCCAAAACGGTCCCCCGAAATATCGTTACCCAATACCTATTATGACCAACTTTCTTATACATAAAAAAATCCAATCCCTAAATATATAGATAAAGTATTTACCCTCTTGATGACATTGTATTTATTGTAAAAGATAGATCGTAGTTTAAATTTTAAAGCATTTGTTACTAAATCACGTAAATGTAATAATGGAAAAATTCTACGTTAAATTAGTCACATGGCTCGATTACAAAAACTTGTGATAAAATCGTGTCCCCGGTGGATGTTTGTGGGGATGCGTGTGTGGCTAATTTTCGAATACCCCCGCGTATTTCATAGAATTTATTACCTACCCTACCTATAAATATGGATGTCTTTAGTTTAAGAGATTGTTTTCGATTCTGCTTGGATCAATGCAAATGTATATACATACAGTTCAAAATATAAAATAACAATCGCCGTGTTGTTGTTGGTCTTTTTTTTAACCGCGCACCGAATCAAGTCAAATTAAATTACACAAGTGTCTAAAAATCCCGGAATATATTCGGCGGTTGTCGCGTGGTCGACGAAAAAATCGCGTTTTGTCGTTCGCCCGTGTGGTCCGTCGCACATCCGGCACTCGGAACCAATACAGGTTCCAATTAACTAATTGCGATATTAAATTTTCGAACTAAAAATTTGAAAATTCCGACCAACATCGAAAAGGCAAGAATTCGAAAAATTCTAATCCAGTCGAAGCGATAAAGATTATTCGCAAATTAAAATAAATAAATAAAGCCCCACGTCGGGCGCCAATTTATCGTCAGCGGTGCCCCCAATGAACGTGTTCGGTCGAAATAATTTAAAAAAGTCGTCGAGAAAAATCAAGGACTCGTAGACCAATTCAGCTAACAAACAAAAAATTCATTCATTTTCGAGTTCAACGGCTCTCGATGCTCGGCAGTTCCAGTCGCACAAGAACCGCAACGAGACAAAAATTACGAAGTACTGCTAAACAACAACGTACAAAACTGTTCTATACGAAATAATCCATTAATAATAACTTATAAATGGAAAATTTCAAAGATTTCAATCGACCCAAATAGAAATCGACAGAATTGTCGTTTTATCGAAGAGGTCGCGCAAGAGCTTTTGTTTTTCTGGAGACCGTCGACGTCGTCTGCGTTGATTGTTTCGTGCTTATAATAGACTAACAGCTGGTGAACATTTTCACATCCGAGTTTGTACCTCTTGAAATTTTGTAGGAAGGTAGTTTTTTTAAGTCTGGCTAGGGAATGGACCACCATTTTAAGCAACTCCGGTCTCGAACTACCCCACGATCGTTTAAAATTGCAAAAAAAGGGGTGAGACATTGTCGTTTGTACCTCTTGAAATTTTGAAGGAAGGTAGTTTTTTTAAGTCTGGCTAGGGAATGGACCACCATTTTAAGCAACTCCGGTCTCGAACTACCCCATAATCGTTTAAAAATGCAAAAAAAGGGGCAAAACATTGTCGTTTGTACCTCTTGAAATTATGAAGGAAGGTAGTTTTTTTAAGTCTGGTTAAGAAATTAACAGTCTGGCTAAGCAACCCCGATCTCGAACTACCCCACAATCGTTTAAAATTGCAAAAAAAAGGGGTGAGACATTGTCGTTTGTACCTCTTGAAATTTTGAAGGAAGGTAGTTTTTTTAAGTCTGGTTAAGAAATTAACAGTCTGGCTAAGCAACCCCGATCTCGAACTACCCCACAATCGTTTAAAATTGCAAAAAAAGGGGTGAGACATTGTCGTTTGTACCTCTTGAAATTTTGAAGGAAGGTAGTTTTTTTAAGTCTGGCTGAGGAATTGACAGTCTGGCTAAGCAACCCCGGTCTCGAACTACCCCACAATCGTTTAAAAATGCAAAAAAAGGGGCGAAACATTGTCGTTTGTACCTCTTGAAATTTTGAAGGAAGGTAGTTTTTTTTAAGTCTGGTTAAGAAATTAACAGTCTGGCTAAGCAACCCCGGTCTCGAACTACCCCACAATCGTTTAAAATTGCAAAAAAAGGGGTAAGACATTGTCGTTTGTACCTCTTGAAATTTTGAAGGAAGGTAGTTTTTTTAAGTCTGGCTAAGGAATTGACAGTCTGGCTAAGCAACCCCGGTCTCGAACTACCCCACAATCGTTTAAAAATGCAAAAAAAGGGGCGAAACATTGTCGTTTATACCTCTTGAAATTTTGAAGGAAGGTAGTTTTTTTTAAGTCTGGTTAAGAAATTAACAGTCTGGCTAAGCAACCCCGGTCTCGAACTACCCCACAATCGTTTAAAATTGCAAAAAAAGGGGTGAGACATTGTCGTTTGTACCTCTTGAAATTTTGAAGGAAGGTAGTTTTTTTAAGTCTGGCTAAGGAATTGACAGTCTGGCTAAGCAACCCCGGTCTCGAACTACCCCACAATCGTTTAAAAATGCAAAAAAGGGGTGAGACATTGTCGTTTGTACCTCTTGAAATTTTGAAGGAAGGTAGTTTTTTTAAGTCTGGTTAAGAAATTAACAGTCTGACTAAGCAACCCCGATCTCGAACTACCCCACAATCGTTTAAAATTGCAAAAAAAGGGGTGAGACATTGTCGTTTGTACCTCTTGAAATTTTGAAGGAAGGTAGTTTTTTTAAGTCTAGCTAAGGAATTGACAGTCTGGCTAAGCAACCCCGGTCTCGAACTACCCCACAATCGTTTAAAAATGCAAAAAAGGGGTGAGACATTGTCGTTTGTACCTCTTGAAATTTTGAAGGAAGGTAGTTTTTTTAAGTCTGGTTAAGAAATTAACAGTCTGGCTAAGCAACCCCGATCTCGAACTACCCCACAATCGTTTAAAAATGCAAAAAAGGGGTGAGACATTGTCGTTTGTACCTCTTGAAATTTTGAAGGAAGGTAGTTTTTAAGTCTGGTTAAAAATTAACAGTCTGGTAAGCAACCCCGTCTAACTACCCCAATGTTTAAAATTGAAAAAACGGGTAAAATTGTCGTTGTACTTTAAATTTTAGGAAGGTATTTTAAGTCTGGCTAAGAATTAGTCTGGCTAAACACGTTCTAACACCAAAGTTTAAAAGTATCTAAAAGGGAAACATGTCGTTTATACCTCTTAAATTTTGAAGAAGTGTTAACTGTTAAAAATTAAAGTCTGGCTAAGAACCCCGGTCTGAACTACCCCACAATCTTAAATTGCAAAAGGTGAGAATTGTACGTTTACCTTTGAAATTTTGAAGGAAGAGTTTTAACTCTAGGATTGACAGTCTGGCTAAGAACCCCGGTCAAACCCACATTATTTAAAAAGTAAATTTGAAAAGAATTTTATATGATACTTTAATTGTAAGAAGAGTTTTAAGCCAAATTTAACATTTAAAAGGAGATTCGAACTCCCATCTTAAAATTTGAAGGAAGGGGTAGCATTGGTTTACTCTAAAGTTTAAGGAAGAGTTTGAATCCCTAATTTAACAATGGTAAAACCGGTTCGAATACCCCAATCGTTTGAAAAATGAAAAGGTGAGTTGTCTTTACCATTTAAATTTTAAGAAGGTAGATTTTAATCCGGTTAAAAATTCAAAGGTAAGAACCATTCGATACCAATCGTTTAAAATTGAAGAAGGGTAGTTTGTTGTTTAAATTAAAGGCAGGTAAGTATCCCACTTAAAATTCCAAAGGGTAAACAACCGTGACACCCTAATCTTGAAATTTTGAAAAGGGTGAGACATTGTCGTTTAGTCTTTGAAATTTTGAAGAGGTATTCTAATCTGCTGAGGAATTACAGTCTGGCTAAACCCGTGAATACCCCACAATCGTAAGAAATTAAAAAGGTGAAATTTTTAACTTTGAAAGACTTCTGAAGAACCCTTTTAAATTGGTAAAAAGGGTAAGTCTGTATTGACCCTTGAAATTTTGAACGGAAGTTTTTTAACTGCTAAGAAGTTAAGCAGTTTAACCCTTGAAATTTTGAAGAGAGTTTTAAGCTGAAAAGGGAAATGTACGTTTATAGCTAAACTTGGAATCCCATATTAAATGAAAAAGGCAAGCATTTCGTTTTACTTTAAATTTTAAGAAGAGTTTTAAAGTCTGCTAAAAGTGAATGTCTTGCAACCCGTTGAAGACCCAATCGTTTAAATGAGGAAAAGGGTAGAATCCGTTGACTCTAAATTTTAAGAAGGTGTTATAAAGCTGGTAGAATTACCTTTAAAATAGGTGAACTTCCGTCATGTTAAATTAAAAAGGGTAACATTCGTTGAACCCCTAATTTAAGGAAGGATTTAAAAGGTGAATTTACTTGAAATTTTGAAGGAACTGTTTGAACTACCAAGAATTGAAAGTGAAAACCGGTAGAATTGCTTTACCTTAAATTGTTTAAAAAGGGAGAATTACTTGCTAAGCTTGAAATTTGAGAAGTACTTTTTAAGTCTGAAGAACTAACTGTTAAAACCCGATAGACTACCCACAATTCGTTTAAACATGAAATTTTGAGAAGGATTTAGTTTTAAAATTAAATTGTAAACGATCTAATCATTTAAATAAAAGGTGAACGTCCGAACTACCCCAATCGTTTAAAATTAAAAATAGACATTTCTTTTACCTCTTGAAATTTTGAGAAGGTAGTTTAGTCTGCTAGGAATGACAGTCTGGTAAGCAACCCGTCCGAACTACCCAATCTTTAAATAAAAAGGAATTTCTTGTACTCTTGAAATTTTAAGAAGTATTAAGTTGAAAAATATTGCTAACCGGTTAACTACCACACGTTTAAATTGCAAAAGGTAACATTGTCGTTTTACCTTTGAATTTTGAAGAGGTAGTTTAATCTGGCTAGGAATTGAAGTCTGCTAAGCAACCCCGGTCGAAACCCAATCGAAGCAAAGCGAAACATTGTCTTAACTTAAATTTGAAAAGGTATTTTTAAGCTGTAAAAATTAAGTTGTAAACCGGCTATACCCACATGTTTAAATTCAAAAAAGGAACTTCTTTTACGAAATTAAGGAAGTATTTTTAAGCTGGCTAAGGATTGACAGTTGTAACAACCCCGGCTCACTACCCACAATTTTAAAGAAAATGAAATGTCGTTTATTTAATTTTAAGAAGTAGTTTTACGTAAAATAAACCCACCCATTAAATAAAAGGTTTCTAATTTAGAGTTTTAAGATGAACCCGACCCATTAAAAAAAAGGGTTTCTAATTTAGAGTTTTAGTAAATAGAACCACCCATTAAATAAAAGAAATAGATGGTTTCTAAATTTTATAGAAAGGTAGTCTTTTTAAGTCTGCTTAAGAAATGAACCACCTGATCTAGGCTAAGCATACCCGATCCGCGAACTACCCACTAATCGTTTAAAATTGCAAAATAGGTGATTCGACATTGTTCATTTGTACCTCTTGAAATTTTGAAGGAAGGTAGTTTGTAAGTCTGACTAAGGAATTGCACAGTCTGGCTAAGCAACTCCAGTCGCGAACTACCCCACAATCATTTAAAATGTAAAATATAGTTCGAAACATTGTTCATTCGTACCTTCTTGAAATTTATGATCATCTCAGGTACCTATTGAAGTATGGTTAAGAAATTAACAGTCTGGCTACAACGGCTAGTGTCTCGAACCTAGTTACGGACAGTGTTAAAGTTGCATTTTGAAATAATGCATTAATTACATTCTACCTTTTGTCGTTTTTACAGCAGTTTGTTAATAATGTTGTAAAGAAAAAAGTGTCAAAAGCCAGACAAATCTGGCGGCTTAGCGTCAAAAAATATCGGAAAAAAGTATTTTTACGTTAGTGCGGCGGATAGAGCATTACGTAAACTCGCGAGTGCGAGAGAGGCCTTATATCGGAAGGCAAATCGGCCCGTCATAGACATCGCCATGCTTCCTGTAAAAATTTTCATAATAGGTGTGAAATAGAGATGATTCAAATTTCAAGAGTAATAATGACTATTTCAAATATATTTTAATTTTAAATGATTAGGGGTAATTCGCGGACGTATTTACCTAATCAGGTGGTTTATTTCTCTTCCAGACTTAAAAGAAAACTTACCTTTCTACGAAATTTCAAGAGATAGAAATAATAATTTCTCACCCATTTTTTGCAACTTGAAACGACTAAGGGGTAGTTCGCGACCGGAGTTGTTTAACCAGACTGTGCATTCCTTAGCCAGACTTGCAAAAGCTACCTTCCCACAAAATTTTAAGAGGTACAAATGAAAATGTCGAATATATTTTAATTTTAATCGATTAGGGGTAGTTCGCGGACGTATTTACCTAATCAGGTGGTTCATTCCTCAAGAAGATTTTAAAAAAGGCTACTTTTCTATAAAATTTCATGAGATAGAAATCCCACTACAATTCTCCTTACAATTTCACATTCCTTTTTTGCAATTTTAAACGATTGTGGGGTAGTTCGAAACCGGGGTTGCTTAGCCAGACTGTTAATTTCTTAACCAGACTTAAAAAAACTACCTTCCTACAAAATTTCAAGAGGTACAAACTCGGATGTGAAAATGTTCACCAGCTCTTAGTCTATAAGGTGTGTGCAATCGCATAAAACAGCTGGCCTGACAACTTTCAAGAAATAACAGATGTCGCCCGCTTCAGGAACTAATGGTAACTGTAATGTATATTTGCTACCGTTTTATTAAATATTTTCAGAATAATTTCTTGTTTACTTTACGAAAAATACATTAATTGCAGTTTTAAACATAAAACGAAAACACAATTTTATTTTACAATTTTAAAAAAGTTACAGCTAATAGTCAAATTCTAAACCGTACATAATAGATTTCATTAGTCCCTGACGCGAGCGCCTCTAGTTTATAAGTTAAAATCGATTGCACACACCTTATAAGCACGAAACAATCAACGCAGACTACGCCGTCGACGTGCCTGGTTCGATACTTTCGAACGGCATCGAAACGATTATTCGCAATTTAAACTTTCGATCCCTCCGTTCGTTCCTTTACTACGAAACAAGACGAAAATCGCTAATCGCTCCTCCGGACGTCGAGGATGAAAATTCACAACGAAAGAACGACGCCCGAAACCGTTCAATCGGAACGAAGAACCGACAGATTATTTCTATTTTGTTTTTGGACAATCTCGACTTCTTGAAACATCTTCGGTCGACCACGTTATTGTAGGGTCGATAAGAAAGGTTTCTCAGAACAAAGAGTGGTCTTGCGATTCCAATTTTCAAACGCCAAAGCCGGCTTTGCACTTAAATCGACGATTTCGCCATCGAAAACCGATTTAAACTACTTATACGAACAACAAGCTCGTAGAACGTCAAAGTTCTTAACACAATTAATAATAACATAGCGTTAGGAGGTCGCCTGGAAAATTAATCGAAACCGTTTCATTTGTGCAAACAAGCGAGTCGACTTTATTTTATAAAAATGTCCAGCAGCGTAACTATTTGTAAGCCTACATCAAACTGCCCTCGACGCTTTCAAAACTGAAATACGTCACAGATAAATATGCAACACAAGAAGCTTAGGCGTACCATCTCGAACGGGTGCGATTCGTCGACGTGTCTTTCAAGTCTTATAAAACACCAGCAACAGTCCCACCGCCGGACGGTTCCGAAATTTTAAATAAAAAAAAATAAATAAATAAAGACCTGTCCGCTCGCAAAACTAAACGCCCCACTGCTCGAAGTCGTCGTTCCCGAAATCCTCGGGTTTGAATTTCTTGAGCGACGGCGGCAGGTCGCTGCGGCACTCCAGCTGCTCCGGATACACCCAGAACGTGCCGACGTCGTCGGTCTCCTCCTTCTTCACCTTGTGTCGGCGGGTGTACGGCTCGAGCCACGACTCCAACGAGGGCACCTCGGGCACGATCTGGGCCCTGCACTTCTCCTCGTACTCGACGAACTCGACTAAAACACGCATCGAATAGAATACACGATGCTCGTCCGCAACACCGACCTGCCTCACTTTGATGCTTCAGACTCCACAGCTCTTCGGGCGTGTAGTGCGTGTACTTGCAGTTGCCCGAGAACTGGCACTCGCCGTGCTGCGCGAACCGGTGACACATAGTTTTCGTCGACTCCTCCGCCAGAATGATTTTGGGATCTGAAAAGGGCACACATGTATCGGTTGCGGGGGTTGGGGGAAGCGTTAAATCTTGGTCGTGTAAATACCTCTGTATTTCTCGTAGTGTTGGTTACGCAACTTGATGTGGTGCGAGCTGGTCAGGTGCTTTTTTCTGCCGTCCAAATCGTCGATGAAGGTTTTGTCGCAATAATCGCAGTAATAACGGCGACTCATGTTCGACGACGACGCCAACAAACGTATTATTTTCAGGTTAAACGCGCGCACAGCGCCACCTGACGCGGGCGTCGCCAACCGCTCGACTAATTGTCGTACGTCCGGGTCGCGAGCGACGCGCAGATGTCGAGATAGGAACAAGATAGCGACGTGTTTTATAGCGTCGTGCGAATGCAACGCCAACTTTTAATTTTTCTGTTTACGTTTTAGTCTGTGAAGTTCGGATGCACGGTGTGCGCGCGTTGTCGTGTCTCTCTTCTCTGCAAACTTTAACTTCGATGTCGTGCGTGAACAACTTTCGTGAGTTAAAGTGCGACTTTCGATAATAGGAGAATGGGCCCCGTTATCGTTCGGTCTCAATAAACCAAGTGTGCCCCGTTTTTATCGTCCGAGCAATTATTGCCACCGGCCACTCGGGAGATTATTTTTGAAGAGTAGGTGAGTAAGTAAGTAAAGTACATTTCGAGTGTGCTTATGGTGTTGGGATCTATTTATAAATAAGTCGTTTTTAATTGTGTGTACGTTATACGTACGAGCAATTGTTGCTATATCATAAAATGTCGTACAGAGGAGGACCGCCGGTCGTTTATAAAACGTGAAACGAACAACGGTCGGTTTTAATTGCCGGCAGCTGCTCGTACTTACGATCTTCTTTCTTTTTTTTTCAATCGTTTTTTGATAACTATCGTGCTGTTCGAATTGGATTTCTCGGAATTGCGTTAATACAAATTTCATGGGCTCCCACGGCAATTGCGTGCGTGGTAACTGTAAAAAAATGTACGCCGTTGTAAATATTTAACCCGGTCGATCGTATATATACAGGGTGTCCCCGTTTTTTGTAGCAGGACTTTCACAACTTGCAGTAAAATTCATTTTGAAAACAAAAGTTCATATAAACATATATGTGTGGAGGCCTCGTTTTCGATTTACGGGGCGTCGAAATTTAAAAAAAAATTGGATGTTTTATTTGTAAAACAAAATTCCCTTTTTTGATTTTGTTGAAACTTGGCAGTTTTGTTTGTAATAATAATACACATTTTTTCACATCATTGAATTTGCCCTACTTCTTCCAGTGCCGCCACAACAGGGGACCGGCTTGATAAAAATAGAAAAAAATATGGTACGCCCCTGCTTTTTTGTAAGTTTGAAACTTTTTTCAGATTCAGCAATCAAAAATGAAACTTTTTCTATTACGCAACTTTTTTCCTATCTCGCTTCGTTTAGAGAGAAATAAAACTTATTTTTTTACAGAATTTATTGTTTGATAATAATTTGTATGTCAAAAATCAACCGCACGGTATGAAAGGAAACTTATTCAATAAACATAAAATCAAAGGAGCTGTTCAAAATGCCTGCCATTTTGTTCAACACATAAATTACAACGACGTATTAAAGACTGCCGAACGTTTTCCAAATGATCTGGAGTTATTCTAAGAGCGGCATTTCGGATTCGTCGTTCAAGTTCCTCTTGTGAATTGACAGGCGTAAAGTAAACTGCTTCCTTAATAAATCCCCAAACAAAAAAATCCAAGGGTGTTAGATCAGGCGATCGAGGAGGCCACCCTACTGGTCCTCCACGGTACCCACCCATCTTTGCGGATATGCTGCATTCAGCCAGTTCCGCACCACCAAAGCATAATGGGCAGCGCATGTTATGATACTCTGCATTTAAAAATTCCAAAAATAATTGACCGTTTAATCTATTGGGCAGGATATAGGGTCCCAACAAAAAATCGCCAAACACTCCCATCCAAACGTTTACACTAAATTCTTGTTGGAATCTCATTGGCCGAATTAGATGCGGATTTTCATTATCCCAGACGTGAAGGTTATGGAAGTTTACAACACCACGTCTTGTAAAACAAGACTCGTCTGCCCAAATAATTTTATCGAGGAACTCGGGATTTTCTCTTGCTCGATTTAGTAACCAATTACAAACATCTAAACGACGTTCAGCATCACCGGGTTGTAATCCTTGTACTGGCTGTAAACGGTACGGATACATACCATTCCGTTTTAAAGTTTTCCATATCTTGTTTTTAGATACATTTAATTGTCTAGAAGCTTGCCGCGTACTTAATTGTCGGTTTCTTGCAAAAGTATTTAAAATTCGTTGTTTTTCCCTCCCACGCCTTTGCCGAATCTGTTCATCTGCTGCTGCTTGGAGCGACTTTAAACCGCGACTTCTAAACTGTTGGTGTATTTTTACAAAAACGCTTGGATGTGGTCGTCGTCTATTGGGAAATCTTCTTCTGTACTCTCGAGCAGCACCAGCAGAGTTTCCATCACAAAATCCATACAAATAATGCATGTCTGCATATTCTTCATTTCGGAATCGAAAAGGCATTTTTATGAGAAATAATAATGTGTCTAATACCTACACACTTGGAACTTGAAATCGAAAACGTCTATTAAACACGTCAACAAACAACAAAACATTTGCTGTAGTGCCTTGGCAACTCACAAAACGGACAAATAACAATCGTCCTAAGCCTACTTGGGGCAGCAAGTGGTAACAAGCATAAATAAACAACTTAAGCAAATCTCGAACTTTTTGTGAAAATGTTTTATTTCTCTCTAAACGAAGCGAGATAGGAAAAAAGTTGCGTAATAGAAAAAGTTTTATTTTTGATTGCTGAATCTGAAAAAAGTTTCAAACTTACAAAAAAGCAGGGGCGTACCATATTTTTTTCTATTTTTATCAAGCCGGTCCCCCGTTGCGGCGGCACTAGAAGAAGTAGGGCAAATTCAATGATGTGAAAAAATGTGTATATTATTATTACAAACGAAACTGCCCAAGTTTCAACAAAATCAAAAAAGGGAACTTTGTTTTACAAATAAAACATCCAATTTTTTTTTAAATTTCGACACCCCGTAAATCGAAAACGAGGCCTCCATACATATATGTTTATATGAACTTTTGTTTTCAAAATGAATTTTACTACAAGTTGTGAAAGTCCTGCTACAAAAAACGGGGACACCCTGTATATATACAGGGCGATCGAAAAACGTCGGCAGCTTTCGGAAACGCGACACTTTAAGCCCGCGTCAGACTATCAATCGGTTCGATCAAACTGATTTGATGACGTTAACCGTTACAAGTTTGACGAAACCACTCAAACTGCTATATAGCTTATCCAAACCTATACGATGTTCACGTCGTCAACAAAAAGTGACAGGTGACAGCACCGTGTGAAACGTCATCATCTAGTAATCTTTTCTTGATGACGTGAACATCGTATAGGTTAGGATAAGCCATAATCGCACTATCGAATTGTTAACGTATTAATTAAACATGTAAATCAAATTATCCGCCAACGTTCCAATAAAACTTCTTGACCTATTTTTTACATATTCCTCACTTTATTTCTTGCCTCGAAAATTCGCGTACAATTTAATCCGACAAGTGCCGACAAAAGATAAAAACCCGAAACGTCGCCTTCGCGCCGTTTCTCCAACGTTCGAATCCGACCAATCCGGATCGCGGATCGCGTCGAACTGTCGCAATGACGTCACGCGACGTCATCGTTTCGGCTTCGTCCAAACTGTTCGATAGTTCGACGCGGACTTTACGTTATAATATTACGTTATTTTGATGGTCGCCGCGACTCGATTCGTGTAATACAAGTACCGAAACCGCGCGAACCGCAAAACCAATAAGTATTTCAAAGAATTCTCGGTTGAAATGCGAGAAGTTCACGTCCCGCGGCGAGAAAGCGCAGCGTTAAACGACACCTGGACGACGGAAGAGCGAGCGCCCCCCGGAGATCGTCTTATTATTCTCCGATAACAAAGGCACGAAATGTCGCTTCTTAATAGGGACGAGCCAGCCGACCATTTATGCACAAAACGCCATTGTGCATCGAAGAGAATGTATGTGCACGTCGTCGACCACGCGGAACAAGAACCGCAACGGTGGCGCATAATTATGCAAAAATTCGCTGAATACCTACGTAACGAATACTTTATGAATGAATCCGTCGCTCTTGGTCGACGAGAAAAAAATCCCGATGACTCGTCAAAGTCCACCGATTGTTTTTAATAATTATTATCGACCGGTTCTCGAATTCGTTGTATAATCACACGATTTGCGACACTTTCAAGGTTTCGTTGGCATTTTAAACGCCGATCCGAGTTCCAAAACTAATTTTTTCGGTTTGGGCGCGCGCACGGCAACGCGCGCGCATTTTATCGAAAATTTCGCAGAGACGCGATCGATGGAGAATTTCACGACGATCCCGAAACACGTTCGACATTAACGATCCGATCGTCGATAACGGAGATGGGCGCGTTTGAAGTTTTCGAAACGGATCGGTCAACGTGTCGAGGTCCGATATCCGTATACCGGACGATTCGGCCGACCTGTCTCAAGCTAAATAACTCGACAGATTTCGGAGATGCAAATTTAGGTTAAAAATCTATTATTTTTCTTTCAGTTTTAAGAATCATTATATCGCTTCCAGTTTCGCTGGAAATGTACCTTTTTAATTCGTTAAATAAGGATTTTGTTTCTCCTTTCGACGATTTATTTCGGGACTTTAGTTGTATTTAAAAAAAAAATTGTCTTAATTTCGATTAAACCGGAAACGATGAAACTAGCGTTTATGCTAGCTGACGTTATGCAACGTTTTCCACTTTTATTGATGACTACTTACTTAAAAAAAAAAGGTGGGCGTATTCGACAAAACAAAAACGCAATACCTGTTAGACTTGGGTAATTTGATTATACATTATTGTCAGTTTTTTATGAGAAGGCGACGGAATAATTACGACAATGTTTGTATCGTTGTAAATAATGAAATTGACTTCGTTTCCGGCGAAACCGGAAGCGATGTTCTTAAAACTGAAGAAAATAGGTTTTTAACCATTTAACCCAAACTTACCTATGCAAAAATTCATCTAGTTAGTTGTATCTCTAAAATCTGTCGAGCTTATTGGCTTCGGACAGGTCGACTGAATCGCCCGGTATACGGGGTGTCGCCCCGCGACATCGGAGGAAGATTCCGCATCTACCGCAACAGATAATGCTTATATCTTACCTTAATTGTGCACATTTCGAGAATATTTTCATACACACACACACAGAGTGTTCCGATAAGCGGCGACAACGCAAAATAATATATGTTTAAATGGAACGCCAAGGGGACGGTTTTTCAGCCCCCACCCCCCTCAATCCCCTTTTCAAAGTAATTTAAATATGGGTTTATTTTTACTGAAACAGTGAAAATCCCATCGAGGTCCAATTATTATTAAGTATACAGGGAGAGTTCGCATCGAAAATTGTAATGTTTATCGGGATTCTCAAATGGAACACCCCCGTATATGACGACACAACGCGATTACGCTTTCGTAGTTTTATAACAATGCAAAATACACATGTGCCCTATAATATACTGGGTGTTGCGTTTAAGAAAAAATATAACTTTGAATTGTTGTCCACGAGTTCTGGGGATCGTTTCTCAAACTCAAAATTCGAATGTGCTCCATAATATACATGGTAGATGCGAAAATGTGAAATTAACCGAAAAGTGCGCCTGAACGTCCTCCGAGATGAACGTTCGTCACGTAAATTCGTACACCTTCATCGGCAAGACGAAATTACGCCAGACATGTTGAACGTTGCGGCGCTCTTTTGTTTAGAGCCGATTTAACGTTAAGATTTAATCGCTCGCACGTTTAAAGAACAAAACCCCGACGAACGTTAACGACCATAATATCCTCTCCAATGTTATGCAAATCTAAACGCTCGTGCGCGTACAAAAAAAAATGTTACCATCGGATCGTTACCGGTTTTTGGTGGTGGGTCTGCTTTTTAAATTCAAGGTCGCGACTGAGCTCATCAAAAGTGTATCGGAAAATCGATTCGAGGGCGCGTACCGTCGCCGTCGTTTGAGCAATTGAAAAGTTTAATTACGTCAAAGTTGTGATCTGCATCGTCCTTCGGGATCCTATCGCCAGAATTTCGTGGCATCGTGGACGTCGATCGTCAATGACGAAAGTTTAAATCGAGGTCACGACCCATATCGCGCGCGGCCTCAATATCGCATCGGAACACTTCGAAGATAACCAATAACTTGTGATAAAAACGATCGAGGGACAGACGGTGTTTAAACGTTGACCAAGATACGAAAACAGATCTTTAAACCTCATTCGCTTTTCCATAATTTTTGGACGTGGCCATTTTTCAAAAAACAAAAACAAAAAAAACCGCCCCTCGATTAGCATCGACGTCCCGATGACTTGGATTTAGTCGAGGATCTAGAGCTGCCTCTGTTCGAAAGAGAGAGAGAGAGAAAGAGTGGGCTTTTTGGACTGAACCTCGTCGATCATCATCTTGAGAAACCAACAACTCTTCGTTGATTAGTTGTTCGTCGTTGATCAAACAAAATGCGATCGGATGCCGAAGCGGCCAACGTAACAAAAGCTTAAAGCCACAGAAGTCGCAAAAATATATCTTCTCGCGTGACCGAAATTTGTTCGTTTGTAAAAATTAACCAAGCACACGAGCGTGTCGAGAACCAAAACCACCAGTGAACCGACAAGATAACGCTCATCAAAAAGAGCTTTCATTCGTAGGCTTCGATCGATGTATTTGTTGCTGGACGTTTCGCTGATGCCGTTGCCTTCGTTGATCAATTTACGGTTATCAGAATCATATTTAGATGGGCATTGGTTGAATAATGTGAAGTTAGCTGGGAGTTTAACCGTCGTCGTCTTGATTCGAGACGCCGCTCCTCGTTCTAAGGGTCTTGGTCCTGATCTCGGAGAGTATGGTACCAAGATTTTGTCTCATCGCGAACCATTCGCTGATGCCATTGCCTTCGTTGATCAATTTGATCAATTTATTTAGACGGACATTGGTTGAATTTGTAAAGTTAGCTGGGAGTTTAACCGTCGTCGTCTTGGATTCGAGACGCCGCTCCTCGTTCTAAGGGTCTTGGTACTGATCTCGGAGAGTATGGTACCAAGATTTTGTCTGATCGCGAACCATTCGCTGATGCCGTTGCCTTCGTTGATCAATTTGATCAATTTACGGTTATCAGAATCATATTTAGACGGGCATTGGTTGAATTTGTGAAGTTAGCCGGGAGTTTAACCGTCGTCGTCTTGAATCGAGACGCCGCTCCTCGTTCTAAGGGTCTTGGTCCTGATCTCGGAGAGTATGGTACTAAGATTTTGTCTGATCGCGAACCATTCGCTAATGCTATTGCCTTCGTTGATCAATTTGATCAATTTACGGTTATCAGAATCATATTTAGACGGACATTGGTTGAATTTGTGAAGTTAGCCGGGAGCTTAACCGTCGTCGTCTTGGATTCGAGACGCCGCTCCTCGTTCTAAGGGTCTTGGTACTGATCTCGGAGAGTATGGTACCAAGATTTTGTCTGATCGCGAACCATTCGCTGATGCCGTTGCCTTCGTTGATTAATTTGATCAATTTAAGGATATTAGAATCATATTTAGACGGGCATTCGTTGAATTTGTTAAGTTATCTGGGAGTTTAACCGTCGTCGTCTTGATTCGAGACGCCGCTCCTCGTTCTAAGGGTCTTGGTCCTGATCTCGGAGAGTATGATACCAAGATTTTGTCTGATCGCCAGCCATTCGGGCACTACCTCCGTTGATGGGTTTGAGCACACTTAGTTTCCACAATTTGTTTTTCGCC
The DNA here is from genome assembly GCA_036326145.1 of Rhagophthalmus giganteus. NCBI lineage: Eukaryota > Metazoa > Arthropoda > Insecta > Coleoptera > Rhagophthalmidae > Rhagophthalmus > Rhagophthalmus giganteus. Next base: position 860,179 of record JARFJA010000064.1, read on the forward strand.
AAGTTTTGATCTCGGCCGATTTCCGGGGTACAAGAGGTGCTGCTCGCGTTCTCCAGGTGCGAACGTGTCCTCTGCGTATCTCGAGTCCAAGGGTCGGAAGCAGCCTGCTTCCTCGACGCGAAAACAACGACCAAGAAGAAGATTAGACGCGATGGCGTGCACAACCCCAAATTTCAACTCATCAGATCTGGTGGCCAAATAGAAAAAGGTCCAATGAATCGTCCAGGAACGATCGATCGATGAACCGAGCGATTGCTAGACGCGTTCGGGTCTCGTTCGCCGATCGACCAAAACGTTGTTCGCAAGTTTTGGCCCGGCTCGTCGAGCGTTTCCGATACATTTCGCTCTAAACGACGCTAATCGAGCGCTCATTAGCGCCGAACCAAAGTCTAAACTCGTCGTATCTGACGCAACTGGGCGTGGAGCGGGCACGTTTCGGCGCGTGCAAATTTTAAATATTATTAATCGTTTTTCCCGCAGCCGACGTGCGCGTTGCGTGCCAATTATTAATGTTTTGAAATGCCCATCTAGCGCAAGAAGAAATTCCTCGGGTTTAAGTGAAAGCACGACAATGCGATCGCGGCCCATAAACAAAGTGTATAAACACATTAACCTTCTCGAAGGAAAAATTGTCCGAACTGGTCGTTTCGCCGGTTCCACACGGGGGGCGAGGGGGGGGACGTTGTCCGGCTAACAGTAAATTAATGCGCGGCCACTTTTTCTCGCCTCCGCTTACAAAAAAAAATTGGCTAATAGATATTTCGTTCGCGGAGCCGCGATTAGGTGAGAATTAAAAGGTGCTCTTGATCGCGACGGACGGCCGTTAGGGAAGGCAGCTGCCGCTTTCGTCGACCTTTTTTGCCCCGGTTTTTTGGGCGACACGAACGCGAGTGCTATAACCTCGTCGGCGCGATGAAGATTACATAAGGCGGCTGCGAAATGTATTCAAGTGACAAGGACGTCGATTCGAGCAAAAGGAGATCGGCGCGCACTGCGGCGCGAGGAAATGCTGTCTCTTGCGACAAATAACGAGCTTAACTGAAGAAGAAGAAGAAGAAGAACGGGGCGGTTCTCGTTTCTTTTGTGGGTGAATTGGCCGAAATTGAAGAGAAATGTAAAACTCGGATCGAAGCTGAAATGCACACACACACACAGATCGAAATGGAACGGATTGAACTCCTCGAACATCCGGCGGTGGACGACCAGTTTTTTTTTTTTTTGAAATCTCGACCCGATAAATCGCGTTTAGGTAATATTACAACGATTCGGCTTCGATTTCGATTCGAAAAAGGTCAACCATTGACGACGGCAACGTACAAAGCAAGGAGAAAATTCGTTTATTTACTTGGACCCTTGTCGTCTCGTCGAGCGCGTCTTCTTATTAAATCGTAAAGTGCAAGCGCCCGAAAATGTCGATGGACTTCTTGAAACGTCGCATTATCGTCGTCCATTAATTATGTACTTAATAAGTAATAATGAATTATGGGAAACTCCAACACGAACATAGTGGTGTAATTTTAGACGCTTTCTCAAACGGGATAAACCCGTAATTGCTGGCAACTAATGTTGACTATATAAAAAGAGAAACCTATACATAAACATATGCAATCTCTGATGACTTCATTAATCCACAAAAACGCGATCGTCGATTACTTAATTACGAAAACACTCGTACGTTGCGGTTAACGTTGCGGCAAAGGCGCGATTTATGTACCTACATCATAGCATGTATCGCGACTTGACTGACAAGGAATTAGGGGTGAAAGTTTTAAGGGATGGCACCCCTTAGGATTTACACCCTTAATTGAACCGCCATTTACAAAAATATATAGTTTGTTGGCGATAGCTCTTGTTGTTTCGCAAAGGTAATAAGCAAAACCGAAAAAATTCCAATTTTCAAGAGCACAAACAGAATACGGCTCTTGATTAGGGTTGACTAGCACTACGAACCTGCAAAGTTTCAAATTTTTCAGAAATTTCCACATATGCTTAGCCTTTCGCGTAAGAACCAAGTAATCAAGTAACCAATACCTAACTCACAACTTGGAATGCACCTAAAAAAAAATCACTCGACTTATTTTCACTTGCGGGGGTCGTACTGGCGTTTGATTAAAAAATAATATGTAATTTTTAGGAAATTCATTCTAAAATTATGTTTTTTTGTGCAGTAAAATTATTTGAATAATGCCTTTATACCGCAGAATTGTAAATTTACTATATTTTTTAATTTAAAAACTATTCGCGTGCCCTTAAACATCGAAAATTTCCCCATTACAAGCCATAAACCAGATAAAAGTTTAATCGAATTTTTATGCGACCGATAAAATACAAAGCAACTAACAAAACAAGTGCGTCGCCCACTTTCATTCCTTATCGGGGTGGGAATAGAGAACTGCGTGTTTTTAAAATAAAAGTGGTATTTCCAAGTATCCACGTATAAACCCGAACGCATTTATAATATAAATAGAATTTCGGCAAAACCGTTCGCGTCAGTGGTACAGAACGGTAGTGCTTGCTTAAGTAGTTCGAATTTAAAATTACGGCGTCGTATTGCTAGGAGTGTTCGTTCGGTTTATAAGCCCTTTTTGCGCGAGGCTTTTAAGTTCCAACACAAATTCTCCGAAAATCGAGCTTGGTTAGTGTCCTGTTTAGGGCTCGCCCCCCCCCCCCTCAAACATTCGACGGTCCAATTTCGCAAACGAAATTTTATCTTACGCGCGTTTTCGCGATCACGGTGGTTGATGAAATTTAATGAAATATGAAGCTACGTAACGATGCAAGTTCGCAGTCAACGGAAAAGTCTACGCTGTAGATTGGCGAAAGAGGGAAAACGATGACGAGAAAAAGTTGGGAAATTCAAAAAAAAAAAGAAAATTAGAAACTTCTAAATTATTCTTTGATAATCTGTTATAGACAGGCGACAGTCGCAGCGGCTGCAGTGTTAGTCTGCATTTTACGTAAGTATCAAAAAAATATTATTTCGGGATTTTTTTCCAGGTTTTTTTTTAATTTCTCTTATTTTGAGAGATTTTACCTTTTCGGTGCATTCGTTCACGGATAAAAAATCGAATGCAAATTTTCGATTGACGCAACAATTTAGTCTGAAAACGAGACGATATTTGATTGCATATTAAAATTTGAAGCAATCTAGGCAGTTATTAAAATTTATCGTGGTTAGTTTAATTCTAATTTATATTAATGGGGGTTATATTATATTATTATTTATATTTTATTTTAAATAAGTATTACAGATACAATAATATATTAATTTTTTTTTTTTACTATTTATTTAATACCTTATTGAACCGTTGAATATACCGTTGAATTAAAATTTAATTTAATTTATTTGGGGCATCGTGTGTGTACATGAATTGTGCGTCGAACAATGTTTAATGTCCATGTTTCTCGATTATTTTTTTATTTTGCCACCTCTTTACTCAAAAAAAAAATTGTAATAATTCCAGTTTCTTCCTGGCATTCTTTTAATAGTCCTTGTCCTAAATTTCCCCCTTTTTTTTTACTAAATTTAATACTTTCAAGCAATTGTTGTAGTTATTTTGCTATAGCTTATCCAAACCTACATGATGTTCACGTCATCAACAAAAAGTTACTAGATTGTTTATTTGTAATTCGTGACATATTCTATAGATTATGTACTTGCGCACATATTAGATGACATAAAGAAAGACTACAATTTATTAGAACTGTTAAAATACGAGGTACGAGGTGACAGCACCGTGTGAAACCGTCATCATCTGGTAACCTTGTATTGATGACGTCATCATATAGGTTTGGATAAGCTATAACAAAGTGAAAATAAGGCAACTGTGTGGGGGTGCGATTAGTTTCCCGATTACCTACTTAATACTCAAAAATAAGGAAAATTTCGGAACTTAGTGTCAAACTTTTATGGGACTTAGTTGATGTAAGAGTAGAAGGGACCCACTTACCCCCACCACTTTTATATCAAACCGCGGATTAAAATGATTCGCGGATTGGCCTAATTATTTCGCGTGTTTGATTACCGTGTTACGCAATTATTTCGCGATTTCGCCTGTTTGATTACCGTGCTACGTAATTATTTCGTGATTTCGCGCGTTTGATTACCTTGTTACGCAATTATTTCGCGATTTCGCGTGTTTGATTATCGTTTTACGCAATTATTTCGCGGGATTTATTGTCGTGTTACGCGCAATTCCGCGGGTTAATTCGCGGTTCCGCGAATTGATCGATCAATTCACGCACCGCCGATTAATTAGATCAGTTGATCAGATCGCGGATTAATTAGAGCAATGAATTCGCGGAACCGCGAATTAACCCGCGGAATCGCGCGTAACACGGCAATCAATCTCACGAAATCGCGAAATAATTGCGTAACACGGCAATCAATCCCACGAAATCGCGAAATAATTAGGCCAATCCGCGATCAAACCGCGAATCATTTTTAATTGAGCACTTTAATTAAACCGCGAATCAATTTAATCCGCGGTTTGATATAAAAAAAGTGGAGGGGGTGAGTGGGTCCCTTCTACTTGTAAGTTGATCTCTTTAGTCTTACGATTTATTGTTAAGCTCACGAGCGGGCGGGCGAGGAAATCTCGAAAAAATTTGACACTTTGCAGGATCGTAATACTAGTCAACCCTAATCGAGGGCCGTACTCCATTCGTGCTCTTGCGCGGTTTAATATGGTGAAATCCGCCCTTAAAAAAAATGGAACTTTTCATTTATTTTGCTTATTATCTCTGGAACAACAAGAGCTATCGCCGACAAACCATATATTTTTGTGAATGGCCGTTCAAGACCTACATTATGTTGCAAAAATTAGAGGTGAAAACCGCAAGGGGTGCCGTCCCTTACAAATTTTCGCCTTAAAAGGCGTCAGCTTCTTGTTGTTAGTTTCGACCAAGCGAACGCAACAAGTTCGCCAATATTTTGCGAATTGAAAATTGGAAAAGACGATGGTATGGTCCAATACGAAGAGCAACGACGACGACGACCACGTTAACTTGTGCAAAGAACGCAAGGAGCTGAGCTCGATTAATTCGTTCGACAACCGGTTGGTCGCGTTCGTATCCGTATTGAAAACGCCAGGCGAAATACTCTTACGCAATCGAAAGGGTGTCGTAACATTTGCGACCCATCGTGCAACCTGTTCCATCTGCTTCTTTGCGCTCCAAGCTGCTCGTTCGATAGATGCGCATTTCGCCGTTAACGTTATCTCCTCGCGTCGTCACGGATGCCATTCAATTTCCCGACATCTGCAAGGCATCCATCGAAAGCGACGGTTCTTCCGTTATCGTTACGACGACGACGAGGGCGAGTTGCGGAACGGCATTCTCGATTTACTGACGGACGAACTGCAAACCGTGCGTTCTTTCGACAGCAAATGGAACTTCCCCTTACCAAACGAAATTAGTATTTCCGTTTCCTGCCGTTTCGGAGCTAATAACAAACCAGTTGTTGCCGCCATAATATTATGATGACAACGGAATTTCGCTCATTGCCGTACTCGTTATACATATTTATGAGTACGTTCCTGGAATGCACGAAGACACAGCGAGGCGATTTGAATCTATTTGCGTCTAGATTTATTTTCGTGATTGCGTCATGTTTCGAAGGATTTTCCGATCTTTCTACGCGCTAATTGAGGAAGACTTCCAACTGGGGCAATGTGTTGTGCTTGTTTATCGGTTAAAATAATCAAGTGCTGCTGCGGCAACGTTTAACACTCGGGTCGGATGACCCCTACCATATGTCTGCCTCTGTCATCCTCACTTAACCTGTGACGTCATATCGTACATGGACCTCGTCAATTACGTTCTGTAATAGTCCGATACGTACTTACGCTTCCGAGACGATTAGTTTTTGATTTTTTTCAACCTCGATTAATTTGTTGCGCGCGAGCGCGCCGGACAAGGTCGCGTTCGACTGCTCGAATCCGTCTCGTTTTGATTTCCTCCCGATTTTTATGCAAATTGTCCAAAACAAATGTGCAAACAACAGTGTTTCCGGTGATTTACTTTTATTTATTTTTTAGTCTAGATATTTTTCTTATTTATTCACGAATCTGAGAAAAGAGTAGACTGTGTACAGGAGGTCATTTTCTCGGTGATTTGGTACCTGGTGAAGTTGCGATGGGCGTTATCACAATGACGAGCATCATCACATGTATGAATGTGTTTAACAACTGCTGCTGTATCTTGTTATAATCACTTAGTATTTCACATATTAAATTATAAAAACGTGTAGTGTCATTTATTTGTTTCTTATATTTGAAAAGCTACTTTTCAAGTAACTCCGGATCTGTTTTATGCGTATCAGGTAGTGCGTATTTTATCGAGATTATGCAAAAATGATTATCTATTTAAACGCCCGCAGTTGTCATTTCTCGCTTTGTTATATGAGAAAAGCGAGTTTTTTAGTCGTTTCGGACTTGTTCTGAACGTTCTGTCTGTAAGCGTTCGAGTCAAAATTTTGCCAAAAAAAAACGTGAATACTAAGGGATTTTTTCGCGATTTCGCAAAATTTGCAATCGCCCGAAACGCGCTTAGTTCGTCATTTATCGGTTTGTTATTGTAGAAAAACAACTTTTCAAGTAATTTCGAACCTGTTCTATGCGTATCGGGTAGTGTCGTTTTATCGAGATTATGCAAAACTTGTAATCTATTTAAACGCCCGCAGTTATTCTGGAAACACGAGTTTTCTAGTCGTTTCCGACTTGTGAACGTTGCGATCAAAATTTTGCCAAAAAACCCGAACCCGAAATCGCCCAAGTGATTTTTTCGAGATTTCGCAAAACTTTTAAATCTATTCAAAAACGTGTAGTTCTTCATTTCTTTGTTTGATATATTCAGTGCTTCCGGCGATTTGCTTTTATTTACTTTAAGTTTGAGGAAATATTTACTTTTTTTAATGGGGCGTGTCGCTGGAAGCCTCGAGTAGCTCGATTGAGAATTAAAGAGTTTAAAGGAACGTGCGGCAAATGGAGAGAAGACGACGTGCGGCAAACTATAAACGATTAACAAGCAGGAGCGAACATGTCATGGGCAGCAACAAAATATTCGGACGGCCACGATTAGAAGAAGAACTCGTCTCCCACGTAGCACTCGAATTAGAGAAGCGGCTATTTGGGGTTGCTCGCGAAGACTTCTAGACGCGTCCTAGCAAGCCAAAAAATTGGCGCTGCGCATTTACGGCTCGTCGTCTAAAACTTGGGCTTCCTCGGCAACCAGAGCCCAACGTCTGCTGCTGATTCTTTTGCCATCCCAAGAATTTGGCCCGACGAAACTATTGCTTACGTCTGGTGGTCCGGTTCGAATTTTGAGAAATCGGTTTCGTCGTTCGTTCAGGAGGTTTAAGGCATCAAATGATCATTTTAAACTTGTCTTTATTGCGTCGAAAAAGCGTTCCCACGTTAAAGGACTTTCCTCTTATACGTTATCGATTGTTTTCGCAAATGTTTTCCCGAAAGCTTCGGAGGTTTCGTGCCATTCGTCATTGATCGATCGATGAATTTTCGGGCTCGACTCGACGAACAACTTTTCCCGTTGAGCCATAGTCGGAGAGGATCCAAAAGGGTCCTATTTTCCAACACCGTAACGAAGACGTCGCGAACTGGGCTCTGGGCTACGTTCGAGATCATTTCTGGATCGGAGGGCGCAAATTGGACTCTTTCGGTCTTCTTTCGTCTTCTAGTTCAAACAAACCAAGAAAACCAACTTGTTTCCGCCCGAGTCAATGGAGGAGCCGTTCGAGCGCACCCATCAAATTATTTCCCTTAAAAATGAAGGGGGGGGGGCGCGTTCGAAAACGTTTTCCGAGTTGAAGAATTATTCGTGCGAAAATTCAATTTTTCCCCACCACCTCTGCAACGAAGGCGTTTTTCGGACGACAAGCCGTAATTTGGGTCTTTGGAAATCGCGTGACGTTTCGAGGTTGCATAATAAACGAGTGCGCGCGGTTAAAATTAGTTCGCGCGCTTGTTGAATTTTTACGCGCCACAAAGATTAACGAAACGACCCCGGCTTGACCCGCGTCATTAACATTCGCATTGTTATCGTGTAAACGCGCTTTCCCCATTAAGCCTCGTTGCCCAGATAAATTTTCTACGCTGCGGCGCGTCGCGTCCATTGCATAATTCGTCGGCCGCGGCCAATTAACGTGCGGGAACCCGTAATTTTCTTGCACAATTGGATTTCGATTGCGAGAACTTGTCCCAATTTCGAATTGGAGGCGACTAAAGTCGGCTCTCGCTTTTAATGGGCGTCTTTTCGTTTTCGAGCGGCCTCGGCCTCGTCGCGCGCTCGCGTTTGTTTTTCCGGGCGTTTGTCGGAACGTTTTTCCCCAAAATAAGAGAAAGATTGGGGTTCTTTCGCGATTTTCGAAACATTTGGACCGAGGTGCCGCAAAAATTTGTTTTGTTTTGTAATCCCCTAATGTTGTCGAGGGATGAAAAGAACGAAGATCGAAGGTTGTTCCAAAACAACGTGTAAATTGAGGTTTTGACCAAGAGCCGATCGAGCCGGATTTTTTCCATGCAAGCGAAATCGAACAAAAAACCTCCCAACAGAAAATTGAGTTTCGAAATAAGTTCGCGGATTGGCGTCAGTGCAATTGATTTGGAAAATTAAAGTATTTGGACGCAAAGAGAAACGTCCCCGCAGACGAAAATGTTTAAAACATTCGACAACGAATATTACTTTCACTTTCCGAACGCCCGCGCGCGCATAAAGATAACGGACAACAATTCGCGTTATCTACAGCAACAAAGCCGGCACCGTAACGTCCTAAATGCGGCGTCTCAGGAAAAAAATCCGACAATAAACATATTCGAACGTATCATTTTTTTTTTTTACAACGGCCAACAACCATGCGGGCGACGAAACGTTCGAAAAAGCTTACCATTTAACTAGCTTAATTTTTTAATAATGGGTCGGGGGCGTTTGAGCTATCATTAACGAACTGCCCTACATAATTTATCTGCAAGTTCGTGGAAGATTAATGTGTGTTTAATTAGGAGATGCGCGTTCGCGTCGAATAATTTAGCCGTTTGTTTCGTTTACAAATTGATAACTGTTTTGGCGTTTAACGATCTCGGAAAATTCCCAGCGTCAATTTCAAAACTGTCTAAATTTAGGACGTTCGCGTCTCAAATAACGTAAGGAATCGTGTTGGGGCGATTTGAACCGCGTTTTTACGATCGGCCGTAAAAGTGTCCGAAAATTGAAATTTTTGCATAATCGAGCAGTCCATTCCCTCGCGGAGGTTAAATCCAGACCTTTTCTATCCTCACATACCGCCAACTTTTTCGACTTTGGATGTTTTCTTTTTTGGCGATATTTAAAAATTTCATTTTTTTCGAATTTTTCGGGATAAATGGTGCGAATTGGACCGCCCGCAAAAATTATCCAGAAAACGCATAAGCATCGAGTTAAGTGGCTTTTCATCTTAAAATTGGGCTTTTAAATGATAAATCTAAATCGACGAATTTGATCGGGAACGAGGTCTATTTATTGCTCAAAAGCAACAGATGAGTGTGAAAATGTTAAATGAATTCAAACGAAAATCATTCGTCGTCGCCCGCATCGACATCGGGGTCGCAATTTTTGCACGAAAATCAGCAACGAGTTCCCATATTCACGCACTGCCGAGGGGTAAATCTGCAAAAAAATTATGTACACAAGACCTTCCATCGACTAAAGACTTCCAGGGATTTTCAAAGATTTCCAGGGACTTTTAAAAACTTCTAAAGACTTGCAAAGACTTCCAGGGATTTTTAAGGATTTCCAAGGACTTTTAAAGACTTCCAGAGATTTCTAAAGACTTCTAGGGATTTTCAAGGATTTCCAGAGACTTTCAAAGACTTCCAGGGACTTCTAAAGACTTCCAGTGACTTCTAAAAACTTGCAGACTCTTGTAAAGTCTTCCATAGACTTTCAAAGACTTCCAGGGATCTTCAAGGATTTCCAGAGACTTCCAGGGACTTCTAAAGACTTCCAGTGACTTCTAAAAACTTGCAGACTCTTGTAAAGTCTTCCATAGACTTTCAAAGACTTCCAGGGATTTTCAAGGATTTCCAGAGACTTGCAAAGACTTCCAGGAATTTCTAAAGCCTTCCAGAGACTTGCAAAGACTCCAAGGACTTCTAAAGATTTCCACGGATTTTCAAGGATTTCCAGAGACTTCCCAGAGACTTGTAAAGACTTCCAGGGACTTCCCAGAGACTTGTAAAGACTTCCAGGGACTTCCAAGGATTTTCAAGGATTTCCAGAGACTTTTAAAAGCTTCTAGGGATTTTTAAGGATTTCCAGAGACTTCCAGGAACTTCCAAAGACTTCCAGAGACTTGCAAAGATTTCCAGGGATTTCTAAAGACTTCCAGAGACTTTCGAAGACTTCCAGGGACTTCTAAAGACTTCCAGTGACTTCTAAAAACTTGCAGACTCTTGTAAAGTCTTCCATAGACTTTCAAAAACTTCCAGGGATCTTCAAGGATTTCCAGAGACTTGCAAAGACTCCAAGGACTTCTAAAGACTTCCACGGATTTTCAAGGATTTCCAGAGACTTGTAAAGACTTCCAGGGATTTTCAAGGATTTTCAGAGACTTTCAAAGACTTCCAGGGACTTCCCAGAGACTTGCAAAGACTTCCAGGGACTTCCAAGGATTTCCAGATACTTTTAAAGGCTTCTAGGGATTTTTAAGGATTTCCAAGAACTTTTTAAGACTTCAAGACTCTTCTAAAGACTTCCACGAATTTCCAAGGACTTCCAGGATTTCCAGACTTTCAAAGACTTCCAGGTATTTTTAAGGATTTCCAGGGACTTTTAAAGGCTTCTAGAGATTTTTAAGGATTTCCAAGGACTTCTAAAGACTTCGAGACACTTCTAAAGACTTCCACGAATTTCCAAGGACTTCCGGGATTTTCAGAGACTATCAAAGACTTCCAGGTATTTTTAAGGATTTCCAGGGACTTTTAAAGCCTTCCTGGGACTTCCAGGGACTTCTAAAGACTTGCAGACTCTTGTAAAGACTTCCAGGAATTTTCAAGGATTTCCAGGGACTTTCAAAGACTTCCAGTGTTATGTACACAAGACTTCCAACGAGAATTACCCCTCGCGCACTTCAAATGGAATGGTCGTCTGCATACATTGCATTCGATGGAGTTGCTCTTGGTCATTTTGTTCGACATCGTCTCCTCACAAATCATGCAAAAATCAAGATCTTCCTCTGACGATGTCGAAGACCGCCTACGCCCGGTCGTTTTTTTTTGGCGTCGGTTTCTCCGGTGCAGTTAACGAGCGTCGTTCCACCGCGCTTTTATCCGCTCTCTTCCGTAATTCAGCTCGATTTTCTGGCGAAGTTACGATTCGATTTCGTTTCGGGAGGAACAAATCTTAGCGGAGCGACATCGACCAATGCTGTCGTTGTGGAGGCGGTCGAGGCACTGGCGGTAACTGTTGAAAAATCCGGAAATCTCCTTCAACTGCACGATCCAAATAGCGTATAAAGCTGCCTCGCACTTAAAACACACAGAACGTTGCGACACCTGCTCGATCTTCACTTGTTTTACGGCCGCAACCAAAATTGGCCATATAGTCGATTGGAACGAGTTGAAGTTTTTTTTTACAAAATTCGCGCGGCACGACGACCGAAACCTTCAATTGGCTCGTTAAAACGCATAAAACCGCGAAAAGAAAAAATGCAGCGACACGCGTTGAAATAAATGCATAACTTGATGCAATTCTTTTTGGCACTTGTCTGCGAGAGCGTGTAAATGCGCGTGTCTGCATTCTTCAAAGTCCATTGAAAAACTATCTGTCGTTAGGAGCGTTATTAATATCCAAAATGACGGCGGTCCAATCCACCCCACTTGACTCCACTTATTCCTCAACGTGGTCGCGGGTCTGCGTGAAAAAAGAGACGTGCAAAGACGTGCCTCGACAATTTCGCCAAAGCCGCGGCACTTACGTTGTTCCGGAACGGGTTCTGCGGCACTTGCGGAAATAAAAACCAACTTTTCCGGCGTCAAAAATGAAAATATCGTCTTCTGCCCGATCGTCTGAATTCGTTTTCGAAAAAAACCGCGGCGCTCAATTTCTTTACGACGTCGAGGAAATCGACTGCTCTATACGGCGACGGTGGGCATAATTTTTGGATTTTTTGCCGGTCGCCGAACGGCCGTCGAAGTGGCCGGCCAGATCGATCGGACCCGAACCCAAAAGCACTTTGGCGGAGGAGCAGTTCAGCTTTGGGCGTCGGTGCGGTCACGACGTGCTCGTCGAAGAAGGCGATCGCATCACCCAAGTGCCACGCGGATCGTCGGATCGTTCGGATAACCGGTTATCCGTTCGGTTGGCCCGGTATTTCTACGGAAAACGTTGCGCGTTGTCGAGTTTTCGGGCCGTGGCCGTCCTTCTCTCCTGCCCCCTCGCCTAATTACCAACCTATCCATCATCCTATTTATATAATTTATAGGATTGTGGCACGTGCGCACAATTACAACGCGTTGTCTTCGTCGACAAAATTTTGAGTGCGGGCGGGAACCGCCCAACAACGTCCCGTCGAGAATCGCAGCCGAACATAACCCACCTCAACATCTCCCACACGGGACAAAATGCCCGCTATACGCGTGTTGACGAAGAAAAATCGAAAGTTACATAACAACAACAACAATACAGCGCACACGACCTTCCCGGGCATGTTGGCTAATTTTGTTTGAACGACGACAAACAGAAGTTCGTGTGGGCCCGATTCGATGCCGATACGTGCAAAGAATACCGGAGTGCGCATTTCAAATTGGTCCCGGACAGGTCAACGACCTCAAATTACAATCTATTACGAGTTGTTTGTATACCGTAATTGAAAACCCGGAGGCGTTGCCGCGTGCGATCCTCCGAAGCTCGAAACTCCTCGAGGCTTCGTTTTTGCGGACGCGACAGGACTTATTAACTTTTAATTCCAGAAACGAAAGGCCGCCCCCCGTCAAATTCACCCGAAGCTAACGAGTCGCGCTTGTTTCAGATATGTCGGGGGCGACGACGCTGACCACGTCCAACCCCAGCACCGCGTGCAACACCAGCACGGGGGCCGTCGAGCTCACCGAGAGCGGCGGAAGGGCCCTAAAGTTGCAGACGGACACGCCGCACCTAGTCAGCCTGGGAGGGGGCCGTCTCAGCACCGCAGTCACCCTGCACCCCATCCCGCAAGGTAAATAGCGCCCTTAGAATTTTTACGCGCGCCGTTAAACGGACGCCGCGCTTCCTGCGCGTCCTTTTTTTCCGTGGTCGGCGTCGCGTCTCCCGAAATAGAACGGCACGTCTCGGCGTCGAGGTGCCGCCAAATTTCTACGACGGTCGATTTTTTTCTTCTTTTTGGCCTGATCGAAACCGAATCAGCGACTTCTTCCCACGCACTTCCTAATTATCGCAACGAGCGCGCTTATTGTTTCACGGCCGTTAAGTCCGATTTATCGGCAATTAAACGGCCCCCCATTATGTTGTCGGCCGTTAATTTGTCGCTTGCGACGAGGAAAATCGTAATTTTTTTAAAGTCGGCCCATTCGGGCGTCGCATATTTTTCCGGATAACGGTAATCCGAGATTCGCGTTTAGGGGGAGCGAGTCGGTATTAATCGGCTGAACGGGCGAGGGGGGGATTTGCACGGTTTCTAGTATAGGCAACCTTTCGTGCGCGTCCGTTTCGCGGGTAATTGTTCAATTTTTGTTTCAATTTTTCAAAATTGAACAGTAAAAGTTATAATGTCTGGAAGTATGAAATGGAATTATTGTTAATAAAGGAAGACTTATTAGAAGTCGTTTTGGAAGAAAAACCAACTGAAACTTGGAGAAAACAAGATAATAAGGCAAAAGCTACAATTGGTCTTCTAATAGAAGACAATCAAATCGGTGTTCGTGAAGTTAGCAGCCACTTTCTTGAATTTTTTAAAATCCGAACGCTAATCGTTAGTAAGTATTTGTAAGTCAAAAAAATTCGTTTGTAAGTCGCAGATGACGGAGATAATCGCGCTTCAAAAGAAAAATCCAGAAGGCACTTTTTTTCAAAATTGAACGAAAATGGCCCTTTATCTTTATCAAAAAAAAAATTCGTTTGTAAGTCGCAGGTGACAGAGGTATTCATGTTTCAAGAGAAAGAATGAAATCAATAGAAATTGTGTCAAAAATAAATGGCAGTTGTCTGTAACATTAGTAAGAATTATTGTATACAATATAGGTTTTTTCTTCATTTATTTAATAGGTATTGTAACTATAGATTGACTATCACTAATTCAGCAATTACTAATATTCAGTAACTATCTTTTCAAAGAGTAATTTTAGATTGTTTAATTGTAAATTTTAAATTGCTAATGTCATTTTTTTGTGCTATAAAGATAACGGTTCTGTTCGTAAAACGGACAAAATTTCACTTTTGCTATCATTCTTAAAAGTTACGTAGTTTAAAAAAATGTTGATGACGACACAGCCTTAAACCGCAAGTGAAAAAATTATACTTACTATATTATCATAGGAAAGAGAGATCACAAACAAATAAATTTGTATTCCAGGTTTTTACTGAAAGCGCACAACTTAATTTTTAGTATGGAAGTAAGTACATCCCAATAATTATGTAAGTGTATTTTAAACTTGATTTTTGTAAGCAGCTTATTATTTAATGTTTTTATGTGAAAATAAAAAGTAGATACCTAACTAAGAACGACTAAATTTATTGAAAAATATAACTATAGGTAGGTAAAATAGATATGGCCTATCCAAACCTATATGTAATTCACGTCATTAAAAAAAGTTACTAGATTGTTTACTTGTAATTCGGTTTAAAGTTTGGAAAGTGACATATTCTATAGATGATTTACTTGCGCACATGTTAGATGGCATAAAGAAAGACTGCAATGTATTACAACTGTCAAAATACGAAGTTCGAGGTGACATCACTATGTGAAACGTCATCATCTAGTAACCTTTTATTGATGACGTGTTGCATATAGATTTGGACGAAGTGTATGTAAAGTCACATCCAATGAAAATATCCCTCGTCCGAGTTGCGACAAGTAAACGTAGGCTTGAAAATATTGTTTGGATCAACTTAAAACGATTTTGACTTAAAATACTTACTAAGATACTCGTTTGGATTATTACAAACGAATTCTTTTGGACTTACAAATACTTACTAAACAGATTATCTCGGTTGATTGATAACGAAGATTCTTGCTAAAAATACTAACGATTAGGCTCGGAATTTAAAAATCAAGAAAGTGGCTGCAATTCACGAACAGACAAATGCAGAAACTGCAAAACAAGGGAATTTCAAATGGGATTCTTAAAACAACTTTGACGACTAAAATTTTTTTGAAGATAAAGTTTTTCGTTGCAAGAAAATCTGAAGGCGGAAATGGATGAAGGCGGAATTAAAATGAAGCAAGCGATTAAAAGACCAACTTCATTAGGTGAACATATTGCGGAGCATTTAATGGTGGCAGCATTTAATGGCTGGCATTTGTTTAATGCTTTGCCCGTCTTCAGAATCTAGACCCGAAACAGAACTGACCTGAAAAGTAGAAATTAAAAGTATCAAGAGTATAAAAGTAAACAAGATAACAACAGTATAAGTGTAGATGAAAGTTAAGAAGAAAAGGCATTAAAACTCAAATGGCATGTAAAATAACATGTTGTTCGTTGCAAGAAAAGGTTTTCTATTTACAAGGCATTTCTTAAAGGAAAGAAATTGTAAAGTAAAGAAAGTCAGAGACGATAAAAAGGGTAACGAACGATAAAAAGAAGAAGATGGAAGAAAAGGCGTTTCAAACTTAATGAGAAAATAGAATATTCGAGTGAAAATAATGAATACTTGTCGTATGTGAAATCGAAAGTCACTCTTTTTAAAAATTTCTACCATTACTAATAGCGAAGTACAATTAGCAAATGGTAAAATGCTAAAAGCTAAAGGTATAGGCGAAGGTTTTTTTAGATTGCTCAGTAAATGACAAAGTAAACAAGGTTCTCGTTAAATAGGTATTGTATATTCCAGAATTAGAAAGTTGTAAAGATAAATAAAAACATCTTTTTAATAATAATACAACTAAGTACTTGTCTACAAATTTGGCGACCCCGACGTGGAAGGAAGAATTTAACAAAAATTAAGATGCTACCTGAAGGCGACGCGGAACCTTCCGAGGCCGTGCTAAATGTAAAACTACCACAATTTTGGAAATCGTGCCCGGAGGCGTGGTTTATACAAGTGGAAACGCAATTTCATTTGAAGAATATCAAATCCGAAAATAGCAAATATGCACACATAATTGCACATCTCTATCTCGAGAAACCATTTTAACAATCATAGACATAATACAAAATCCACCATCGGGAAATAGGTACGAAATATTTAAAAAAAGTTTAATTCGAAGGCGCTCCGTAAGTGAGGAGAAGAAGTTAGAAGAATTATTATCGAATGCGGAACTGGGCGACCGTAAACCGTCCGATTTTTTTCGCTCTACGGAATTATCGACAGGTGGTTCGTCCTCGGTCGGTGAAGAGCTGTTAAAAAGTCTTTGGGTGAGAAAACTCCCATCCGTAATAAACATAGCATTTAGTTTCATCAGGTAAAAGCAACATAGACGTTGCCGGCAAAATTTGGAATGTCACAAATGTCAAAAATATTTCATCGATACAGACAAACGTCACTAACGAGAATAAATTATTGACAAAACAATTTTTAGATGCATTTGGAGAAATGCAAAAATATCATTCACATGAACAAAACAGAAATCGACCATCATCGATACGTTCAAACGTTCATTATCGACAGCGTAGTAATAGCAGAACACGTAAAATATTTCACGAATCGGGGCAATTTTGTCGGTATCATTTCACATTTGGAAAGAAAGCAAGAAAATGCCAACAACCGTGCCAATTTTAAAACAGACAATTCTAACACAATCGATAAGTTAAACTAACAAATTCCGTTGTTAAGACGACAAATAACGGAATTAATAGTACAAGTCGCCTTTTTATTGTAGACAGACAAAATAATTTACGATTCTTTGGTAGACACGGGTGCAGATATTTCTGTCGTACCGAACGCAATTTTTGGAAAATATAAAAAAGATCCTAATCTGGTATTGACAGCGGCTAATGGTTCAGTTATCGAATGTTACGGTTCAAAATTAATTAAAGTAGGCTTAGGTTTACGTCGTAACTTTACATTTCCTTTTACATTAGCCGACGTTAATCGACCGATTATTGGTGCAGACTTTTTAGCAAATTTTGGACTAACAGTAGACCTTAAAAATAAACTATTGTTAGATACAAAGACAACACTTTCAGCGAACTGTATTGCAATAAGTTCAAATACACCGACACCTAAATTATTTATGGTTGAAAATAAATACGCGCAGTTAATTAAACAATTTCCTTCATTAACAGCACCACCGGATTATAAATTAGAAATAAAACATAATACAGTTCATCGTATTATTACAGAGGGGCAATTACCTTTTTCAAAATTTCGTCGATCCAAACAAACGTCGTACGGCGCAGGCAGAATTTGAACACATGTTATCATCT
The DNA here is from genome assembly GCA_036326145.1 of Rhagophthalmus giganteus. NCBI lineage: Eukaryota > Metazoa > Arthropoda > Insecta > Coleoptera > Rhagophthalmidae > Rhagophthalmus > Rhagophthalmus giganteus. The sequence goes on from JARFJA010000064.1 coordinate 877,752, forward strand.
TCCAACGTTTCATCGCTACTTCATATGGTCCCAAAAAGCAATTGCAATGATTGGAGACCGTGTGAAGATTACCGTAAACTTAATGTTATCACCGTTCCTGATAGGTACCCATTACCACATATACAAAGCTTCAATATGCATGTTCACGGTTGCAACATTTTTTCAAAAATTGATTTGGTACGGGCGTACCATCAGATACCAGTAGCAACTGAAGACATACATAAAACAGCAATAACTACGCCATTTGGACTATTTGAATTCGTACGTATGCCTTTCGAACTTAGAAACGCTTCACAAACTTTTCAACGCTTCATATGAACGAGGTTACTTTCGGATTAAATTTTATTTTTTCATATTTAGACGACATTTTAGTAGCTAGTAAAAGCGAAGACGAACATTACAAACACCTAGAAACACTATTTCAAAGGTTAGAGAATTACGGAATAAACATGCGCACGTCAAAAAGCATTTTCGGCGTTTCCGAAATTGTGTTTTTAGGTCATAAAATTACACCGAACGGAACATTACCGTCAGAAGAACGAATAAAAGTAATATCAAATTTTTCTAAACGAAATTCACTAACGCAAGTACGAAAGTTCGTGGGGATGGTGAATTTTTATCATAGATTTATTCCAAAATTAGCGGAAGATTTAAGACCAATTTATTCTAAAATAATTCATTCGCCAACAAAAAAGTCGGACAAGCAATTCGAGTGGTCAGAGGAAATTGTGCATTCATTGTGCATTCGGAAAAATTAAAGAAAAATTAACAACAGCAACTTTGTTAGTACATCCGAATACAAACAGTTCTTATAATTTAACAGTTGATGCTTCGAATCGTGCGGTAGGTGGAGTGTTACAACAAAGAAATAACGAGTTATGGCAACCTCTCGGATTCTTTTAAAAAAAAAACGAACTCCAGCAGAAATGAAATTTTCAACTTTCGATAGAGAACTCCTTGCAATTTATTTGGCAATCAGACATTTTCGGTATTTATTAGAAGGGCGTGAATTCACGATTTACGCAAATCATAAACCCCTTACGACGGCACTTTTCACACAAACGGAAAAAAGTCCACGACAGGCCAGACAATTAGACTACATTTCACAGTTCACATCAGACATAAAACATATTAGAATAAGTTACAATGAAACCGAAATGTCAACGTTAGACGCTAAATCACTTACGCCCGGTTCCACCACTCCATCTTGAGTTAGAACTTATCTAAGTCGAACTCAAATGTAAGCACGACTCAAGACGAAAATGCGTTCCACACGTTTTTCAAAGCACGCCTTGGCTAAATTGTACGTAAATATGACAACACTGCAGAACTTGCGCGTAATTGGTCCTTTCCTTCAGTTTTTAAATATCCCACACTGCGACAGTAATGCAGAACGTCAAAAAAAATGAAATTCCCTAACCTAACCTAACAAATTGCCCGTTACTGTTGCGACTGTTTGCGACGTTTTGTTCTCGTTTTCATGTTATCCATATTATTATGGACAAAATGAAGCGGTGCAATTACACCAGAGAGGAGAAGCACCTTCTCACCTCACCGGTTGCAAATTATAAAAATGTAATAGAATGTAAAACCACAAACGGTACAACAAATAAAGAAAAAGATGCGGCGTGGAGTAAAATAACGTCATTATTCAACGCTCAGAGGAAAAATGTGACTAGGAGTAATGATTCATTGAGGAAACAATGGAGTAATATGAAACAAGAGGCGAAGAAAGGCAAAGCCAAACACCGCGCAGAGTTGTACAGAACTGGCGGAGGACCATCAACAGTCAAATCAACCGATGATTCGCAATATTTGATTATCTCAAAGATTCTCATTTGATTCAAATGTTTTATATCGGTTTTGTAACTAAAGACATTTATCGATAGAATTAATGAACAAGCACTCATCGGAAAGTGCGCTTCGAGATCTACACGATGGTTACAAATTCAACGACCTAGCTGCTGGTACAAGGCCACTTTCAAAGCTTTAAATTAATTTTTATGCGGGCCCAGCAACTTGTAACCAGTCTAGGACACGTATACGTCGACGGACCCTCACCAGCCATATTCCATCGGAAAGTGCGTTTCGAGATCTACACGATGATGACAAATTCAATGTCCTAACTGATGTCCTATGGGCACTTTCAATGCTTTAAATGAATCTTTATGCGGGCCCAGCAACTTGTAAACAGACTAGGACACGCATACGTCGACGGACTCTCACTAGTCATATACCATTGGAAAGTGCGCTTCGAGATCTACACGATGGTTACAAATTCAACGACCCAGCTGCTGGTAAAAGGCCTCTTTCAAAGCTTTAAATGAATTTTTATGCGGGCCCTGCAACTCGTAACCAGTCTAGGACACGCATACGTCGACGGACCCTCACCAGCCATATTCCATCGGAAAGTGCGCTTCGAGATCTACACGATGATGACAAATTCAACGTCCTAACTGGTGGTACAAGGGCACTTTCAATGCTTCAAATGAATTATTATGCGGACCCAGCAACTTGTAACCAATCTAGGACACGCAAACGTAGATGGACCCTCACGAACCATATACCATTGGAAAGCGCGCTTCGAGATCTTTACGATGGTGTCAAATTGCTGGTACAAGTACACTTTTAATGCTTTAATGGTAAATGGATTTTTGACCGGGCCCAGCAACGTATAAGTTAAGTCGTTGAATTTATCACCATCGTAAAGATCTCGATGCGCGCTTTCCAGTGGTACATGGCTCGTGATGGTCCGTCGACGTATACGTATTCTAAACGGGATACAAGTAAAAAAAAAAAAAAACTTTTTTTTTTAAACAAAAAAAAAAAACCCCCCCAAAAAAAATTTAAAGGAATGGGAAAAAAAAAGGAAAGGGGAAAATTGGGAAAAAAAGGGCCCCGGGGGGTTTTTTTTAAAAAAATTTTTCCCAAATTTGGGGTTTAAAAATTGGGGGAAAAAAAAAAAATTTTTTTTAAAAAAAAAAAAGGGGGAAAAAAAAAAAGGGGGGAAATTTTTAAAAAAAAAAATTTTTTTGGAAAAAGGTCCCTTTTTTTTTTTTTTTAATTTGGGTTTTTTTTCCCATTTTAAAAAAAAAAATTTTTTTTTTCCTTAAAAAAAAAAAAATTTTTTTTTTCCCGGAAAATTTTTTGGGGGGAATTAAAAAAAGGGGCCCCTTTTTGGGTTTTAAAATTTGGGGGGGGAAAAAAAAGGGGGGGCCTTTCCCCAAACCCGGGGGGGAAAAAAAAAACCCCGGGGTTTTTTGGGAAATTTTTGGGGTTAAATTTTTTTTTTCCCCCCCCCCCCCCCCGGGGCCCGGGGAAAAATTTTTTTGGGTTTAAACCCCCCCCGGGGGGCCCAAAAAAAGGGCCCCAAAAACCCCCCCTTCCCAAATTTTCCCCCCCCAACCCCAACCAAAGGGTAAAAAAAGGGAAAACCAAAAATTTGGTTTCAATTTTGGTTTAAAAGGGGGAAACCCTTTTATTTTTTTAAAAAAAACCCCCTTTTTAAATTTGGGGAAATTTTTAAAAAATTTAAAAGGGGAAAAAAAAAGGGGGGTTGGTTTTTTTTTCCCCGGAAAAACCCCCCGAAAACCCCCTTTCCTTTTCCCCAAATTTTTTTTTTGGGGGATTTTAAAAATGGGAAAAATTTTAACCGGGGAAAAAAAATTTTGGGGGGGAAAAAATTTTTTAAAAAAATTTTAAATTTTTTAAAAAAAAAAGGAAATTTTGGGGTTTTAAATTTTTTAAAAAAAATTAAAAAAAATTTAAAAAAGGAAAACCCTTTTTTTTAAAAAAAAAGGGGGGGAAAAAAAAAATTTTGGGGGGTTTTTTTTTTTTTTTTTAAAAAATTTTTAAAAAAAAAAAACCCCAAAAAAAGGGGGGGGGGTTTAAAAAGGGGGGAAAAATTTCCCCCGGGGAAATTTTAAAAACCCCAAAGGGTTTGGATAAAAAAAAAGGAAAAGGGAAAATTTTAAAAAAAAAAAAAATTTTTAAAAAAAAAAGGGGTTTAAATTTTTTTTTAAAAATTTTTTTTTTTTTAAAAAAGGGGGAAAAAAATTTTTAAATTTTTTTCCTTTTAAAATTTAAAAAAAAATTTTTTAAAAAATTTAAATTTTTGGAAAAAAAATTTAAAAACCCCCAAAAAGGGGAAAAGGGGTTTTGGGGGGGCCCAATTTAAATTTTTTTTTAAAAATTTTTTTTTTTTAATTTTTTTTTTCCCCCCTTTTTTTGTTTTTTTTTTTTTTTTAAATTTTTTTTTTTTTAAAAAAAAAAAAAAAAAAATTTTTTTTTTTTAAAACCCCATTTAAAAAAAAATTTTTTTCCCAAAAAAAAAAATTTTTTTTTGAGAAAAATTTTAAACTTTTAAATTAAAAAAAAAAACTTATAAAAACCAAAGGTTTTTTAAAAAAAAAAAAAAAAAAAAAAACCCAAAAATTTTCCTTTTTTTTTTTTTTTTTTTTTTTAAAAAAAAAAGGGGGTTCCCTTTTTAAAATTTAAATTTGGAAAAATTTTTAAAAATTTTAAAAAAAAAAAAATTTTTTTTTTAAATTTCCAAATTTTTAAAAAAAAATTTTTTTTAAAAAACTTTAAAATTTATTTAAAAAAAAATAAAAAATTTTTTTTTAAATTTTTTTAAAAAAAAAAAAAAAAAGTTAAAAAAAATTTTAAAAAAAATTTTTAAAAAAAAAAAAAACCTTTTTAAAATTTTTTAAAAAATTTTTTAAAAAAATTTTCCCAAAAACCCAAAAATAAAGGGGGGTTTTTGGGGTTTGGGGGGAAAAAAAAAAAAAATTTTATTTTAAAAATTTATTCCTTTTTAAAAAAAAGGTTTTTTTTTTTTTTTAAAAAGTTTTTAAACCAAAAAATTTTTTGGGGAAAAATAAAGGTTTTAAACTTTTAAAAAAAAATTTTTTTTTTTTTGGCCTTCTTTTTTTTTTTTTGGGGAAAAATTTTTTTTTTTAAAAAAAAAAAAAAAATTTTTTTTTTAAATTTTTAAAAAATTTAAAACCCCCAAAAATTTAAAAATTTAAAAAAAAAACCCAAATTTTTTTTTTTTTTTAATAAAAATTTTTTTTTTTTTTTTTTTAAAAAAATTTTTTTGGGGGAAAAAATTTTTTTTTCCAAAAATTTTTAAAAATTTTTTTTAATTTAGGTTTTAAAAAAAAAAAAGGGGGAAAAATAAATTTTTGGGCCCTTTAAAACCCAAATTTTGGGGGCCCTTTTTTTTAAAAAAAATTTAAAAAAAATTTAAATAAAATTTTAATTTTTTAAAAAATAAACCCAAAATTTTTTAAAAAAAAAAAAAAAAATTTTTTTTAATTCCCCTTTTTTTTTTTCCCCTTTTTTTTTTTTAAAAAAATTTTTAATTGGGGGTTTTTAAAAAGGGTTTTGGGAAAAAAAAATTTGAAAAAAATTTTTTCTTAAAAAAACCCCCTTTTTTTTTTTTTGGGTTTTTAAAAATTTTTTTAAAAAAAAAAAATTTTAAAATTTTTTTAAAAATTTTTTAAAAATTTTTAATTTTTTTTCCCCAAAAAAAATTTTTAAAAAAAAAATTTTTTTTTTAAAAAAAATTTGGAAAAACCAAAATTCCGGGGGTTTAAAAAATTTTTTTTAAAAAACCCCCCTTTTTTTTTTGGGGGCCCCCTTTTTTTTAAAAAAAACCCCGTTTTAAAATTACCCAAATTTAAGGTTTTTTTTTTTAAAAAAAAAAAATTTTTTAAAAAGGGTTCCCAAAAATTTTTTTTGGGGGAAATTTTCCCAAAAAAATTTTTAAAAAAAACCGTTAAAAAAAAAAGGTTTTGGGGTTTTAATTTTAAAAAAAAAAAATTTTAAAAATTTTTTAAATTTTTTTGGCCTTTTTTAAAAATTTTAAAATTTTTTTTTGTTTTTAAAAAAAAAAAAAACCCAAAATTTAAAAAAATTTTTGGAAAAAATTTAAAAAACCAAAAATTTTTTTTTTTTGAAATTTAAAAAAGGGGGAAAAATTTTTAAAAAATTTTAAAATTTAAAGGGTTAAAAAAAAAAATTTTAAAAAAATTTTAAAAAAAAAAAAAAAAATTTTAAACCCAAAAAAAAATTTTTCCCCAAAAAAAAGGGGAAAAAAAAAAAAAAACCAAAATTTTAAAATTTTTTTTTAAATTTTTAAAATTTTTTGGGGTTTAAAAAAAAAAAAAAAAAAAAAAAAAAAAAAAAGTTTTTTTTTTATTTTCCTTTTTAAAAAAAATTTTTTGGAAATTCCAAAAAAAACCCCCAAAAAAAAATTTTTAAAAAAAAAAAAAAAAAAAATTTTTTTTTTAAAAATTTTTTTTTAAATTTAAAATTTTAAAAATTAAAAAAGGGAAAAAAAAAAAAAAAAAAAAATTAAAAAAAAAAATTTTTTTGGAAAATTTTTAAAAGGGGGAAAAAAAAAAATTAAAAACCCAAAAAACAATTTGGAAAGGGGGAAAAAAAAAAAAAAAATTTTCCCTTTAAAAAAAATTTTTTAAAAAAAACCCTTTTCAAAGCCCCCAAAAAAAAGGAAAAAAAAGGGGGGAAATTTAAAAAAAAAAAAACTTTTTTTCCTTTTTTTCCAAAAAAAACCTCCCCTGGTGGAAAATTTTTTCGGGTTTATTTTAAAAATTTTTAAAGGGGTTTTTAAAAGGGAAATTTTTTTCCCCTTTTTAAATTTTAAAAAAAAAAAATTTTTTAAAAAATTTTTTTTTAAAAAATTTTTTTAAATAAAATTAAAATTTTTTAAAAATTTTTTTTTTTTTTAAAAAAAAAATTTTTTTGGGTTTCCCGTTTTTAAAATTTTTTAAAAATTTTTAACCAAAAAAAAAAAAAGGGCCCCTTTAAAAATTTTTTTAAAAAAAAAAAAATTTTTAAAGGGGGTTTTTTCCGGAAAAAATTTTTAAAATTTTTTTAAAAAAAAATTTAAAACAAAAATTTTTTTAAAAAATTTTTTAAAAATTAAATTAAAAATTTTAAAATTTTTTTTTTTTTTGGGGAAATTTTTGGTTTAAACCCCAAAAAAAAAAAAAAAAAAAAAGGGGAAAAAAAAAAACCTATAAAAAAAAATTTTTTAAAAAAAAACCCCAAAAAACCCATTTTTTTTTCCCCAAAATTTGAAATTTAAATTTTTAAAAAATTTTTTTATTAAAATTGGGAAAAAAAAATTTTTTTTTTCCCTTTTTTTTTAAAAAAAAAATTAAAAATTTTGGGTTTAATTTTTTTTTTTTTTCAATTTATTAAAAAAAAAATTTTTTTTTTTTTTTTTTAAAAAAAAACCCCAAAATTTTTTAATTTTTTGGGTTTTTTTTTTTAAAATTACTTAAAAAATTTTAAAGGAAATTTGGGGTTTCCCTTTAAATTTTTTTTTTAATAAAAAAAATTTTTTTTTTTTAAAAAAAATTTAAAACCCGGTTTTTTTTTTTTTTTTTAAAAAAAAAATTTTGGGCCCCCCAAAAAAAAAATTGGTTAAAAATTTTTTTTTAAAAAATTTTTAAAAATTAAATTTTTTTTTTTTTGGGGAAATTTAAACAAAAAAGTTAAAATTTTAATTTAAAAAAAAAAATTTTTTTTAACCCAAAAAAAATTTAAAAATTATTTTTAAAAAAAATTTTAAAATTTTTTAAAAATGGAAAATTTTTTAAATTTTTTAAATTTTACAATTTTTATTTTGTAAAAATTTCCTTTTTCCAATTTTTAAAAAATTTTTAAAAAAAAAATTTTAAAAATTTTTAAAAAAATTTAAATTTTTCCTTTTAAAAAATTTTTTTTTTTCGGTTTTTTTTTTAATTTTAAAAATTTTTTTTTTTTTAAATTTTTTTTTTAATTATAATATTTATATAATATACCTAACCATAATTTTGTAAATTTACATAATATTAGCAGTATATGTATAGATAATAATTTGATTAAATTTAGTACTAGCTACTAATCGTGTTTATTTCCTTAAAAACAATTGTTTCTGTTTTATAATAGTTTAATATTAATTTATAAATTGCACCATTACATTTAACACACAATTACATAAACTACTCCTTGTTACTTATCACCTTAATGATCGTCCACTACCACCTAGATTATTATGTAATATTTTCTATGGAAATAAAGCTTAGGAAAAGAATTTAGTAGCTAATAAATCTAATTAAATGTCTATGAATAGGGCTGTATAACTTTTACGATATTTGGCAACAACGCAATATTTTCCACTAACAGTTACTAAGAACTATCCCTAAAAATTCACCAAAATTACGGAGACGCCGTCTAATAGAGAACCCTCGAACTAAAAAATAATTTGAACTTTGACGAATCGGCCGTTTTGCGACAAGTTTGGCTCTGAAAACACTTTATCGAGATCATCTTCAATTTTACCTCGTTTTATGTAGTAAAAATTTAGGAGCAGAATTTAGACGTGATTTTGCAGGGCACTATCCTTCACAGTTTCGATTTGATGCGTAAAACGACCACAAAAAATTCATGAAGGTTAGACAAATTTCAAACCGTTTCAACATTTTTTTACAAGATTATTATTGACTCTTCGGCTAAACCAAAGGAAAGGTCGCTGCGTTTATGTTTTTTCTTCGTCCTGTAATCTTATGCGGCCCGTTCGTTATGTCGTTTCGACGATGATCTCAATAGAAGTACCCCGTATTTTCACCATTTTCGACGCCATTTGAATGCGGCGCTAATTTTGCGAACGCAGTCTTAACGAAAGATGGGCGCTTTCGAAAAGTTTGGAAGCGCCGACGGGTATTTTAAAAAAATGCGCGAATTTTTTACGCGTTTTTCTAACGAATCCGTCGCCATGTTCGTGACGTCATCTCGGGTCCTGCGCGTCGGACCTTTTCAGATCGTAGCGTCCCTTGCACGGTTTTAGACGCGATATTCTGAAGCTTGGCAGCATTTGTAGTCAGCCCTGTTTTTCGCCAAAACCAAATGTTTCCTAAACATTAATCAAATTTAAAAAGGTAAAAGTGTGCAACTAGTTTTTGTCTCGTCTTCGGCCCGTTTTGAAGTGCACGTGTTAATTAGAGGGATTTGCGGTCGGCCGCCGAGACGACGGTGGCCGACATTTTAAGTATTCGCGCAAATAAATTTTCGGCCTAGGATCTTTTCTCATCTCTCATTTCTGGTTGAAATATTAAAAATATTTTAAATTGGTAGTTGTGATTTAAAGAGGTACTCGATCGTTTTTGCGTTAACGAGAAAAAATCCTAATTAATAATTAACCTTGCAAGCGAAACGTGAAGAAAAAATGGTATTTTACAATTAAATTTTTTATTCATATCCTAAATCTGTTTATTTTAGGATGTCGGCGAAGGAAAGTACGCACTGTCTTGTTTGCAACGCGAGGGTGGGTGTGTCGACTCGGACTTCCTTGCAGATTTTCAACAAAGAGGTGGTGTGTTATATAATGATGTGGCGGTGGCGTTTAATTGTATACGTTTAGAGTCAAACGTGCACGGAGAAGCCTCTCAGTCAAGTGATGTCCCAAGTGCTAGAGGAGACCATCACGGAGGATTTGGTGCATTCGCTGCTGCTCTGTAAGGTGCTTTAAATTATTCGACGAAATAGAAGAACTAGAACAAAGGATAGACGAAATAAAGGATGAAGTGATCAATAATTATAAACGATCGGTGTATCAAAACAAAAACGGAGAAGTCGAAGAGGAAAACGAGAAAACCGAGAATAAGGAGAATCACGTTCCGAAGAAAATTTTAGATATACCATCGTCGGACGATGACACGCAGGTAAGACGGACGAAATTTGAGGTTACATATGTCGTGCAAAAGCAGATCTAGTGGCCTGTACCTCGATGACATTCTAGGGTGCCAACGAGAAGAACTCCTTCCAAACCATGGAGGAAATCGAGATGCAACTAGTTAAAATTCACGGCGAAGCCTCAATCGCCGAAGAGAATAAAATGGAAAATTCGGAATCGAACGGTGACAGCCCCTCCTTGCGGGGATTCGGTTCCGATATAATCGACGCGGGCGCCATCGACCACTCTTCCGATTCGGACTACGAGCCTCCGGGCGGCGATAATACCGAAGCCCTATTACAGGCCGCTGCCAATGCAGAAAAGAGCTTGAGTAAGTTTTATTTTAAAGCGTTTTTTTCTAGATTGAATGATGAAATTAAGGTCGATTTAACGATACGAGGAATGTCGGAGGTTTTTACTGAACAAGGTAAAAAGTCGCTCGATATTTATAATTATGCGCAGTTAAATCTGCATTTTTTGCGTTGACGATTCTAATTTTCTGTTGTGCGACGCTTGAATTCTTTTTTAAATGCACGTTTATTACCTGCCAAACGTATAATGTTGCCGTTCTATTTTACATTTACAAAATTGTCGAATGGCAAGACCTGCACTATAACGAATGCCAGATAATCTCTACTTAAAATCCGTTAAATCGTTTCTTCTCTTTTTAAATCTCGATTATCGTGTAATCCGCGAAAGAACGGATCGTGCCGTTATCGAACTGCCAGTTCCCATTCGAGATAAGTTTCAAAAGATATTTAACGATCGAAAATATTTGTGCAGCAATTAAAGTGGAACCCCACAACGACATTCCCGAAATGTTGGGCAAACCTAACATACTGAAGAGAAAAGAGGTTCACGCCGATCGTCCAAAGTCGCCCTCGATCCCCAAGAAGACGAAAGAGGAGCCGTTGGTTCCGGTAAGATGACATAACCGATGCGACTCTCGCGCTATTTCGGGCTGACGCGCCCCGATTTTTCTAGATCGTCAGCAAAGAGGGCACCCTGTTCACTTGTCTGCTGTGCGAAGGGCGGCGAGGCGGTCTGCGGCGAAGCGGCGATAATAATGCACGTCGCCAGGCGCACGACACTCCCTGTACATCTGCGACGTCTGCGGCCAGGACTTCCGCAAACGCAACGAGCTGTCGATGCATCTCGACGAGCACGTCGCCACCGAAGAGGGCGACTTTCAGTGCGAAGTGTGCAACAGGATCTTTAGCAATTTCGATTGTTCCGCCATACACAAGCGCATGCACTATCCGCAGAACAAGTCGTGGATTTGCAGCGTGTGCGAAAAAGAAATACAGGTGAGTGATGCCTACCAAAGATTTATGTAAAAAGTAGTTGGAAGATAGGACACTTGCGTGCGACCCTTTCGATATACAAATTACTTGGACTTTTTTACTATCATAATTACAAGATGGAATAACAAGGACAAGAATGCCCTTTGAATTTTTTTTGTAGATTAAACATGAAGCCGGCACCTAATTAATATTTAAAATGGCTGCAACATCGTTGGTGTCTAAACCTACACTTAATATTCCAGAAATTTTAGTCGTTTTATATCTGACAAACGGTTTGCTTTCTTACTTGTACTGCTGTAACTCGTTAATGTCTTGCTCGCTCGCAACGTTGCCAAATGTACAATTAAGCAGGACTGACGTCATCGTATTTTAAAAATAATAATTTTTAATCCCTTTTTAAACTTTATATATTAAGTAATATTAAAAATGAGAAATTCCGTCGTAGTCATAATTGCCTCTCGATTGGAGGTGTAGATGCGACGACCACGCTTGTAAATTGGCTGCTGTAAAATACGAAACGAAAAAGGTTTTTTTTTTTGATAAATTTTCGTTACGTCCATTTAACTCGCATTTACATAAATTCCTGCATTTTATTGGTGCGCTTAATTATTATTCAAGTTTACGTGTGCCGCCAGCTGATAATAAACTTGGCAATGTACTATTCTGTGTGAGCAAATTTCCCCGGGTCGTCACGATTTCAGCGCGTTTTACGCTCATTTTAAACTAATTTGTAAGACATTTAGTTCTTAAGGGGGTATTAGCACGCTACAGTCAAACTCGACGGCAATTTTGGAGCTAACGCTTACAAGTTTGCTAACAGATGGCATATGTATATTTTGCTAAAGAATTTACAATTTAAATTTTTTCAATGCTAATTCGCGATATTTTAAATTAGCAGTGTTGCCACTATCATTATGCCTTTATCCTTATGCATCTTTATTTTGCAAAGCCTAGTTCGACTTTAAATTTGATCGTTACGAAATGTTGCACGGAATTTACGGGTGGGTTCAGATTACCAATATGCTTTTTAGATTTCCGAAATATAGTTTGTCGGAATTCGATAACGTGCGTTAGAAAATTTCAATTATGAAACTATAAACTATAACTTATTTGTCAATAAAATATTAATTATTATATTTTACATATTGTGTACCCAAGTTTTCTCGGTGTTTTTATTTTAATCCTTTTTATAAAATAGTAAATGAAATAAAATGTGAAAGTTAACCTTAAAATAAAGCACGCGTTTTGTATATATATTATTATTTATATCTCATTATAAATTAACAAACACCCACAAAGTATTTATTATCAAAGTTGAATTTACATGTAATTACAAACAAGAAATAGACATAACCTCAACATATGTCACATTGAATATTTCTTATAGGTAAACATCTCGCAATCATATTAATTTTCAACATAATATTAATAACATTCAACTTCACCATAGGAGTTTAATGCCAAAATGCAGTTATCGATCTTTCTCGATAAATTTTCGTAAATTGTTGACCGATGCAGTTATTCCATATAACCATTTTCTTCTAAAGATTAGAGGTATTAGATATCTTGCAGATAATAATTATGTATTCTGTAAATCGTTTTTATCTACAAAATTTGAAGATGAATTAGAAATAACTAATACCAATCTTCCAAAGCAGTGGGTAGATGTATACTTAAGAATATTACAGTTAAGTTTAAAAAATGTCACCGTTATTCAGTATAGAAAAGATATGTATTAAGGTTGTATTTAGCAGAATACATCGATTTATGATTTTCTATTGAATGCTATAATTTATCTTAATCAATTCCCTTTGGTGTTTGAATAGGCATAATTGATAATGGATAAATAATCAGACAGCATTTGAAGCATCGGTTTGTATTTTTGATTACTGCTCATCGGTTATTGAATATGCTTCGAGTGATATTCTTTACAAGTTGTATAAGAATACGTGTCGTATAATATCAGCATAACGAACCTATTTGAAAGTCCATTTAACAATTGAGGGACTTTGAGGAAAAGTAGTACAAGTGACATTTGAGTTTATGCGAGATATTTCATATTAAACTTAGCACAATTGCTAAAAGTATTCTCAACTTTGAGTGCCATATAGCTGTCATTATGGACCAAATACTACTGTTTTTTTCTATAAACTGTATTAATTTGAGCAACTTCTACTTCACAATTATTGTTATACTGTACATATCATCATTTGAACAAATGTCACTTTTACCGCTTTTTCTCTAAGCTCCTCAATTGAAGAGCCCGACGCAAAAAGGGGGCAACTCTATTGTTATAAATTGTTCAGAAGGTAAAAACTGTTTAACGTCTAACAAAATATTTTCCAGTTGTAGTTTAGTAAAGAATATATACTGTGACCAAATTTTCAGCCCACTAAAATTTAAAATGATGTTTTGGGTAACCGGAACTACTACAAACTTGCAACAAGTATTTTTCACCAGTATAACATATTCGTCTGGTAATAATCATTTTTCGCATTCCCCAATAAAAGTCCGTATTATCCGTATACAGTTGGAGCTGCCCTGTTTTTGCACCAGACCCTTCAATTATCTTATGGATGTCCGTACGTTGTGTTATCTGGATTTTATTATATACTTATATATTATTTATTTAATTTTCGGAAGTTAACTTAAAATAAAATGTGTGGAGTATTAGTTAGCACGACTAGATTTTGCAAAAACAAATACAATTTCACTGCAATTTGAAAATTTCATATAACGTAAGGTGAAGTAGAACTGAAGCTGACTATTGTGCGAATTTAACCTTAAAAATACAAACAAAACATTATTCTGTTTTTCTATTTACTTTAGATGAAGTTTTATAAATTGTACGTTTGACAACAACGCAAAAATTTGCACGTGCTGCCATCCTTCTAAAAACAGCCGAACCACAAATTGACTCAACTTAACAAACACAGCACGAACATGTTCCTAGATTATAGTAATTTAGGTTAATTTTTATGGCTATTGTTTTTAGCAATGGTTAATTTTTTAGTGTTAACGTTGTGTTTGTAGTACGTAGCTATGTGTTATCTATTACTCTAAGTGGTTTTTATTCCCTGAAGAAATACTATTGCATATTTGATTGCAAATTTAATAATTTCTTAACCTCATTAAGAAAACGCAATGAGTTTGTTGAAAACTAGAAGGTTGCAGGTATCTATACAAATCATGAATCTTTCGTAAAGATGCCTCGTTTTCGAAAACAATGCATATTAATATTGGTTTCATTTGACCTACTGTTTCAATATGGCGGACCCTGATAATACCGGTATGATGGTAATAATGGTATGATCAGGGTCCGCCAATATTGTACTTAGTATATGTACTTCTGAAAATTAAATAAATAATATATAAGTATATAATAAAATCCAGATAACACAACGTACGGACATCCATAAGATAATTGAAGGGTCTGGTGCAAAAACAGGGCAGCTCCAACTGTATACGGATAATACGGACTTTTATTGGGGAATGCGAAAAATGATTATTACCAGACGAATATGTTATACTGGTGAAAAATACTTGTTGCAAGTTTGTAGTAGTTCCGGTTACCCAAAACATCATTTTAAATTTTAGTGGGCTGAAAATTTGGTCACAGTATATATTCTTTACTAAACTACAACTGGAAAATATTTTGTTAGACGTTAAACAGTTTTTACCTTCTGAACAATTTATAACAATAGAGTTGCCCCCTTTTTGCGTCGGGCTCTTCAATTGAGGAGCTTAGAGAAAAAGCGGTAAAAGTGACATTTGTTCAAATGATGATATGTACAGTATAACAATAATTGTGAAGTAGAAGTTGCTCAAATTAATACAGTTTATAGAAAAAAACAGTAGTATTTGGTCCATAATGACAGCTATATGGCACTCAAAGTTGAGAATACTTTTAGCAATTGTGCTAAGTTTAATATGAAATATCTCGCATAAACTCAAATGTCACTTGTACTACTTTTCCTCAAAGTCCCTCAATTGTTAAATGGACTTTCAAATAGGTTCGTTATGCTGATATTATATGACACGTATTCTTATACAACTTGTAAAGAATATCACTCGATATTATATAAAGTTATAGTTAGTTATAGTTATATTATATATATAGTTATAGTTTCATAATTAAAATTTTCTAACAACACTTCAAATTTAACAAATAACAAATTTTCAACAAATTATATTTCGGAAATCTAAAAATGCATATCGGTAATCCGAACCCACTCGTGAAATTCCGTGCAACTTTTCGTAATGATCAAATTTAAAGTCGAACTAGGCTTTGTAAAATAAAGATGCATAAGGATAAAGGCATAACGATAGTGGCAACACTGCTAATTTAAAATATCGCGAATTAGCATTAAAAAAATTGAAATTGTAAATTCTTTAGCAGGATATACATACGCCATCTATTAGCAAACTTGTAAGTGTTAGTTCGAAAATTGCCGTCGAGTTTGACTGTAGCGTGCTAATACCCCCTTAAGTAGGATCTATTTAAACTAGAAATAAGTCGCAAAAATTGAGGCGGGAGAAACTAGAAAAGGACGGTTCACTGGGGGGAATTTCTTGCACACAACAGCACCTTACAAGCGGAACTTGCGTTTGCGCACTAAACGTCGGCCCTTTAAATCCGAGTTCATTTGTCCTTCTTTGATTTTCACGGTTCTCTGTCTAGTGTCCCATTTTACAAAAACAAACACCATCGTAATTGCTATTCTTTGCCTCTTACTTACTTACCTACCAATAAATCTAAAAAGCGCAATTATCGTATTGTTTATGCAGCTCGAAAAACTTGTTGGAGGAGCACATGAATACTCACACGGGCGTACGTCCGTACGTTTGTGCCGTTTGCGGTAAAGATTTCGCGTCGAAATACACGTTCAAGGCACACGAGAAGACGCACGAGGTCAGGCCGCGTCCGTTCCACTGCCAACAGTGCAACAAGTCCTTCCTCAGCCATCAGAACTTGACGCAACACGAACGAACTCATTCCGGCATCAAGGACTTCTCGTGCGAGTTTTGCTGTAAGTCGTTTCAAATCGTCGACCGACGTAGTCGATAAATCGTTTGCATCTAAATTTTCTAGCGAAGCAGTTCGGATCCGCTCACAACCTGGAGGTGCACTCGATCGTTCATACCGGCTATAAGCCGTTCATTTTGCGGCTTGTGCGGCAAGGCGTTCGCGCGCAAAGCGGAGATCCGCGACCACGAACGCACCCATACGGGCGAACGGCCGTACCAGTGCGAGTACTGCGGCGCCACGTTCAGTCAACGATCGAATCTGCAGTCGCCAAGCGGGCCACGCACTCGACGACAAAGCGGTACAAGTGCGAGGAGTGCAAGAAAGGATTCAAGAGGAGACGGTAATTAGTTTGCAACTTGAATTTGAAGAATTTCGCACTGAAACGTGCCGTTCAGTTTGCTAGATTATCACATCAAAGCTGCGCACCGGGCGAACGTCCCTATAAGTGTAACATTTGCGAGGCGACGTTCGTTTACCGGAACATTTCAAAAGCACCGGCGCATCCACACTGGAGAAAGCCGTGCCGTTGCGAACTTTGCGGCAAGGCGTTTAATAGCCGCGACAACAGGAACGCCCACAGGTTTGTGCATTCCGATAAGAAGCCCTACGAGTGTCTGTCGTGCGGGGCCGGCTTCATGAGGAAGCCGTTGCTGTACCAGCATATGGAGGCGCAGGATCATTTGAACGACACCATCGTTTTAAATCAGCCGCGACTCACGACGGACGATAATCAAATTATTACGGTCGGTGACGCGACCCACGGTCGACGTTTTGACCTTGACAAATTTTAAAAATGTGCAGGTGAACGCCGACGGCGAAATGGAGATCGTCGAAGGGACGGCCATAGAAGTTGCGGACGACGACGGGCGGAAGATTAACTTTACATTGCCGAGCACATGCTGATCGAGGCGAGGACATGTTCAGCGATAACAAGGATTTCGTGACGATCGAGGGGCAGCAACAAAGCGGCGGCGAAGGCGAGGGCGAGGCCATCGAACACATTATAATCGACGGGCAGGTAATAAAAATTTCTCCCTTAATATTTTCCGATCCTTCTTTTCAGCGGCGCCTATAATGATTTAAAGACAAAAAAACGAGCCATACTTATGCATTCGTCTTTTCAGCAACTGCAGTTCGAAGAAGCCGAAGAAGAGGAGGACGTGAAGGAGTCGCATATATTGGCGGACGACCGGGGCGTTCGAGGAGTTGATTTCGAACGAGGGCCTCCTGGAGGGCAGGACTCAGATTATACAGGGTCCCGACGGTCCTGTGCATTACGTGCAGGTGAGAATGCCGAACGAGAAAGGAGAAGAGGAAGACACCTGGTTGAAAATCGTTAGGAAGTAGATAAATAAAAATAAGTGTTAATAAGTAAGTTATGTGAAAATCGGAACTAGTGGTGATTGAACTTTTTAAGTTTGTAAGTAACCAGTCATTTTTTTTTTTTTTATTCTAATAAAGAGTAATCTTTTTTGGCATTAAATGTACTATTGAAATCTAAGTTTTATTCCTAATGTATTATCTAAATACGTGACTAAATAATATTTCAATGCTATTGTAGTTCTGGATTAAAAAAACAATCGTTACCCTTATTCGTTATCTAATAAAGATGGCCGAAGGAAACTATGCGGCAGACTTTGCTGTAGGAACGGCGCTTGGACAGTTCAGGTAATTTATCGTTATTCGTTGGCGATGCTAGTTCTGGTAAAATCGGATATGTTTGGCTATATGTCATTCGTATGCTCGCATTACAGTTCCATCCTGGGTCCTCTGCCTCGCTCGCCCGGTTCCTTCGCCGTCCTTAGCATATTTCGATATGCTGCTTCGCTTCCAAATTGTCCTCCTGTTGTGCCGACCGCACTGCATCATCGATTGATGCCATCATCGCCACCGCATCAACCATATTATCCGTCGCCTATTTAACTTTTTTCTGCCACCTACCTATTCCAAGTAAGTAAAATTCCGTCTATTAAGACCACAGAATTTCCGTGTTGGGACACTTCTTGCTGATGAGATGGCGTTGGTCACTCTTTCACTACATTGCATTAAAATAACTAAAATGCCTGTCACTAAATAGCTGAATTACGTATCATAGATTTAAACCTGCAGCTGCAGAGAAGAAAAAGAAATCTGTATTATTGCAATTTTAAAACCGATAACACCGAACCGTCGACTACTTGCAATTTTCAAATATTTATTAAATTTTTGCTACCTTAGCATTTCTATTTGTATATAGGGATAAATTTGTTAACTTGCCAATATGCAAAAACCTGTCGGTGCCTGAAGCGAGAAGTACGAGATTGAATGAAACATTCCTTATTACTGATTTCCTAAGTAATTAAATATACATAGAAATTAATTGTCATTATTTAATATTAAAGCTTTACTAACTTAATAACAATAAGTAATAACAATTACAAGTAATAACTTAATACAATTAGTACTTGCATAATAAAAAGGTAATAATGAACTAATTATCGCTGATGAAGTGTGTTTATATTTGTTATATACACAGTGACTAATATGAAAAAACCTACAAATAGATTAAAGAAATATTCGGCGAATACACGAATGAAACAATAAATACTCTATAGTTCTATTTATGACAGGACTCGATATATCAGCTGATAAATTACATAGTTTAAGAATAGTATAGCTTATCCAAACTTATATAATGTTCACGTCATCAACAAAGAATTACTAGATTGTTTATTTGTAATTCGGTTTAAAGTTTGGAAAGTGACATATTCTATAGATGATTTACTTGCGCACATATTAAATGATATAAAGAAAGACTACAATTTATTAGAACTGTCAAAATACGAGGTTCGAGGCGACAGCACTGTGTGAAACGTCATCGTCAGTAACTTTGTATTGATGACGTGATCATCATAAAGGTTTGGATAAGCTGTATAAAATAATTATTGGGAATGTTGACTAATAGATTTTTGTGCTGAACTCTTTTTTATCGTTTGTTTTATTTTGGATGTGGTTACCTTTAAATTTTTTGAATTGTATAAAAATATAACATCATAAATAAATAAAGATATTTTGAATGTTGCTAAGTCCATTTAAAAAATTAATTTAACATCTGCAAATCTACATAAACATTAAAAAATGTACGAATGGAAAATTAGAACTTCTCGAAATGATCGTAATAAATATACAGATCGTGTATAAATAATACCATAGGCATAATATATAGATAATATAGATATTTACATTTATTTAAAACTTTATAGTGGCCATAATTTTTACTGTGGGAACTTGGGGGAACTTTTGTGGGTAATTTTCTCAAATAATTGAAATAGGTAGGTACCTACTTAACATTTATGATTTATCGGAACTTTCGTAAAAGCATTCACAATAGAAGTACGTGCTAGATTGAAAAAAATACAGGTGTTTTGGAGCCACTCGGCTTACTATGTCCGACTATTTTGGGGTTCAAGAAACCAGTTTTGCAGTGCCGTCAATAATCGAAGCTATGCAAAAATACATTATTTTATATCTAAATAAATATTTTTAATTTAAAATTTTAATAGAACGAAGTAACGTCGATTCATATCAATGTAAAAACAAATTTAACGTAAATAAATTTTTCGAATTCCGACAAAATTAAACACTAGTTTATATTCCTTGTTCATTTATGGTACTGAACGTTTCAATATATTTCGAAATAAGCCCAGAGTGACATAGGTTGCGAGGGGGCTGTGGGGGTAAAGAAAGGTCAAAAATATCGTGACGTAACGAAAATAGTGGTATATTGATAAATATATTCACTTATCTTAAACAAATGGCCAATCCTTCCTCTGCTGAAATGTTTTCGCGATAATTTGTTAAGTTTTTCTATATGTCAATATAGAATATAAATAAGTGACAATATATGATCGAATTTATCTTTATCAAGCCGAAAGTATTCTTTAAACTTAATTTGGTCCTCCCGCAATTCTTTTATCGAATGGTGAAATTCTCCAAATTTTTACCGATTTGAATTAATATTGTGCACCCACGCAATTTATTTATTATTATAGATATTAACGTCGGATAATAACCATGCCGTAACTGTATGAACACTACTTACAACTTAATTATGACTAGTTTTTTAATCATTATTTACAGCTCGTTTTTATGTACGTGGTGAGTTTCGTGCTCGCTCTCCCTTGCTCATTACAATATGAAAATTGCATTTCCTGTAATTTTCTAAAGTAGTCATCTAAATTCTAACTGAAATTTTTATTTTTCTTTAATTATGCATTAATATTTTGAAAAAACTATGTCGTTATCATAATGATTGGGCCTTAAAGACCCTAAGATGATTGGTGCGCACAGGTAAATTATTTCAAACATTTCAAGCAAGTAATTTCATATTGAAGATGAATTTAAGGTCGAATCGACCCCAAGATAATAGACGGTTAAGAAACAGAGCGTGTAATAGTCATTACCGCACGTTGTTTATAAAATACCTAAGATATCGTTACTTATAATTTTTTTGGACGTTATTTTTGACATGAAAAATTTTTACAAAATGGTATTGAATGGTAATTGCTGTGATTGTAGAAAAAATAGTATACATTACTCATACAAAACGGATTTTTTATATTCCTGGGATCTCGAACTACTCACTTTTGTAAAAGAATGTCACTTCTCGTAAATAATGTACTATACTAATGCATTGTATACCTACCTATTACTGTATATGTATATCGGCGTATAAGCCGAGAGGCAAATTTTGGCTAAAATTCGATATTTAATAATATCGGATGTATAAGCCAAATTTTGGAAATTCCAAGAATGATGCATCGGGCGGGTTCAAAAGTTTAAAAACTACCTACCACCGGACGGCTTTTAAACGGCCAATTTAAATTTAAAATCCGCCGTAAAATTACCCGAGTAGGTAACATTGAGATCACAAGACAAAAAGTCCGTATAAGCCGATCTCCTATTTTAAAGTCGATTTTCTTACTTTAAGGGTTGGCTTATATGCCGGTAGATACAATAGTTACCAACTTGTAATTTCTGTTAAATGAACAAATCAAAGTTATGTTGTATTAGGTATGTATTAAAATTGTTAAGACAAGTAAATTTTTAATTTACTACTCCTATTATATTAGTCCTGTGTAATTAATTTACCTGTATGTTTAATTGGACCACTTGCTGCAGAAAGGAACCAACCCACAAATATAAAAAAATGCTGCAAAATGCAAAAATCCAAATAATCTTCAATTTAAATGATGTGCTCGTGTTGTAAAGTAATGAAAATAGGTAATAACGTTGTCAACAAATTAATTTAATACCGTCAAATAATATCCAAAATTATAGGAGTACAATATATTTAAAATAAGAATAAGAAAGTAAAAAATATGCAGATTTACTAATATAAAAATGGTCTTATCCGCTTAGATGCACAAATTTACTATCGAGAGCTGTTAAAAATAAACAAACAATTGCAAGATGCGAGTACCTATTTTTAGATCTGATTTAGCAGAACTCCGTTTGGTTTATGACTGTAAAAGAAAAAAAAACATGTAGGTCTCTGTACCTAACAATGATTAGTAATAACCTAAGTTTAGAATCAAACAACTATATTCTAATAGCTGAACTAAAATTTAACGATGAAATTCAATATTGACAAGTCGTGAGTGGCGCTAAATTTAAAAATACATTGCGCATATGGGGAAATCAAACTTTATTTTTAACGTTTTTTCTAGAGGTTCAACGATAAATATTTTGACACGTACTTATTGCTAAGGATGTCGTTAATAGCGTTTCGTATTATAAAATCCTGTAAATTCATCGCATTATTGATAATAAATTAGTATAATTATGGTATTTTTAAGACGTTTTTAGCAGGTGTTTTATTATAACTAAAGTGACGAATTTCAAATTTTAAAATACGAGTTGGTATAGGGGCATGTTTTAACTTTTATTTGCATGAAAATTCAACAATGTATCTTCAATAATAACCAAGGTGTTTTAGTAGTTGTGAGACCCTGTTTGCAGCAGCAAAATTCCCTGCCCTTAATTTTGTTGATCGATAATGCCTTCTAAGATTTATATGACTAATTCGTATATGTCAAACTTATACTCAAGTAGGCGTTACCAAACCAAAATATTGTTCTGCCCTACTGGTGAATTTACTTATTTATATATCGTGGACTTATTGCAAATAATCGATTAAGAGGGGGGTTCGATAAGCGAGAATCAACAGATGTCGCTATCGTAGATTCACTTCAGGAAACGATACTAAAAAACTATTAAATTTTATTAAAAAAATTTAATTGATAATAAATACTAATTCAATTACCTAGTTGCTCCTTATATTTTTATCCTAAAAAAGTAAAAGGAAGAGTTTTGCTAAGTTGTACACATGCTTCCGAATATTTCAAATTATAAGATATTTAGCTACAATATGACTAAAATATTATAAGGAGCAACTAAAAGAAGGTTCAGTGAATACGTATACGAAAGTACAGGGTGTAATTGTTGCTTAGAATTCGTAAACCGTTTTCCGAAAAATCGTCATTTTCAAGTATATAGCTATCTTACAGATAACTACTTGATTTCGAAGGATTTGTCTAACAAAATTGTCCAACTATTATTGAATAGATGGTGCTGTAAAAATACTATAGTGGTATTTTTTTTATTTGCCGGCTGATTCGTGGCATTAATCTCCCGTTTGATAAACAAACATCAAACTGCATAGTGGCATATTTCGTTGTGGAAATATTTATAGTCAACGTACCTATACCGAAAATGAATTCGTAATTCTTATACATATAAACTAAAACCAAAATTGAACTCCTATATTTTCTTACACTCTAAATAGTGAAATTCCAACCATTTCTACAAATGTGTACGTGATTTATAATATTGTATAAAAAGGTCTAATTTCAAAATTACAGTTAAAATTAAGTATGTATATAGGTAAATTTGCCATATCTACAGTTTTATTTATTTACAAGTTTTCATTCTATAAAAGATAGAATCTCATTCGGTTTCTTTTTCGATAGTAAGCATAATTATTTTACATTTCGACGTGTTGTTGTTTATGATTTATGTGAATTACTGAGAAATGTCGAGAATGCGGCGGACGTTTCCCATAAATAAGTAGATATGTATACATACGTTATTCGCGATAGGTCCCAACGCGTCATCAATAAAACCTCGTATTTTTACAGTACTAATAGATTTTAGTCTATTTTGCCAAGTCATATGTGTGCAGATAAATCATCGGTAGACATCGAAGTGTCATGTTCAAAATTTTAATCTGAATATTACAAATATACAATTTAGTAACGTTTGTGCATGACTGCGTGCATTGGAACCTATCGTGAATAACGTATAGTTACATGTATTTGAGAACGAAACTGTAACTATTTAACTTTTAATGCAATTAACGGCATGCTATAATAATTATTATTCTGAAATATATACATAAGTAATTACATATGTGCATATATCAGTAATATTGGATTTTCTATTGTTACAATTTTTATTTTGTATTAATAATGGCACTTCTCTCACATATTACACAAAAAATAAATTTTAAAAATCAATAATCATCATTGTGACTTTCTTGAAGAGAAATATTTTGAATTTTTCGCTCCCATAACTCGGTAATTTTTCTGGTTGCAAGTTAAATAATTTTTTTAAGCTTGTTAACTTGCATTTCATTATTTTTGTGTCTCTCATCAAAACGTCCATTCTTTATATTCTGTAACTTTATATCCTAGAATAAATAATTATAAACGCTAGCAAAGTTTACAACGTGAACATAATTAAATTAGATGCCGATGCATCGATGAAAAAGCGCACTCTGTAGAAACTATTTAGTACAAAAAAAACAGGAATTAACATTTAAATAGCTGATGCCAAAATCGCGCCATCTTACGACTAAACCGTTTGATATTAATTAAAATAATTAGAAAAATTCTACTGTGGCGTTACTAGCGGAAACATGGTGGAAGCTGATTTTTCCAGCCCCCTCTTAAGTCCATATTAATGATTTTGCAGAACGGCGCAATTTTTGATTTTGTATTATACAGTAATCGCAGTTTGGGAATGTAGATGGTCTCTAGTCACCGATGTTTTTTCTAAATGACTGGCCTATTAAGTCATATGTTGAAATGTTGTTTTGATTTATTCCCATTTACACTAACATATCAACGCCCAGCCTCGACCACTGGCCCCAAAAACGTGAGATTTGGAGAATATGTCCCTTTTGCTACGGCCTAACGAGGGTGTGAAGCGCCTTTTTTGGGTTAAACCGTTTACCTCTCCAAGGTGTGATAACCGTCGCCCTCTCCACCATGCGGTTGACCTGGTGCAAAGCACCATTCGACAGTCTCCGCCATAGCCGAAACCGTCCCGACCCGCGTTTATCTCGTCCGTTCTAGTTTCAACAATTAATCGTTTGTTTTTGGGTGCTTTATCTCTAACGCCGAACAAATTCGTCCCGTTACCGATCTTCACCCGCTCAGTAACAAACGCGCATTTGTGAAACTCGTTAATGTAAATGGAAAGGAAACGTTTTTGCAAGTAAGACTACAAAAACAACAACCTGTTAAAATATTTTATTTAAATCTTAAAAACGATAGTGGCATCTGTATTACAAAAAAAAATGGCTAAACCAACCCGACGCACCACCTACAAGTGTTCGTGTGCGGGAGTCTTGTGCGCTATATAAAGCGTAATAATGCTACTAAGCGCACTGACGAGAAATATCACATCGAACCAACGGTGATAGAAGTTGAATTGCAGATCGCCCAGAACTTGCGTTATGATTATCCTGTATTCTGCCGGCATGTTCATGCGCAACAAGAGCACGGACGACACGAAGTACATCCCCATAATTTGCGCCAGCACCAGCACGATTATGTTCGAACTTTTACTTGACGATATCTTGTTGAAGAACTGCAAAACGAACAATTGGTGAAAAAAAAAGAAAACCGTCCGGTCTCATTCCGTCGTACTTTGGTTAAGGTGAGAAGTAGCCCGCGAATCGACGTGACGACGATGCAGCCCACCAAATAAAACGAGACCTGTTGCGACCAGAAGCCGACGTCTATGTTAAGGCCCATCCAGTGCACGGCAATCTCCATCCCCCGCGTGACCGGATCCTTCTTGCCGACCCTATCGAACACTATATTGATTGTGCACTGAAAAAATCGAAACTCGCATCGAGATTGCGGCCAGACAAAGCACCCCCACCGCTTACTATAAATATCTTCCACGTGCAGTACAACGAGAAAAAGTAGCCCAAGAAATTGAAGTACTTCCCCTTCCAAGTTTTGGACCACTCGATCCGTTCGAGCATGTTGTGGTTCTCGTGCGCTTCGAGAAACAGCTGCCGACTCAGCTCTTCCAGGCCCGCTATTTCCAATTTAAGCTGGTTGATGTCTGCAACGCAAATTTGAACATCGGTCGGATTTTTGCCAGTTAATTTATTGTGTCTTACTTTCGGTGCTTCGGTTCGTCGTCACCGACGTGAGCATGCCCCATATGCCTGTCCTCTCCTTGCCGCTGTCGCGCGACAGCTTCTCCATCGATTGTTTCCTCGCTATCGCCACCCGTTTCTTCTTCATGACGATCATGTCCATCGTTTGCATGAGGCGCTTCTCGGTGTTCGCCACGTCGGCGGGCGAGACTTCTCTGAAATTTTAATTTGTCGGTTTCGGTGCTGGCACAACATCAACGGCAGGATGTGAAATATACCTCATGAAATATGCCATCGACGTGTACGGGTAGTTGACGGCGCCGAATCCCGACAAGACGGCCATCACGGTCACTCCTATGACGCCGATACGAGACACCAAGTGCTCCATCGACAGTATCCCCTGTTTCGGGCTCGAAATCGGAAACGGCTCGCCGATCTTCCAGAAAATAAATATGAAAACGCACCACACGAACGTCGTCAGGAACTTCACGAGTTCCGGCTTAACTGAAAAAATCGTCGTCGAACAGTCTCCCAACAGCTTGCCGCATCGAACTTACCAAACGATACGTTGCTTATGGTGCAGAAGAAAATGTAAAAGGGATTAAAGATCACCACCATAACGACCAGCAGGTACAACGTTAAGTTCCAGTAGAAATAACGCGAACTGTAAATTGATCGGATTAATCTCGGGGTCGGTTGTTGGTTCGATTAAAAAAAAAACAATACCTCGAACTGAGCCAGCCCAAGATCTCGAATATGATCAGTTCGAACATGGTGCAGGACATCGCCAACGTGACCGAGAAAATTAGCTGAACGAGCACGTGCCGGACCTCGTAGTCCTTGAAGAGCTGTTTCACGAAGAACAGCCAGGCCCCGGCGAAGAAGAAAACCTAAAAAAAAAGACGTCGCGGTGTTGCGAAACGTTTTTGTTTTGTTTTGTTTTTTTTTAGGGGGACCGTGAACGACCACGTTTACCTGCGATATCAGCATGACGGTTGTGTCGCTTAGGAAATCCATTTTTGGGCGATCACATTTTCGCGAACGCAAACCTTTTACGATTAACGACCGGTGAAGTTGCGCCGTTTCGCTTTTATAGGTTAGGGCACGTCGACTTGCGGACGCAACGGTAGAGCGCGCGCGCGCCGCTTTCAAATAATGGCCGCGCTCGACGAGCCGCACACGCGATGACGCGAAATAAAAAGTTGGGTCGCTCTCAAATGGTTTATACGTAAAACGAAATTAATTGGACGAAAACAGTACAGAATGAGGTAAAGGTAACGAATCAATGTCTTATTTCAGGTCGTCGATCATGCTCCTGAAAACGAACCGCCCGTTAGAGAATCATCGCGAACACTTTCCAAGTTCTAGTCCGGGAGGTGACGACAGAAATTTTCGGGTCATTTTCTCAAGACTCATTTTTTTTGTACGAGTCACCCTAATAATATGTAATATGAAAATGCCACGTCTTCCGTCGCAACCCCACGACAGGGTGGTGCAGGAGGGTTGCAATTACAGCAATAAAGGACCACGCACACTTTATATGGAAAAATAGGAACCACTCAAATCGATTTTTTTATATCAATCGACGCGTCTTAATACGACAAATAATTATTACCATTGCGCCAAATCTGTAACTTCATTATTAAACTCGTTAATGAACAATTCATTGAAAAAATTTGGGCTTTAAATTATGTCGGAAGTTAACAAATCTGTCGTTCGTTATTTACGGAGGGGTCGTGGTAAGTACGTTTCTAAGAAACGACACAAATGTAAGTAGCGGGTAGAAAACAGTAAAATGGTGCTCATATCCCGGCTAACAATTTTTAAATTTCGCGGCGGATTTCTATTGGTATCAATTGAAAACATTTTTAGTCGGTAGCGGCGATAAATTAGGAAAGAGGAACTTTGAATTGTTCGAGTAACGAAATATTACACCTGCTGTTAAGTATATAAATAATTACGTCCAGTTTCGCGTATTTTACCACTTATGGCCTATCCAAACCTATATGCAATTTACGTCATCGATAAAAAGTCACTAGATTGTTTATTTGTAGTTCGGTTTAAAGTTTGGAAAATGACATATTCTATAGATAAATTACTTGTGCACATATTAGATAATATAAAGAAAGACTATTTATTAAAATTGTAAAAATACGAGGTGACAACACTGTGTGAAACGTCATCATCTAGTAACCTTTCATTGATGACGTGGATTGCATATAGGTTTGGACGAAGTGTATGTTATTTTTGAACATGTTTACATTGAAATATTATTAGTTTAATTTAATCATTTACTACAGTACATCACTGCCTTTGTTATTTTATCTGACATTGACGTTTATATACGAGTAGTACCAACAGAAATCTGCCGCAAAATTTAAAAATTGTTAGCTGGGATAAAGTATTATATTATTCGGTTCCTTGTGGTAATTAAAAATTTTAAACCCGTATTCATATTGAATTGAGGGTAGCATTTCAATTCTGAATTCAATCCTACCATTTTAGAGTCGTTAGAATAGAATTAGGAAGGTACCTACTGTGAGCGAACTTAAAACCTGGAATAAAAGAATTGCCTAATAACTAATAGTTTTGTTAGTTACATTTTATCCAAACCTATAAGCAATTTACGTCATCGATAAAACGTTACTGGATGATGATGTTTCGCACAGTGGTGTCACCTCGCACCACGTATTTAGACAGTTCCAATAAATTGTAGTCTTTCTTTATACCATCTAATATATGCGCAACTAAATCATCTATAGAGTATGTCACTTTAAACCGAATTACAAATAAACAATCTAGTGACTTTTTATTGATGACGTGAATTACCTATAGGTTTGGATAGGTCGTAATTGTTATAATAGCCACAATTTTATGCGGAAGATTTCTTTTTTGGCCGATTTTTCAATATTAACGATTTATCGAATTATTTATTACATTACAAAGTTATTTTAAAGTTACTTGACAGAGATCTCTAACGAGGCTGGTCACTACTACCCCCACTAAATTAAAATTAATAATTTGGAGTTACCTATAGATATTTTATGGTGAACATTTTTAATAGAGGTAGAAAAATAAACAGCTACATTATGTGTATTTTTGTCTTATATTGGATAATTTTATTATTTATTTATTTGAGTCACAATTTCGAATATATGAAGAATTATTTTTTTTATTGATTTGTTATTCGTGTATATGTTTTGTTTTTTTATTTGAATTGTTTGTTAATGTTATTAATATATTAATAGACTTTATTTCTAATTGCTCTAACAGCAACAGCAACTGTATTATAACAGCAATTGTAAAAAACAAGCTGATGTAAATATCGACGTAGGTTTTCCAGAAGGGCGTAACCCATAAAAAGTAAATTTTACCGGAGAACACATGTTGTGTTGTCGTGTAGCTAGCTATAAGAAGATACGTTTGGCGGAAATACAAATCGATTTTTCCGGTGAAAAAAATCGAAATATTGTTACCAGATTTTAACAGATTATATCTTCATTTAATACAATAATTCATTTTAATAGAAAGTATGGGTTACGCCCTTTTGACAATATGCCATCGATATTATCTTTTTATAGATAGGTACAAATAATCTCTTAGTTTTGTATACATTTTTAATGTGCGCAAAGTCAATACCTATCTAAAGAATTATTTCGATCGTTTTAAATATCAGGTCAGTTTAAGTAGGTAGGTACCGACCCGTCGTTGTTAAGTACCCCGCAATAAATAACAAAGTTGATTTATGAACTCAAATTTGATTTTAGTAGCTTCTCTTTTGCTCTCACGAAATTCTCATAAGAGCGTTAATTAAAGATTGCGGCTTTATTAATAAATTAACAAAATTGGCGCAATGATAATAATTATTCATCGCATTAAGACGAGTCGATTGATATAAAAAAAAATCGATTTGAGTGGTTCCTATTTTTCCATATAAAGTGTGCGTGGTCCTTTGGGAAAAAAACTTATAGCCTCATACACGAAACTTCTTGTATGTATTACTTTATATATAAGAAGTTTAGAAGACATCGTCTTCCGATGATAATCCACGACGAACCTTGTCTTCCACCCCCACAATTGAACGCATAAAAAGTGTAAAAAAAATTTATAGCCGCAAGGATGAAACTGATAACTTTGCTTGTTTTCATACTAGCAAATACAAAAAAAATAGTCTTCCACGCATAAGATACGACGAAGATCGTCTTCCGGGCCTATAAAGATGTGTGCGGCGAGCGAGCGATGCCGAATCGTTGCTATGTCAGATACAAAGGTAAATTTATAAACGAAAACCTAACCCACCTAAGTTTTGTACGACGTTTTAACATGTCCTCAACACGAAGAGGCTGATACAAAAATTACTTATCACATAAGCAACATCGATTGTGAAGCCAATGTTGTTGTGCGATGCTCTGACACTGACATCTTGATCATATTGCTGGGCAATATGACACACATGAGAAAGGATGTAAAATTGTGGATTCATGTTGGCACCGGAAATTTTCAAAGATTTGTCAATGTTACGAACTTGTACAATAAATTAGGATTAAAACTATGTAATGCGTTACCAGCTTTTCACGCCCTAACGGGTTGCGATTGCAACCCATCGTTTTATCGAAAAGGTAAAAATCGCCCATTTACTATTTTGAGGAATTGCGATAAATACGTAGACGCTTTTGAAAAAATGAGCGATTTGGATACCGGCGACTTATCAGCAGTTTGTACGATTATTGAAGAGTTTGTATGCCGTATGTACGGATTAAAAAAATAGCTGACATCGATCGGGCTCGTGTAGCTATTTTCATGAAAACGTACAAAATCAATGATGGTGATGGAATTTTTCGTTCAAATGCAAAGAACATCGATGGAGCAGTATTACCACCTTGCAAAGCAGAGCTGCAGAAGCAATTACAACGAACTGCGTACATTGCACATTTATGGAGACATGTTTATCTTCCACAACCAACAGAATTCTCTCCCACTGATTATGGTTGGGAAGAATCAGAAAATAAACTCATTTTCCAATGGTTCGAAGGTGATCAATTACCAAAATCTGTCGATGACATAGCAATTAATTCGCAAGAAAATCAAGGTATCGTAATAAAACTTATGAAATTATATAACAATAATTCGGTAGTCCTCAATAAAATATTATATTTTTACATTTACACATAAAGAAGTAAATGCAGGAGAAGACGAAGATCAATCAGACGAAAGAGATGATGCTGCAACAGATAATTCCGATATCGAAGATTTCAATGTTACACTGGATGAAACAGATGATTCGATTGATCAATTTGATGTAGATGAATGGTCTTAAAACATCGTCAAAATCTGTACAATTGAAACATGAATATAGAATTTTCTTATAAAAATGATGGAATGAAATTTTTTAATACAATTTTTGTCTATTTTAATAAAAACACTCGATGGAATTTGAAAAAAAAAATTATACTATCAAATGGAAAATTTTATAAAAATTATTTCTTAATGTCTTCGTAAAGTAATAATATTGCTGAATATTGTTTATCTGAAGCGTCTCGACAAATTTAAAAAAATATTTCAGTCTCGATTTTCATGGTAAAAGATGTATTACAAAGTAATTCGCAATAAGGAACGACGCGTCTTTCGATTCGGCGTCGTATAGACGTGTCAGTTGCTTGTTGCACTCAAACATTCATAGATCTGGAAGACGATCTTCGCCGTATCTTATGCATGGAAGACTATTTTTTTTTGTATTTGCTAGTATGAAAACAAGCAAAGTTATCAGTTTCATCCTTGCGGCTGTAATTTTTTTTTACATTTTTTACGCGTTCAATTGTGGGGGTGGAAGACAAGGTTCGTCGTGGATTATCATCGGAAGACGATGTTTTCTAAACTTCTTATATATATAAAGTAATACACACAAGAAGTTTCGTGTATGAGGCTATAAGTTTTTTTTCCAAATTTATTACAGTAATTGCAACTCTCCTGTACCACCCTGTCGTGGGGGTGCGATGCAAGACGTGCATTTTCATATTACATATTATTAGGGTAACTAGTAAAAAAAAAATTAACTTTGAGAAAATGGTGTTATGAAATCTGTCGTCACCTCCCGGACTAGACCGTTTTTACCTGACTCGCGCCGAAACTTCCGTCGACGTCGCCGCGAACTTGTGCATCTTGTCGATCACGGGCGCCAAGTCGCCCTTAAAACTGTCCCTGACGGCGCCCAAAAGTACGCACAAATACTCGAGACTCTCCGCGTTCTTCCTGTCGAGCAGGGTCTGGAACTTCTTCGTCAGGCATTTGTCGGCAAGTAGATCGTGTCCGTGCAATTCACCTGCAAACCGGAACGATCAGCAGACCCGGGAGTTCAATCCTCAAACCGTTCGCCGTCGTAACGCGCACGAAAATGACGTCACAACAGACAAATTTCCATTGTTTTGACGTCATTTTCGCGCACGTTACGACGGCGAACGGCTCGAGAATGTAGTCCCGATCGTTTCAATGGTCGCATTCGGGAAATTTTGTAGCGTCGAAACGCTGCAGCGCTGTAACCGCTTTATCTTGCCTGAACAAACATTTTTGGTACATACTATAGGTATTTTTCAGCTTTTAATTCTTAGGTTGGCAATTTTGTTTGTTTTTGGTTAACACTCAAATTGTTATGTAAAACTTACCTTGTAACATCTTCAACCTTTCTTCTTACGTTACCGCAAGGGAAACGGCTTCGTCTCCGAATTGTAACGTTATAAGCCATCTTTATTTTTGCATAAACCAAAACATAGACAAGCAACATAATTTGTTAGGTTAGAACGCATGGGGATGCGTCATCGCTTTATTTAGTTGTAAAGCGTTAAAGCGGAATATTTATATGCTTTAATGCTTTACTAAAGCGCTGCAGCACTGCGAGTAAAGCAGACGCCATTCAGAGCATCGCTTCGATAAAGCGCTACAGCGCCACCATTCCCTGAATGCGACCAACGAGAACTCGCGCATCCTCACCGATAAACCTCATCAGACCCGCGTACTTTTCCTTCTCGTTCTCATCGTGACCTTTCGGTGTCGCTTCCAAAGTTCTCTTGACGGCCGGATCCCTGCAACGGTCGATCTCTGTTGTTTTCGTCGTCCGTTCCTCGGAACCCAGGGGCCCCCTCTCGAATTCGGCCCGGCACCGTTCCGCCAAGAGCACCTCGAATAGTACCATTTTCGATTTTCCGTCGGACACCTGTCGGGGGCGTCAATTTAAGAGGAGGCTCGTTTCGGTGGGAAAAAAAGGAATGAAGCTCACCTCGACCTTGCCCATGTACATGGAGATCGTCGCGAACAGGGCGGCGCTGGGCGCGTTCTCGACGGCTCGTTCCAAGACGAAATCGATCACCGCGTTCATTTTTTTGACGCTGTAGATGTCCAGCCCCTTCATTTTAATTATCGAGGACATCACGGTTTTGGGGGATGCGCGCTTGAAGATCGCACAGAGCTGCTTCCGAATGTTTTCGGCGACGTGGTCTTCACGTTCCACGACGGACGTCTACGAGAAACGGCGGGCGTTTTGCACAAAAGAAAAAAAAAGAGGAAGACGACTTACGATTGACTCGTCCGATCCGAAATGCTGATGCACCCAACGCTTTACGTTGCTCGTCGTCTCGTCGCGAGATACGGGGCCTACGGGCACGAAACGTTTCATATTAACGCTCGGTTCGTACTTGTGACGAGGGAAAGCGACCGATCGTATTTATACAACATGAACACTATCATTTTGTAGGCGACGAGCCGCCAAAATCAATTTGCGGAATTTAGACAATAACAGACGTATTTTAATTTTGTTTTCTATTTTGTTTGCGAATTTACTGATAATGTGATCTGCGTAGGATTTTTTTTCTAAATCGCCCGCGTTTTATCACTTTTTATCGAGACTAACTCGGCGCTGACGTTTTCAAATGACGGTCGAGAGTTCAAAAAAAAAAAAAAAACGAGAAGTTGTCCCACAATTTAAATTGAGAAAGTTAAGGCGCAGCTTAGTCGCGAAAAACGCCCACAGATGGCACGAACATATAATTTTTTTTTGTTTTGTTTGAAAAACCCAATTTATTTACAATCTGCACAAGTTGCATTTAGTAAATTTTGTGATAGATTTGGACATGTAAAAGCATCCCCAGTAGGATGCTCCTGTAACAATTGTCATCTAGATGTCTAGATGAGTTTTGAGTTATTGGGTATAAAATAGACTATGAACTTGAAACTAAAATAAATTACGTAGGGAATCTAGTGGGCAAGTCATTTGGTATATATTTTTGGAGTCTTCGGTTGCGATTTTGGGGAACTATAAGATCCATAACTAATGTGTTGGGGTGTGCACTAAGACGGTCACTGTATTAACACGGATGTTAAGTGTTCAGCAAATACGTTTGCCTTCTCATTATCGCTTCTTGCCCAGCTGCCCTGGAGGTTACGGATGGGCGGAGAGAACCTTTTTAGTTGTTTCAGTTTTTTTGTAGTCTTCCACAGGGAATAATCCATCGCTTCCGTGGGTGGTAAGTCTTTAAGGAATGTTTCGATGCAGTCACTTTTGTTTTTATTAAGGAGATCTTGTAGCTCGCGAGTTGCTCTGTTGAATAGTAGTTTGCTTTCAGGTGTACGCATCCTTTGCCAGCTTCTACGAAGTCTTCTTTTATCTAGAATTTTTTGTTTGATAATTGAGGGACAATCAGGAATTGTGACTGTATCGGGTATTATTGGCGTGGTCTTCCGACGTGCCCGCTGAATGACATCGTTGAATAATTTGACAGCAGCCTCTACGTTTTCGGGAGATTTCAGTGAAATATTTAAGGTTAGTTCATCATTTACGACATACCGAAAGGTGTTCCAGTTTGTACGGTTATTGCTTAATTTAGGGGTTATTTCTTTTTTGTGGGGTTTAGTGGTAAGGGTGATCAGGATTGGGGAATGGTCGGAAGAAAGTTCGAAGCAGGATTTTATATTGGCATGACTTTGATGAATTCCTTTTGTTATGCAGAAGTCCACCAAATCTGGTAGTTTGTTTGGGTCCGTGGGCCAATATGTGGGTTCTCCTGTGGATAGGTGCCGAAAGTTATTGTGTTCAAGAGTTTTGATTAGTTCGCGTCCCTTTGTTGTTGTAATTCTGGAACCCCAGTCGGTGTGCTTGGCATTGTAATCTGCGCCCGCAATGAATCGTTGTCCAAGGGTTTTGAAATAGTTTGTAAATTGTTCTTCTTTAACAGTATGTTTAGGGGGGAAATACGCCGCCGAAAGGTTGAGGGGTCCTTTTTGGTCCTCAATTGACACGCTTGTTGCTTGGAGAAACTTGCTACTGTAGCTTTCTAGTTGATGGTGCTTGATCGTGTTTCTGATTATTATGGCTGACCCACCTTGAGCTGTTCCCGCCGGATGGTTCGTGGTATAAACTACATAATTTGGTATTGTGATAAAGCTCCGATCGGTAAAATGTGTTTCCGAAATAAGTAACACATCAATGTTGTGACTAGTAATAAATAGTTTTAATTCTTCAAGGTGCTGTGACACGCCATTGGCGTTCCATTGGGCTAGCTGTAAGTGTCTGTCCATTATTTTATTTTTGCAAGAACTGCTGTTAATAGGTTTAATACTGTTCCTATTTGTTCTGATAGCTTTATCATTATGTTTTTTAATTCTTGTATATCGTTTGCTTGTTGGTTTGGATGACTAGTATTTGCTGTTTGTGGGAGATTTTCAGCAGGTTCAGAGTTTTGTTGTTGTACTGAAGCTATTTGTGAATACGATAGTCCCTTTTGTGTATGTTGGTATTGTTTGATTTGTGGGGGTGGTATGTACTGTTTTTGTCGAAGGGTTGGGAAATGTTTACTTTGTAACTGTTTATATATAGTACATCCTTTGTAATTCGCAGGATGATTTCCTTTACACAGGACGCAGCGGACATCGCGGGATTTTTCTTTTCTTTGACATTGTTCCGTGAGGTGATCGCCTGCACATTTTACGCATCTGGCGGGTAGCTGGCAGAAGTTCCTTGTGTGTCCGTATCGCTGGCAGCGTACACACTGTGGAATAATTCTTTGTGACCTTGGGGGTTCGAACTTGATTTTGCATTGCTGCAAGTATTCAACCTCAAAAATGCTTTTATTGTTGGGGGCTGGTTTAAGCTCGACATAAAACATTGGGAGAGGCAGTTTAGTTTTAAATTGTTTTATATTACAAATGTTTGTGACCTCGTGCCCTAATTTTTCAATTTCACCTCTGATATCTTTACAGTCGATGGAGTGGTGTAGATTTTTTAGCACCACTTTATAATTTCTCTCTTCCTTTAGTTTATAAGTATGAAATTCCGTTCCCTTTTCAGCCAGAGCTTTTGATATTATTCTGTAATATTCAGGTGTTTTGGGCTGAATTTTTACTTGGTTATTGGCGAGAGCTTTAACATCAAATTGTTGTTTGGCTATTTCATCTAGCAGTTGTATTAGCGGTGTAATAGTTAGTTCTCGATTTACAAAAATTGGGGGAGGTTTTGAGATTTTCTCGTTAGTGTTATCAGCGTTTGTTTCATGTAGTACATCTCCACCTTCCATGTTTAGGTTGGAGTAGCGATTTGATGTTGAGGGTGGGCTAAGCCAATATTCGCTCACTTTAGGATGTTTATTTTTGATTTCTACTTCATTTAGATTTCTATTTCTTTTATATGAAACTGTGGTCCAGTTATTAGTATTTTCTGGTGGCTGCGGGGGTGCGTTGGGATAATTGTTTTGTTGGGTTTGATGAAAGGTTTGGGGATCGAATGTTTGAGTTTGTTGCGTTTGAAGTGGAAAATTACCTGGTGTTTGATGGAATTTGTAGAAGATCTGGGTTTGGTCCGGTGTCGATCCTGGTGGTTGCATTTGTGGTGGTGTTTGGGGGGTTTGCACCCCTCCAGAAGGATGGTAGTAGGCCATAACGGCCTCTTTGCTGCAGCTTCGTTCAGTTATATATGATTAATTTAACACTCAGCGTTAAATTTAAAATTTAGAATTATTTGTAGCAATAAATAAAGCCCGATTTAGGGTTAAAGCGATAAACGCGGGTTAGGTAATATAGGATTAATTATATTAGGATTATTCACCCGAAAGAGCTCTGACAAATTATACAAAATATGACATTTGTCACGAACATATAATGAACAAAAAGAAAATACAACAATTAAGTAACGAACTAATGTCTAATTTGTTTCAGGTCGTCGATCGTGCTCCTGAAAACGAACCCGTCGTCAGCAAATCGTCGCGAACAGCTCTCGGGGATCGCTTTACCTGACTCGCGCCGAAACGTCCGTTGTCGTCGCGGCGACGCCGCGCATCTTGCCGATCACGGGCGCCAGGTCGCCCTTAAAACTGTACCTGACAACCCCCAAAAGTACGCACGAATACTCGAGACTCTCCGCGTCCTTCCTGTCGAGCAGGGCGTCCAAGCAGTTCGCCAGGCATTTGTCGGTAAGTAAGCCGTGTCGGTACAATTCATTTTTGCCTGATGCAAAAACAAACAAAAAAAAAGAAACGACGATCTCGAACGGGGCCCGCGCATCCTCACCGATAAACCTCATCAGTCCCCCGTACTTTTCCCTCTCGTTCTCGTCGTAAACAATCAAGGTCGTCTCCATCGTTTTCTTCGTCGTCGGGTCCTCGCAACAGTCGATCGCCATCTTTCTCGCCATCCTTTCCGCGGAGCCCAGCGGCCCCTTTTTGAATAGCGCCTGGCACCGTTTCACCAGGAGCGTCCCGAACTGTTTCCTGTTCGATTTCTCGTCGGACACCTGCGCAAAGACGTCGGCGCATTAATTTCGGCCCTCGCGAAAAAGAAAAAAACGTTATTAGCCAATAACCTCCACTTTGCTCAGGTGCATGGAGATCATGCCGTGCAGGGCGGCATCGAACGGGCTCTTGACGGCCTGCTCCACGATGAAGTCGACGACGACCTCGATTTTCCGGACGCTGTAGATGTCCAGCTTCTCGATCTCGTATACGACGTAAAATATGGAGTAAGAAGATGCATCTTTGAAAATCGAAGAGAGCCGCCTCCGGATGTTTTCGGCGGCACGGAAGTGGTCCTTGCGCTCCGCGACGGACGTCTATCGAAAAATGGCGAGCGTTTTGCACATATATCGACCAAAAAAAAAAAAAAGATGACTTACCTTTGGGTCGTCCGATCCAAAATGCCGATGCACCCAACGCTCGACGTTGCCCATCGCGTCTTGTCGGGACACGGTTGCGGTTTGTAACACTGTCGACGCGCAACGATCCATATCATCGATGGGTCCGAACTATTATATCTAAGGGTGGCGACTGGATCGTACTTATATATTTATGCGTACCACTTTCGCGGTGGGGAGGACGCAATTTTCGGAATTTAGACAGTAACAACATGTTTATTGTTTACGTTTTCTGTTTCGTTTGCGTAATCGATCGTATTGTGATCTGCGAAGACATTCTTCGGCGGTCGTTTTAAAACGGGCGATGGAAGAAAATCGATTATTAAGTTTTTTTTAATTTAAATTCGATAACGGTAAATGATTTTTGTGCCGTAATTTATTTGTTCGAGAAATCCACGTGGCGCCAATAACAGAAATGGGCCGTTTTAAAAGGTTAACAATTATCAATTGACGATTTTGGAATTTTCGCTCGCGCAATAACTATACGTACACGTAATTTTGTGATAATCGCCTGTTTATTTAAATGCCGATAATGGTCGAAATGTTTATGTAATTGATCATCGCAAATATTGATCACTGTCGCATTTTCTATTTATTTAAAACACACGATTTTAGCGGTTTAACGAAAATTGATTTGATTTTTAAAATTTGATCTCCCATCTTCGGACGTCTATTTGTCGGTGTGGAGCTAAATGTCCTTGGGGCCTTTATCCCTTAATTGCAACTCACGCGTAACTTTCGCTAATCGTCGTTTGAATTCTGGAAATACCTTTGTAATGAACTTTTAATGATAATCCATCTTAAGAATAATATACCCATTAATTATTCTAGTACAAATTCCACAGTTGTTATGTTTTTATAACAAAAAGCGTTCGCTGGACGTTAACGAACTTAATTGTTGGTCAAATTAAATAACGTCGATATTAAAAATGGATTTTCTAGTATTAGAATAAAACGATCGCGACAAATTTAATTTGTACGTGGGTGTGCAAAAGATTTTGCGTCCGGTTGTATACGACCAAGATGGTTGCCATAGTAACCATTACTGTACGTTGCATTTTTGTTTTAACCGAAAACATTGCAAAGAAACGTTTAAAACCTTTATTAAACTTAACCGGAATTAATTTTTATTAGTTAAAAAGAAATGTTTGGCGCGTGTTGTTAAAATTTTACGTTTGCAGCGAGGGTGCCGAAGTGCAAGGTTATACGACCTACAACAGTTTGGCGATTTATCGTTGTAAAAATGGTAAGTCGATTTTTAAACAATAATATAGGTAGCGCGATAATTGTTTCGTTGTCCTAGTTACCTGTCGATGCCGTACCACGTCACAAATGCCAGCGTTCGTCGAAATTCGAGCCGCAACGGTCGGTTCGTTCGCAAGACAATTGCCAAACTAGGGGTAAGTTTTTATTGCCTTATTTAATTTGATTATTAATTAACGGCAGTTTCGCTGGCCCGATAACCTAACCTGTATAAATCGATATTTAAACGATGATAGTAGAGTGCTCAGCGCCCCGAAAAATGACTTTCGTGGGGTGGTCGGGGTTACAAGATGAAACCTCGACAGATCGAAAGAGCGTATTTTTTTATTTAAAAAGCCAAAAGCCGTCAAAAATCGTCCAGTGCAAAAGGGCGCTATCTTCACCGAAAGAGTTATTCAGCGCACGTATAGAAGGAAACATGAACTTTCTTTTGCCGCAAAATTCGTAATTGGTTTTGTGGAATTAATCGTTTAAGAAATTTTGGAAAAACGCAAAATACACGGGCTCTTATGGAGACAAAATAACTTTCGGGGCCGATATCTCGATTCGACCAGCTAAAAAGTTCACTTCGATTTCGCGTTTTTTACCGTTTATACTGTCATAACTACAAAACAGTACGACATATCGAAAAATTGTATTCTTTAAAAAAGTTTGGTTCGTCCTTGTAGCATCCGACGATAGAAGAATTATATTTTTGTGGGGCTTCATAATTATGATAAATAATTAAAAGTGAAAACATGCGAAAATTGCATTTGCGAGAGTCGCGCTCTCAAGTGGGCGCATCGCGTCTCCCATCTCACTTTTTCCCGTAGCTCCCTCTCATTCTATACGTAATTCAAAGAATTGCGACATACTATGATTATTATTGTAAATACACCTTATCCGTTATTTTAGTAATTAAGTACATAATATAAGAAGCGTTTTATATTAATAATAATTATATTTATAATGGTTTGTGGACTAAATATTAACCATGAAAATATTTTATGAATAATACCTATTTATAGTTAGGCCATAAGAATTAACTTTATTCTAATTATCTTCACCGTCAATACTTGCAATTAGGTATATGTATATTTCTGTACACATCGAATTTTTAAAATTTTAGGTACCTACTTATTTTTGTTTTAATGATTATTCTTAAGTTTTTAATTAATTTAATCATTTTTCCATGTTTATATTTTGTTGATTTATTGCATATTTGTTGAATATTTTTAATTTTTTATATTACTACCAAAGTAGTTCTTGTTTTAGTAAATTAATAAATTTAATCATGGTTAATACAATATTTTTATTGATAAATAACAACAGATTATTCCTGGTTTATGTTTTTGTGTTTTTTCCCAAAAATCCCTTTTTTTTTAAAATTTTTTAAAAAAATTTTTTTTTAAAAAAAAAAAAAGGGGAAAAAAGGGCCAAAAAAATTTTTAAAAAAGGAAAATTTAAAGGGAAAAAAAAAAAAATTTTTTTTTTTTAAAAAAAAAAGGAAAAATTTAAAATTTTACCAAAAAAATTTTTTTCCCCCTTTTTTTTTTTTTTTAAAAAAAAAAAAAAATTTTTGGGGGAAAAGGGAAAAGGGGGTTTTTTTTTTTAAATTTTAAATTTTTAAAGGGGTTTTTTTTTTTTTAAAAATAAAAGGGGGGAATGGCCCCAAAACCCTTTTTTTTTTTACCCAAAATTTTTTTTTTTTAAATTTTTCCCCCAAAAAAAACCCCCCCCCCTTTTTAAAAAAAAAAACCCCCCTTTCCCCCCCCCCTTTTTTTTTAAAGTTTCCCCAATTAAAGGTTTTGGGTTCCTTTTTAAAAACCCCAAATTCGCCTTTTTCCCCCCCCCGGGGTTTTTCCCCCCCCAAAAAAATTTTTTTTTTTTTTGGAAAAACCCTTTTTTCCCTTCAAAACCCCAAAAAAAATTTTAAACTTTAAAAAAAAAAAAAAAAAAAAAAGAAAAAAAACCCTTTTTTAAAAAAAAATTTAAAACAAAAAAAAAAAAAAGGGGAAAAAAGGGGCCCCAAAAATTTTGTTTTTTTGGGGGGCTTTTTAAAAAAAAAAACCCCCCAAAAAAAAACCCAACCCCCTTTTAAAAAAAGGGGGTTCCCCAAAAAAAAAAAAAAACCCCCCCCGGGTTTTTTAAAAAGGGGAAAACCCCGGGGTTTTAAAACCCAACCCAAAAACGGCCCCCCCTTTTTTTTTTTTCCAAAAGGGGAAAAAAAAAAACCCCCCCCCCTTTTTTTTGGAAAATTTTTAAAAGGGGGGCCCCCCCCCTTTTTTCCCCCCAAAAAAAAAAGGGAAAAATTTTTAACCCCCCTTTTTGGGAACCCTTTTTTGGGGGGTTTGGGGCCCTTCCCCCCTTTTAAACCCCTTTTTTTCCCGGGAAAAAACCCAAAAAGGGGGGGAAAACCCCCCCCCCAAAAAAATTTTCCCCCCTTTTTGGGGGAAAATTTCCCAAAATTTTTTCCCCTTCCCCCCTTTCCCTTTTTAATTTTTTTCCCGGGGGGGGGGGGGCCCCCCCCCCCCCTTTTTTTTTCCCCAAAAAAAAAAAAAAAAAGGTCTTTTGGGCCCCAAAAAAATTTTTTTTTCCCCTGGGCCCCCCCAAAGGGGTTTAAATCCCCGGGCCCCCCCCCCGGGGCCCCCAAAATTTCCAGGTTTTCCCCCTTTTTTTTCCCAACAATTTCCCCAAACCCTTTTTCCCCCCCGGGGGGGGGGGGGAAAAAAAAAATTTTTTTTTTTCCCCCAAAAAAAGGGGTTTTTTTTTCTTAAAAAAATAAAGACCGGGGTTTTGGGGCCCCCCAAAAAGCCCCCGGAAAATTAAACGGGCCCCCCGGCCCACCGAAATTTTTTGGGGGGCCCCGGGAAAAAAAAAAAGGGGTTTTTTTTTTTTTTTTAAAAAGGGCCCCCCCCCCCGGGGGGGTTCCGGGGGTTTTTTAAAAAATTTCCAAAAACC
This sequence comes from Rhagophthalmus giganteus, assembly GCA_036326145.1. NCBI lineage: Eukaryota > Metazoa > Arthropoda > Insecta > Coleoptera > Rhagophthalmidae > Rhagophthalmus > Rhagophthalmus giganteus. The sequence continues at coordinate 919,635 of JARFJA010000064.1, forward strand.
CCCGAAACCCAAAAAGTTTTGGGGGGGGTTTTAAAAAAAAACCCGGGGAAAAATTTTTAAAAAAGGCCGGGGGCCCCCCGGTTTGGGGGGTTTTTGGGTTTTTTAAAAAAAATTAAAAAAAAAAAAAAATTGGGTAAATTAAAAAAACCCACCCCCCGGGGAAAAAAAACCCCCCCGGGAACCCAAAATTTTTTGGGGGGAGGCCCCCAAAAAAATTTTAAAAAATTTTTGGGGGCCCCTTTTTTTTTTTTTTGGGGGGCCCCCCTTTTCCCCCCCCGGGGGGAAGGGGGGGTTTAAAGGAAAAAAAAAAAATTTTTTTTTCCAAAAAAACCCCAAAAAAAAATTTTAAGGGCCGGTTTTTTAAAAAAAATTCCCAAAAAAAAGGGGGGGAAAAAAAGGGGGAAAAGGGGGTTTAAAATTTTAAAAAAAAAAGGGGGGGTTAAAAAAATTTTTTCCCCGGAAAAATTTTTTTCCCCTTTTTAAAAAGGGAAAAAGGGGGGAAAAAAAAAAGGGTTTTTTCCCAAAAAAACCCCGGGGAAAAAAAATTCCGGTTTTTAACCCCCCAAAAAAGGAAATTTTTGGGAAAATTTTAAATTTTTTTTTTTTAAAGGGAAAACCCTTTTAAAAATTTTTTTTAAAAAAAAAAAAGGGTTTTTTTAAAAAAACCCCCAAAAAAAATTTTTTTTTAAATTTTTTAAAAAGGGAATTTTTTTTTAAAAAATTAAAAAATTTTTTTAAAAATTTTTTTTTTTTTTTTTTTTAAAAGGGAAAAAAAACCCCCAAAAAAAATTTTTAAAAAATTTTTTTTTTTTTAAAAAAAAAACCCGAAAATTTTTTTAAAAATTAATTTAATTTAAAAACCCTTTTTGGAAAAAAAAAGGGGGGGGGTTTTAAAAACCCAAAAAAAAGGGGGAAAAAAAAATTTTTTTTTCCCTTTAAATTTTAAAAAAGGGGTTTTTGGTTTAAAAATTTTGGGAAAACCAATTTTTTGGGGGGTTTTTTTGGGGAAAAAAAAAAAAAATTTTTTTTTTTTTAAAAAAAAAAAAATTTAAAATTTTTTATTTTTTTTTTTTTTTTAAAAAAAAAGGGAAATTTTTTTCCCGATTTTAAAAATTTAACTTTAATTTTTTTTTTAAAATTTTTTAAAAAATTTTTTAAAAAATTTTTTAAAAAAAAAAATTAATTTTTTTTTTTTTTTTTTTAAAAAAAAAAAAAAATTTTTTTTAAAGGAAATTTTTATTTTTTTTTTGGCCTTTGGAAATTTGGAAAATTTTTTTTTGGGGTTTTTTGGTTTTTTTTTTTTTTTTTTTTAAAAAAATTTTTTTTTTAATTTTTAAAAAAAATTTTTTAAAAAATTTAAAAAATTTAAAAAAAAAAAAAAAAAAAAAAAAAAATTTTGGTTTTTGGGAAAAAAAATTTCCCCAAAAAATTTTTTTGGGGAAAAAAAATTTTTTTTAACCCCTTTTAAAAAAAATTTTAAAAAAATTTTTAAAAAAAAGGGGGTTTTTGCCAATAAAAATTTTTTTTAAAATTTTAAAAAACCTTTAAATTTTTTTTTTAAAAGTTAATTTTAAAATTTTTGGGGTGTTTTTTTTTAAAGGGTTTTGGTCCTTTTTTAAACCCCAAATAAAAAAAAATAACCTTTTTTTTCCTTTTTGGAAATTTTAAAAAAAATTTAAAATTTTTTTTAAAAATTAAAAATTTTTTTAAATTTTCCCTTAAAATTTTAAATTGAAAAAAATTTATTTGGGAAGGGTTTCCTTTTTTTAAAATTTTTTTTTTTTTTAAAAAAAAAAAAATTTTTTTTTTTTAAAAAAATTTTTTTAAAATTTTGGAAAATTTTTAACGGGGAAAATTTTAAAAAAAAAAAAATTTGGGTTTTTTTTTTTATTTTTAAAAATTAAAAAAAAAAACCCCCAAAATTTTTTTTTTTTTTGGGGGGGGTTTTTTTAAAAAAATTTTTTAAAAAAAAAAATTTTAAAAATTTTTTTTTTTTTTGGGGGTTTTTTTTTTTTTTTTTAATTTAAAAATTTTTTTTTTTAAAAAACCCCAAAAAGGGAAATAAAAAAAAGGGGTAAAAACGGGGAAATTTTAAAAAAAGGGGGGGCCCCAAAAAAAAATTTTAAACCCAAAACCCTTTTTTGGGGGGTTTTTAAAAATTTTTTGGGAAAAAAAAACCCTTTTTCCAAAAAAAAAAAAAAAATTTTTTTTTAAAAAACCCCTTTTTTTCATTTTTTTTGGGGAAAAGGGGAAAAACCCCTTTGACCCCAAAAATTTTTTTTTTAAAAAAAAAATCCTTTATTTTTAAATTTTTTAAAGGGAAAAAAATTAAAAAAAAAACCCCCCCAAAAAAACCAATTTTTGGGGGAAAAAGGGGTTTTTGGAAAAAAAATTTTGGGGAAAAAAAAAAATTTTTTTAAAATTTTTTTTTTTTTAAATTAAAAAAAAAAGAATTTTTTAAAAAAAATTTTCCAATAATTTTTTATTTTTTCCCAAAAAAAGGGTTTGAAAAAAAAAAAAAAATTTTTTTTTTAATTTTTCCAAAAGGGCTGGTTCCTTTGGGAAAAAAAAATTTTAAAAAAAATTTTTTTAAAAAAAAAAAATTTTTTAAAAAAAAAATTTTTTTCCAATTTTTTTTAAAAAACCCCCAAAAAAAAAATTAAAAAAAAAAAAAATTTTTCCCGGGGAAAAAAAAATTTTTTTTTTTTTAAACCCCAAAAAAAAAAAAAAAAAATTTTCCGGGAAAAAAAAAAAAAGGGGGGGGGGCCCCGAATTCGGGGAAAGTTTTTGGGGGAAAAAAACAAAAAAACCCCCTTTTTTTGGGAAAATTTTTTTAAAAAAAAAAAAACCCAAAAAAGGTTTTTTGGGGGTTTTTTTTCCTTTTTAAAATTTTGGAAAAACCTTTTTAAAAAACAAAAAAAAAAAAAAAAAATTTTTTTTTTTTTAAAGGAAATTTTAAAATTTGTCCCCTTTGGGGGTTTTAAAAATTTTAATTTAAAAATTTTTTTAAAAAATTTTTAAAAAAGGGGGTTTTTTCCCCCCCGGTTTTCCAAATAAAAACCCCCCCCCTTTTTTTTTTTGGGGGCCCCCTTTTTAAACTTTTAACCGGGCCCAAAAAAAATTTTGGAAATTTGGTTTTCCCGGGGGGTTTTTAAAAATTTTCCAAACCCGGTGGTTTTTTAAAAAAAAAAAAACCCCGGGGGGTTTGGGAAAAAACAACCAAAACCTTTTTCCCCCAAAAAGGCCAAAAAATTCCCAAACCCGGGCCAGGGAAATTTTTTAAAACCTTTTTTCCCCCCAAAAAAATTTTTTTTGGGATTTTTTTTTTTTTTTTTTTGGGGGGAAAAACCAAAATTGGATGAAAAACCCAAAAACCCCCCAAAAAAATTGTTTTATCTTAGTCTATTTTATTTTGATTTTGCATACTTTATCTATAGTATTTAGTTTTAGTTAAGTTTTAGCTTCTCATTTTTATTTTGTTGCATACATTATTGTTTATTTTTTCTGATTTGTGTTTTTCTTTCTTTTGTAACATCTGTTCTGTGGCGGCGGTTTGTTTTCACCGTCGCCATCAAACTGCAGCTCCCCTGCCGAAGTAATGTCTGTCGACGGTTCCGGCAGGGGGATACCAATAAAGCTGGAAAAAAAAAGAAATGACCGGGACAATGTAGAGACGATGGATCGGAGAGGCATCAACATAACGAGTCCAATCGGATCGATTAACTAATTATTTGCGCAACCAACGAAATTCGTCGGTATACAAAAATTGCACGTAAAAGCCATCATCGTCGACGAGACGACAACAGTCGCCAAATCGATAACGATCGGCAAACAATTTCGATATCGATCGAAGGTTGTTTTTTGTTGTGACAATCGCCTCGATATCGCTATTCATACACTTCAATTGGAAATGTACAGCCTTACGTTAGTTTATGATAAACACAACAAACGAGCCCAATGAAATCGCGGGGATGCCGGAAAACCGGTCCGCCGCGTGCGAAACACTGCAAAAAGACAATTAGGGCGCCGGCTTATTTGTTGTGTTTTGGTGGGCGCCGCCGTCGCGAGCGTCTCCTAAACTTTCGTCGTCGTCGGTCGAATCTTTTACGTGCGGAACTCGAGAGCCGTTCGTCCTTCGAACGAATGGCCTTCCCTTGGCCCGCGTGCCCGTCTCTATCCTAGAAAAATAAAGCCGGGCAAGGGCGTCGCGTCGCGTCGCGTCTTATCTAATCTTCGTCGATTTCTTCGTCCCCCCCAAAATATATAAGTCGATCGGAAAATGGGCTTCGGCAGTTCCGGTGAAAATGATGAAAGTTCTGGCGATGGCGTTTGTTGCGCTCGTGGGCGCCGCAGGTAAGCGTCTGCACGACGACCGTTTCTCGTCCGTTTGGAATTTTCGATTTTATGTTGTAGCGGCGACGCCGACGACCGTCCGCATCGATGGGGCGCTCGGTTGGCGAATAGTCGGAGGATCGGCCGCGAGTATCGGCCAATATCCGTATCAGGTCTCTTTGCGATCGTACGGCTCGCACAACTGCGGGGGTTCCATAATCGACGAGGAGTGGGTGATCACGGCGGCGCATTGCGTCGTGGGGTGCGTTCGTTCACTTTTTCGAGTTAACGCCACTACGCCCGTTCGCTTTTCAGCTATCGGCCCTCGCACCTGTCCGTGGTGGCCGGCTCCAACAGATTGAGCGCGGGCGGGATCAAGTACGCCGTTCGCGACGTCCACTACCACGAGGATTACGACTCGTGGCAAATACAGAACGACGTCGCCATCGTGAGGGTGGAACCGATCGCGTTCGCATCTAACGTCCAACCGATAACGGTCGAGACGGAGGACGTCGACGGCGACCAAGACGTGACACTGAGCGGCTGGGGCTCGACCAGGCTCGGGGGCGTCACTCCGGACGACCTGCAGAACATCAATTTGACGACCACGTCCGTGGACTACTGCCGGAAGCGGCACGACTTCCCGCCGGTCGTCCCCTCCGAAATCTGCACGTTGACGAAATTCGGGGAGGGAGCGTGTCACGGAGACTCTGGAGGCCCCCTGGCCAGGGTCGTGGACGGCTCCAGGAGACTGGTCGGGATCGTGTCGTGGGGACGGCCGTGCGCGGTAGGTTTCCCGGACGTGTTCTCCAGGGCGTCGTCTTTTCACGAGTGGTTCAACTCGAAATGTAAATGCCTGTAACGTCTGTATATTTATTATATGTTTTGTGTTGTGTAAAAATAAAAAGGTCCATTTCCCTGGAGGGCGACTTTTGCAAAACAAAACAAAAATTATGCCATCATTTTGTACAAGTTTTGTACAGTTTTGTACAACCTTTAGTTTTTTTTGTACCCTGCCAAATAGTCAGCTATCGCAAATTGAAATTTCGCACTCCGGGGAAATGCTGGAGTGCAAAAGTTAAAAATGCCGGTTTTTTTTCTTGTAATAGTAAGAACTCGTTTTGTACAGTTTTGTACAACCTTTGAAAAATTTTGTACCCTCCCGGAAATACGTGAAAATGACCGCCAAAGTTCGCACTCCAGGGAAAAATGCTGAAATGCAAAAGTTAAAAATGCCGTTTTTTTTTCTTGTAATAATAAGAACTCATTTTGTACAGTTTTGTACAACCTTTAAAAAATTTTGTACCCTCCCGGAAATGCGTGAAAATGACCGCCAAAGCTCGTACTCTCGATGTACTTTAGAATGCTCAAAATGTACAGCCTTAAGAGGACTCAGTAGTACCGTGAGAAAAAATCTTAGAGAGAGCACATTTTTTTCTAAGTAAGACGGAAATATTAAGCTACCTAAGTAGGGACTATAATCAAAAAGGGTAGGACGACTTCGAAGTGACCGTAAGCTTGAAATTCGTACCATTTTTACCGAGTTGTCGAATAACGGAACGACGCACGTGGTGCAATTTTGCCATCCCCTTCAATACTATTATTTAGTCGTGCAACTTTAAAATGATTTATAGGTACATACCTTTAGGAATGAAAAATTTAATAATTTGTAGTTAATGTTTACTCGTACAATTAAATGAAATTTTTGTAATAATATGAAATTATAATGTTGATAATAATTTAAGTAATTCGCTTGCTGCTCGAAATGTGGTTTTATAATTTGAATAGATATCTCATAAAAACAGTTGTGATATAGACATTGAAACAACAGAAACATAGATTTGAGTAACATATTATGAACACACGCAAAGAAACAAAAGGAATAAATTACTTATATCTATACTGATATATTACTATATACTATTTGATATTAATTTATAAAATCACTACCTACTCATTGAATAAAATCACAACTGCAACTTAAAAACGACAATACCTTACCAATATGGTACAGGCGACGTTTTGGCAGAAACGTAGATATCTGTTCTATCGTAACGTCACTGCGTGAACAATAGAATATGACCCATGAAACATTTTTCAGAAATTTTCAAATGTTTTTAAAAACTTATTTCGTAAATTCCAAAAATAAAAATACAAACAACACAAACAATTTTTATTCAATGGGTTACATTAAATTTGCATTTTTATATCTCTGAGTGGCATATTCCTGCACACTTTGTGATCTATAAGTTCTGGAAGTTGACAATGTTTATAAAAGTAATCTAATTTAGTTTTCATTTTTGTGTTCCAAAAACCGTCGTCTTTTTCCACATAATCTATTTTTATTTTATTTACTCCAGTCCAGACAGTCAAAATACACTTCGTTTTCTGAATTACACGTAATTGCCATTGTATTTGAAAATACCAATCATGAAGTTGATTAATCGTATAACTACCATCCTCTTGGTATTTCCAAAATGTATTTTTTTTAACGAATGGCTTCCTCCGGTGTAAGATTTAGCTTAAAAGTATTAAAGGGGCATTTAATTTCTACGATACTTTCAGTTTCTTTCTTGCTGATTACCATTCGGTGATGCTCCAAGATAAAATTTATCTGGGTCAATAAATAATCCACATGGTTTTCTTTTCAAATTAATGCTTTTCTCTAGTTCTTTCTTCGCAACATCTTCGTATGTATTTACATGGTTTAGTGTCAGAAAATGTGTTGACAGCGTAATATACAACAAATGTTTTACTGTATTTGCAGTATTTCTGGTTTTTTTAATTTGCAAATTCTTGCAAAATTGAAAACTTAAAATGTACGAACACTAATCTGGTTTTGAATAAACATAATAATAATTATTATGTAGTAAATTATCAGATTATCGGTTTTTGAGTAATTCAGTGTAAAGTTGGATAGTGAATAAATATGTATCAGTAATGAGCTCTTGAAAACATGCGATACATATACAATAAAAAAAATAATTCTTTCGAGTCGGTCAAGTTAAATCGACCATCTATTCGACAACAGGGTAAAATGCGAGCCGGTTAGCTTAGGGTCTCTTTTACGATCTTTTGAATACTGACTTAATTCCTGTCATAAATTACCAAACTCAGAGAGACATTTAAAATCGAACCGAATCAAAAAGTTCCGCATCGATAACGACGTTGTTTATTAAAATTTTAACATTTGGTTTGCACCGATCGATTTTACAAAAATATATCTACAGATTGGTTTAAGCAAACAGTAACTTTTTGGCTCCATTTATACTTGCGTATTTACCTGTTGATTTTACATACTTCAAAGTTAAAAATCGACAAAATACAAAAACCAATTTGTAGACAATTGTCTAAGGATAAAATAGATACTAGAATCATTATGATATCTTTTCTATAACCGAAGATATGGGTGCGGAACTTAACGTTTTATATAAAAAATGACTTATATTTTGTATTTGTTTAAATAATGTTAAACAAATATTACTCCTTCCAGATTTGTGCAATTGTTAAGGATAAAATTAACAGATGAATCATTTATATGTTCTATAACCGATAATATTGAAATTCAAATAACATATACTTATATTTTAGAATTTCTAAAAACAGGTATAAAAATACATTTGTGTACTTAATTGATATATAAACAATGATTGCGTAGTGTACTAAATTCACAATTTTATAACAGCACTTAACCATATATTTATAGTAGTTTAAATACAGTATAAAAATCATTATATTAAGATACTGGCGTTGATTAATGTTGCGTCCGAAGTACTGAAATTCCATCATTATAACAGTATGTACCAAAGAATGCCTTGATGTTCGAAATACATATACCCAATGAATCGTTTATTAGTGTAATGACGTTAGATATTGCTACATCGAATGCAGTCTCATTACAACGTTAATGCCAATAATGTTGACTGCTCCAGATGATACAATGACTTTATTAGTTTAATGACGTTAGTATATAGATAATATCGAATTTTGATTTCATTACGTTGTAATAATCTGTGTTTATTAGTTTTATCAATATTCTTACATAAATTCAATAAATTATTCCACTGATAATGCAGAAGTTTGATTTATTGTATCGATGAATGTGTTCATTAAATTAAGGAATATTCTTGCATTAAAGTTCAATAAATTATTCCACTGAAATGCAAAGTTTGTTTATTGTATCGACTTGACTATTGTTCATATTAAATAAGAGTACAGTTACTATTTCACATTGTAAATAGGACAATGTTTATGTATATCGTTTCTATAGCAAATTTATTTTTTGTAATGTTTCAATTAATTATCCCTCGAATATACCTACATAGAAAATTTGATTATTAGTTCTTTATTGTTGAATGAAAATTGATTATAGTCTTTATTGTTGAATGTTGTCGATTGTAGGAAATACAAATCGATTTTTCCGGTGAAAAAAATCGATTTGTACACGTTTCTCTGGAATTTGATATGTAATAACACACACAAACCGTTTTTAGAAATATTTTTCTATAACAGTTCTAATATAAATTTTAATGTAAACGTCGTGATAATTTTTTTTGCAATTATTTAGTTTCATTTTTCAAACTGGACTGTCTTGAATTTATCCCGTTTCTACGAAGCCGTTAATATTCCTAGATTATTCTATATATAGAGTTTAAAAAAATACATAATCAACTGTATTTGTACTGTATATTAGTGAACTTAGTCATAGATACGGTAAATGTAGTTATTATTTCAAACCGACCTTACATCAATGTGATGTTTTAAATTTATAAACTTTAAGTTATGATGTGAATGTAGAAATTCGTAGATACAATCAAGTAATGATTGGATTGATGAAAAAGAGTCGTTAAAACAATCAAGATATCCATTAAATTATTAAATATGTTCATCAGTTTCTAATGAACATAATAACATTGGGACTACGAACATGTAAATTACAAAACGAACATCTATTAGTAGTATTAATGAACTTTTCATTGTATCAATGATCAAAAAGTCAATAACTGGTGTTCATTGATATTATATACAATAATTTTTTGAGTGAGTATATATATATATATACACCGTGTCCAAGATAAGAATGCACAGCATGGGGATCTTGAAAACGGTAGAAGATACAGGGTGGCTTAAATTAGAAAAAAGTTGCGCTATTTAGAGTATGTTCGCATGCTGGTCGCAAAAGTTCATTATTGTTTATCGTTTTCAAAATTCTCAAAAAAATGTGATTTGTTGGATTTTCGTTTCTTTTCATTTTTTTATTTATTTTAAATGATATTAAAAAACTACCGGCACTTTCTCGTTGCCACTTTTTAGGCTCTACAAAATGGCGTGTTCAAATTTTTAATCCGACGTTTCGTATCCGAGAACCCATCACCAACTTAATTTTTTTATTTGGCCACAAACAAAGAGACACCCTGTATTCGGTAGCATTATTCATTACAAATTCAACGATGTATCACACATTATGGTTTTGAAGCCAAAAAGGGGAAAAACGTGAGTTATAAGGTTTTTTATTTTTTAAATTAGTAGGCGCTGGTACAATAACAGAAACAAAATGTCAAAAAATTATAAAATTGCTCAAATAGGTTGCCATTATTTTCTAGACACAAGTATGGTCTGTCTACAGAAGAATTCAAAACATGGTCTAACATTTCTGGTGTGATTGTACTAACTGCTGCTAAAACCAATGCCAATAACTGTTCCTTAGTTTCAAAAGTGGCGTCATATACTTGGTTTTTTAAATAACCCCACAGGAAAAAATCCAACGGAGTTAAGTCAGGTGATCGGGCTGGCCAGGCTACTTCACTGTGAGTTCCAATGCATTTTTCAGGAAACCTCTGGGACAAATATTCCCGCACAGTTCTTGAATTATGCGCTGGGGCACCATCTTGCTGAAACCAGCAGTTGTTAACTATAAGAAATGGTAATTCATCCAAGGCATTCTCTAAATCAGTCTGCAGTAGGTCGAGATATCGTTCGGAATTTAAATTGTTGTGATAAATAAAAGGTCCTATTATTCTGCCACCCAAAATGCCTGCCCGCAGATTAAATCCAAATCGATGTTGATGCCTTGTTTCTTTTATTAAATGAAGATTGTCTGTTGCCCAATAATGTTTGTTACGCCGGTTGAAAATGCCATTGTTGGTTATCATTGTTGGTTATTGTTTTTCCCCTTTTTTGGCTTCAAAACCATAATGTGTGATACATCGTTGAATTTGTAATGAATAATGCTACCGAATACAGGGTGTCTCTTTGTTTGTGGCCATATAAAAAAATAAAGTTGATGATGGGTTCTCGGATACGAAACGTCGGATTAAAAATTTGAACACGCCATTTGGTAGAGCCTAAAAAGTGGCAACGAGAAAGTGCCGGTAGTTTTTAATATCATTTAAAATAAATAAAAATGAAAAGAAACGAAAATCCAAAAATC